>JBAMJR010000028.1:6660000-6977500 GCA_038501785.1 Myoxocephalus aenaeus | reverse complement strand
AAAAGACAATCCGTTATTTTTAACACTCATGAATGTTTTTGTTTGTACATACACACGAAGATCTGTCAGTGTTGGTGCAGTGTTTTCTCCCTATATTTTGTATTGTGATTAAATATATTTCCTTGATGTGGAATGTATTTTACTCAGAGCAATAGAATAAAATATGTAACTTTAAAGTCCAAACCTGTCTGCTTTATTCAACAATATTAAACATTGTATATTATAAATGTTTTAAATGTATAATATCATCCTCCTACTTCTGAGGATCAGAAAATGAACTGAAGATCTGAAACGGCTTGTTTGTTCAACAAAAAGGACGTGCGAGGCAATCCGATTAAACAGAGTAATCTGAAATGGTACAATATGTTTTGGCCGCACTAATACAAACCCGACTGCGTATTTTACATCTAGGTCTACTAACGTCTTGGTTGAGATGTCGGATTATAAAATAATTCACAGGATTAGTGATTTAATCCGGATAACCAGTGAATTTGTACGGACATGTTTGGACCCATCTGAGCCTTCAACTGAAAATGAGAACTTTAGTTCCTGGCGCTATGATACGTTCATGGGTTAAATAATGGTCAGATTTATTTACCAAGAAAATAATTCAAGCTGATGGCATTTTTGCTAATTTTTGTTATTTTACAGCTGGAAAGCTCAGCCATCGATTAATACGATTTGGGATTATTGATGAAACAAAAGGAAAAGGGGGTAAATGTAATTACATTTATATTAGATGGATCAGTCATGGTCAGTTTGTCAGTTTTTAAAATCAGAAAATTCTCTAGTCCATCTATCTTCTGATATAAATGCATGCAATACATAATACCAGACGAGTTGTAAGTTCCATGTTTGTAATGGAGGGTGTGGATGCTGAGAATTTACATACCAGCGTACTAATTTTGAACGGCATGGTCATACATGCCAGTTACTAAACATGAATCTACTTCTGCCAGCCAATCAGAATCATTTTCATTGGTTTGTCTGAAAAGAACAGGTGCTAGAAATACAAAAACATCCATAAGAGTTGGTAGAAACATGCAGATGAAATCTTAAAAACAAATCAAACACACAGGAGCACAGTGAAGATATGGTGATGAGGTCTTCATTTATTACGTATGTACAGGAACACAAAATCTCTTACGCACAAACACACACACACACACACGCGTCATTCAGGCCGCACCGACACTCCTCAACATGACGACAGTGGCTGAACCTGTATGTGTTTGAGCATCAAACCTGCTCCTCTCAATGCTGAGTTTGGATTCAAGTTGTCATTATCACACACACAGACCGCACACACACTGGTCCGCCATGTTGGAGGCCCATCCAGGTGCCTGACCAGGAGACGCAAACAAAGGCAACACATTTATTACAAATGTACCACTAAAAGACAGCGAATAGAATAATTTATTTATTGTGTAAACCAGCCTTTAGATTGATTTACGTGGTTCTCTAAAACAATTACCTTAAATTAAAAGTCCCTTACTACCTGTTTTTAATACCCGTCTCAAAAACATTAGCTGCTAGGTGTCTGCAGAGGTATAATCAGTGACACATCCTGAAATAATATTGTTCCTGAACCAACAGAGGTATGTTGTGATATTAGACAGTGCAGACATCGATGTCATAATATTTTAGTGATGGACAGACTTTGACTGCATCTCAGCATTTCAAGTTAAAACTAAAGTTATGTCTTTATCTAAATAGAGTGTACCTTTTTCTAATGACATTTGTTTTGGGGGGGAAAATAAAATAAAACTTATTTTGCTGCTACAATCTTCTTAACAGCCTCTAAAACATCAGCAACCTGCACTTTATTGCCAAACTCCTTCTCGCGGTGTTCCAGCAGAATCCCCTGCAAAGACAACATAGAGTTAAAATACAGTTTTATAAAACTCTACATGCCAAATGTCCTCGAGGAGTCACGCTGACCTGGTCTCCGGCTCCGAACACAAACACTCCTCCCAGGACGAAGCCCTCGCCATTCATGTTGCCCTGGTAACCTGACCTCCAGGCCCGCAGGAAGTTCTGCCACACGCCGAGGCGAATGAACCCCACACCCCCCATCTTCCTCTGCAGCGGGCCGTAGAAGACTTTCTACAATCACACAGTTAAGTGTCAGTCAAGAGAAATAAAATAGCCTTGTGGGATTTATTAAACTATTGCTTTAAACAGCCAAAATTACTTTATCACCTCTTTTGTCAACTCTCAAGTTGCCCATTGACAACGCAGAAGGACGACTTAAAACCCAGTCGTAAAGCTATGAGACTCCTTTTCATTTACCAGCTAATGATTAATAACCTATTCCCATACAAGGATCATTAAAAAATATGATGATTGCTCATTCAACCAACACCCTAATAGCCATTTACACTCCACTGATTGATGAGGAGATCCACACCTAAACTATTAATCTAACAAGAGCTGAAGCAATTTGTCAAATAACAGAAAAATTATTTATAGTTAATCAATTGTTTAATAGCTTGTCACCCAGAATGGGAATAATTTCAGTTTTTCTGACTGCTTCTGTCGTCCAAGACCAACAAAAGTGCAACAAAACAGGTGAGGACAGGTTGTCATTGTCAGTATGGGCTGCAGGGGTCCCAGTCCTTAAAATGTATTTTTTTTAAAGAAGAAAGACTGTTTTAAGTGTAGTTTAGACAGACTGAAAGGAGGAAGAGTAACAGTGGCTCTGGAACCACCGCTAACCTTTTCATCTATGTAGATGTCCCCAGCGAAGTGCGGTCTGAAGTCCTGGATCTCTGTGCCGACGTCCTCCTTCACCACGGCAAGCAGAGGGACCCCGAGCGCTTCCAGCTGGGGCTTCAGAGAGGACAGCTCAGAGGCCTCCTACAGAGAGAGAGAGAGAGAGAGAGAGAGAGAGAGAGAGAGAGAGAGAGAGAGAGAGGAGGGGGGGGGGAGATACCATCAAGGTAACAAACTTGCATACATTGTACACATTTCAACTCTGAGTCATGTGTAACACCCTCTCCTCTGTCATTCAGAAACATTTTGTATCACCTCTCTGCACAAAAATCATCCAGGCCGCCGTACGGCCATGACCACAGCCCCGTTCTTTTCCCACAGGCTCTTTGCTTTGATGACGTTCTCATCTGCAGACAAAACAAGAGGAAATGGTTTCAAGGCCGACATGTCTCTGATAAAAAAAGAAAGCACAAGAATGTCATGGGTTTTATTGCCACATAAATAAATATATCTATTGTGTGGTAGATAACGGATGCTGCCTTCAAACTGAGAAAAAGCTAGATCTAAATGTATTAGAATATCACAGCAACTCTACCTTTAGCTTCGGACAAAGACCGTTACAGTGATCTAATCTGTAATACCAGCAGATTTGAGAAAGCAGCTTTGCCTTAAATCCCACACAGAACCTCATTGAGTGTACAATGCATACAAACATGCAACAGTCAAGACAACCGGGAATGGCTGATTCTGTGCCCATGTATTGTTAATTCTCCTCATATGGGTTTCACAACAGCTGGTGTTGAGACTAACAGGCGTATTGGTGGGTGACATAATTACACAGCCAATCAGAAAGCCGCCCTACCATCTCTGGTGGAGCGCAGGTCAGCCTCTTCCAGGTTCTCCAGGGACGCCTGAGCAGCTTTAGGAAGACACAGATCCGTGTTGGCCAGGAAGATCCCGGCAAGCGCAGCGCCGACAGCACCCAGACCCAACGACCACATCCCCATCCCGAACAGCCCGCCCTCCAGCCCGGACACGGAGGACAACACTGCAGCACAAACAGGGAAATGTGTCATATATTTCACACATGCTCAGAATGAACCATAAACATTCTTTGTTTTAACAATACGTTTTTTGCAGGTTGCTTTAACATCGCCTGTAGACTGTGATAGTTGATCTTTCTTTCTCTTTCTCAGTTCTTACACAAGGAGACCTCAGACCTCCAAGGCCGAGAGACCAACAAGACCCAGCTTGCAGATGTTGTCTTGCGTTTGCAGAGTGTTCTGTTTACCAACGTAGCCTCTTATCACTTCACTCTCATCTAAAACTCATCCGTGACATTACATAGCTCACATACTTATGAAGGTCCATGTCCAATGTATGCACCTTCCGCCTCAAAAAATTCCTCGTTTGTGTGAAAACATTCCTGGCAAATAAACGGTTTCTGAGGAGATGGGCTTCTGCTCAACATGACGAGATAACCAGTATTTGCTATATTTACTGCAGCTGGTTGTTTCTTAATGAGTCACTCTGGGACCGCTAACTTTGTGTTTATTGGGCTTTTCTTTATAGCGCTGCAACTAACAGTTTTTTTTCATTCTCAATTCATCTGTCGAATATTTTCTTGATTGTTTTTGAAGATATTCAGTTTTCAGCAAATACTCACAAGTGAGAGGCAGAAGAGTTCATTTTTTTCATCAATCAAAATCGATTAATTTACTTATAGTTTCAGCTACGGTATTATGTACGTCTTTTTTTAATTAGTGAAGCAATTCATCTATGAACAATGGAGGAAACTGTGAAATTTACAAAAGGTCATTCATAGCTCTTATCAAACTATTTCACAAAGAAACACTGTGCACAGGTCACAGCTGTTAAAACTGTCTACAAATAGCTTAAAGTTTGGGTTATGATCGGGAACAGCTCGATGTGTAGGCAGTCAAATATGTCCTTGCCTGAAGCAGGCTTGTTTGGGTCAGGACTGGCTTTGGCTTTACTTTGGTGAAACAGAGCAGTCTGGGTTCTTAGAAACGGGGGGCTGGCTGCGGTGGAGGTCTGGCTGCTCGTGGTCCCGCTCCCCAGAGAGAGGGCCGAGCAGCGCAGGGACAGTCTCCACCTCAAAGCTGTCGAACACCTCGACAGAGACGGCATCGGGACCGGGGGAAAAGACTGACCCCTCTGACTACAAACACCCTCAAGATTTCACTGAAAGAAAGAAACACAAGTCTTTTCTTTAAAAGTTAAACCACTTGCGCCATGCTGCATTTGATTTGACAGATTCAAGAGAGAAAATGACCATGGGGTCTTTCTTCATGATTAGACTGCCTCGGTAAAACCGTATACCTACAGTTTAACCAGTTACCCACCAGTTATCTGTGTAATGATGTATTACCCACTCTGAAGAATGTGCAATATCAAAATGAAAGAACAATAAAAGCGTGAAGTAGAAAAGGTGTGATTCTTATCTTAATAATCTTACTGGGGTAAGACAGTTCTCCCTTTGCAAACAAACTTCCTATATGCACCCAAAGCTCTGCGTGTGGTTAAAGCAACAACACACACAAAGAATTCAATTAATATTAAATAATATTATACAGTTATACACTGAGAATAACAAATGTACACTCTTGCAGATATTAGAGAAGATTAAACAGATTGAAAAGTAAGAATGTCGTATACTAACTTGTCTCCATGTCCAAAATTAAAAATAAAAGCTTATTCTCCTGTGATTAAGCTCATCCAGTTTCGAACAGTAAATCACCGAAATACATTTGTGTTCTGACACTAAAGAACAGGGAGGACAAAGGGCTGAAAGAAATGATAACAGCAGCAGCCAATAGAGACGGACGGCCACGCCTGCAATTCAAAGAAGAGTCGAGACTCCCTGAATGTGTCTGAAGAGTGAGCGGTGAGAGTAGCTGTCAGCACTGGTACTACCAGTTACGAACATGACGCAGGGTTAGACAATACCTTGGACACAATTTAAAAAATCTAATGTTGCATAACACATATAATGAGATGCATGGAAGATGCTGGGATAAAGGATCGCGTTTTAGTGTTTGAAAGGAACTGTACTGCTGTACTTTTTTGAGGTACTTTACTTGAGTATTTCCTTTAGATTGTTCTTCTCCACTACCACGTCACTCTGAAGATGATTCATGCGTAACATGACCGGCTTTTAAAATATAATTACATAATTACCTCAACCTCAAACATATACCCATTCACATGCTGCTTACATCCATTAGTAATAATAATCCAATTAAATAATAATGCACCGCACATTGAGTAATTTTACCTCTGATACATTATTTGACAGCTATAGTTAATAGTTACTTTGAAGATTCTGATTTTTTATTCATGATTACTTGTGCCATAGATTTAACTACCCAACAACAGTATATCAAATAGTTAAACAACATTAAAATGCTACATACACGTGAACACATCTTTTAAATAATAATTAAGTAATATCATAGATGTATGATACTACACCAATCTGAAGAGGGACATGTTTTACCAGCTGTTAAAGTATTTTTAATACTTGTTTTGCCTGAACCGGTATGGGATTTACAATCCATCACTCTTAATCCAGTAGTTGCTTTTTATGTCCATCAAAAGCTGAACAAAGCTGCCAAACGTATTAAAGAGATATAGTAACATTGCATGATGATGATTTTAACTCGTAAAGAATGTGACTATGTCTCCACCCCTAACCCTGTATGTAAAGATGAGGACTCTCATACAGCTGAACCAACCGTCCTTTTAACGGTCAGATAATGACCTTCCCGTGTAATCAATGAAAGAACCCGGTGGCTCCACAGACGACACTAGTTGGAGCCGAATAAGACGAGAATATGTTGACGTTATTTAAGAAGATATTTTGTGAGGGGGAGATTATCAAGACAGACTTGCAGTGTCCTACAAAGTTACTGTGGTCACTGTTGTCACGTTGGTGCCGACAGTGACGTGGCAAACGGCCGATAAACCAGCTAGTCGTCCTTTTGTCTCATTGAGTCCGGGCCTGGAGCTGCTAAAGCGGGTGCACCTGTTCAGAAGCTGTCGCTTGCTATACAGTGAACGGAATAGTTGTGTAACAGAGGCACACTCACCGAAACCAAACTGCGGTCAACTCAGCAGACACTCGGATCTCCGTGGTCAAATCAGCAGACACTGAAATTTCAGTGCTCCTATATGCTGACATTCACGGTAAATGCATTCAACCGAGCCACATCGGGAGCGAGCAAGGGTTTTTACAAAGTTAGCGGAAAGATCCACGTGACACAACATCCGGTTTTCAAAATACGATGTCGACAAACATCCGTTTTCAAAATAAGATGTCGACAAATCGTATACTAGCATATATGGAAATGAGATTAAATTAATTATATTCAGATTAAGTAAAACATGTGACCTTCAGATATTTTACAAAGTAAAAAATGAACTGATTTTGTATCTTTCAAATAGATAATTTCTAACATTTTGCTAAAATTATGCTTGAAGTCAAACAATTTTACTGTAAGACTTTATAAAAAATAAAAGTCCTACTTTAGTATGTTCAAAAAGATTTTATCTGATTATTTGAGGTGCTGTAAATATACTTTCCCCTTTGAGTTCCAGGAAGTGACTGGTACAGATGTGTTCAGGACGTCCTTGACTCCACACTCCACTGGCAATCAATCACTTTTACTGTATACATTAGGAGATATTTCAAAGTAAAGTCCTAATTTTTAACGAGAAACTGGTCAAACGAGTAATTCTTGAATGTTTGCGATGCTATAAATATACTTTCCCCTCCGAGTTCCAGGAAGTGACTGATACAGATGTGTTCAGGAGGTCCCTGACTCCACACTCCACTGGCAATCAATCACTTTTACTGTACCAATTAGGAGATATTTCAAAGTAAAGTTCCTAATTTTTAACGAGAAATTGGTCAAACGAGTAATTCTTGAATGTTTGAGGTGCTATAAACATACTTTCCCCTCCGAGTTCCAGGAAGTGACTCAAACAGATGTCTTCAGAACATCTATGACTCCACCCATATTGAAAATCTGAGTTTGTTACTGGACCAATCAAGATATATTTCAAAGTGAAAGTCACACATTTTTACATTCAAAATCTAGAACATCTTGAAGTAAAATGATTTTAGAACATTAAAGTGACACATTTGAACAGTGAATTGTGTCCATTACAGATTATTTAAAGTGCAATAACCAAAACAAAACAAAAAAATAATGTATATTGCACAAATTAGAATAAATGAAAAATAATAAATGAAAAAAAAAACTTGCACATGCTTTTGGTGCAATAATTATCGACACAGACAGCAATTCCAGTTGGAAGTTGTTGCTTTTTGAAGGTTTGCTGTGTCCATTCCTAGGCACTGGCTGTGGAACCAGCGGGAACAGCTGTCACACTGAATCTAAAACAAAAAGGGAAAATTACCTTTAACATGACCAAGGTTACATGCTGTTTTGTCATTTCAAATGTAACAGTTTGGAGCTTAATGTAATAATGTTTTACAATTTTATAAATATATTACATAAAAAATTAAAAATACATAATAAATTCAGCATATTGTGTAATACAAAAAAAGAAGAGTACATGTACTTGTATTCTTAAAGCGTAAATACATTTTATTTTATTTAACACAAATTTGAAATGCTCCATAGCGATGAAGGTAATGATTTGTACGCTTGTATAACGTAAACGCTCAAGTTATTTATGTGCATGGATTTTGAGACCAAATAAACGGCAATAAATCAAATAATATGTACAAATTGCCCAAACAAATAATGACGTGAGTCAAATAATGACTTACCCAGTCAGTGAAAGCAGGCCCTGGACCGGGTGGTTTTATGGCCGAGGACATTGCACATTTGTATTCCGATTCAAAC
Source organism: Myoxocephalus aenaeus (assembly GCA_038501785.1). Lineage (NCBI taxonomy): Eukaryota > Metazoa > Chordata > Actinopteri > Perciformes > Cottidae > Myoxocephalus > Myoxocephalus aenaeus. The sequence goes on along the minus strand of JBAMJR010000028.1, from coordinate 6,968,888 downwards.
ACTAAGATACAAACACACTTATTAGATCTTGAGTACTACACTAACAAAATATGGCTAACAAAAGTTCTCACTCACCTGATGCTTTCAGTATTTTTAGAGCGAACTGTTTTCGCTGATGTACCATCTCTTTTGGTGTTGTGCCAAAATCCATGTTTGGCATATTTGGGAAGGCCTCCATTACTTTGTTTGCCATCTAAACAATGGCACAATGTGTGATGTACATGTGCGCGATTGTAGATGGTGTTAAACCAACTTCAATCAAAAATACAGAATTGATAAATATTAATTTGGGAAAAGCTTGGTCAAGGAGAAATATTTATCTCACCATGATTACCACCAACCCACAACTGTTGCCATCTTGCTGCACTGGGTGTTGCATAACAGCTCCCTTCCATTTGATATCCACCCAGTCAGACTTACTGTGGCTGAACCTTCGCATTTTGAAGTACTCACTGTGTGAGAATAATTCATGAAAGTGTCAATGTGAAATATATGTACATACACATACAATTTGTATCTAATATGTGAAAACGACATCAATATGTTCAATAAGTTGTTGGGCTCCCACATTTTGACAGAATCTTTCTGGAAGCCTCTGTAACTCTAGTCAAAGCCTTACGTCCTGAAATATTGGACCTAACTAAAAGTGCATGATAGACTCTCAGTGTTTCTCTCTGTCTGTCTGTCTGTGCGTTGCAAAGCTCTCCAAGGTGCTGATCCTGCTGCTGGGAACAGCAAGGGAGCTATCCGGCAGTTTGAAAGTTTCATGAACCGACCGAATAACATCCTTGTCTAATCTTTGACTTCAACTGTTTCTTAACATATAGATTATATAGGCTCTGTTACTGTTTTCTGTTTGCTTAATCAAATCTCCTTTCACTCATTAGTACCATACAGAGAAAGGCTTCTCTTTTCTTCTTCACTTCTATTCTGTCTTTGTTTGTTTATTTCTGCGCAGCACATTGGAGGTCACCAAGTTACTAAGTTAGAAATTCGGTTTGGCTGTAGTGCAAAGAGAAACTAATTGAGCCCTTCTTCGGTCTCCTGCCTCTAACTGCACTTGGGTTCTCACTGCATTCTTACAAAGTCCCAGCAATATGCTAAGTTTTAACTTTGGGTGACACGATATAAAAGGTTTACTACCTCTGTTACAAGATATTTCCTGATTCAGGGCTTTAGTTCTGGTTTATGGGGTTATACAATTCAAACTATACCTGCTTCTTATAATTGGTCCAGTAACAAACTCAGATTTTCAATATGGGTGGAGTCATAGATGTTCTGAAGACATCTGTTTGAGTCACTTCCTGGAACTCGGAGGGGAAAGTATGTTTATAGCACCTCAAACATTCAAGAATTACTCGTTTGACCAGTTTCTCGTTAAAAATTAGGAACTTTACTTTGAAATATCTCCTAATTTATACAGTAAAAGTGATTGATTGCCAGTGGAGTGGAAGTCAGGGAAGTCCTTAACACATCTGCATCAGTCATTCCCTGGAACTCAGAGGGGAAAGTATATTTATAGCACCTCAAACATTCAAGAATTACTCGTTTGACCAATTTCTCGTTAAAAATTAGGAACTTTACTTTGAAATATCTCCTAATTGGTACAGTAAAAGTGATTGATTGCCAGTGGAGTGGAAGTCAGGGACTTCCTGAACACATCTGTACCAGTCACTTCCTGGAACTCGGAGGGGAAAGTATATTTATAGCACCTCAAACATTCAAGAATTACTCGTTTGATCAGTTTCTCGTTAAAAATGTAGGACTTTTACTTTGAAATATCTCCTAATTGATACAGTAAAAGTGATTGATTGCCAGTGGAGTGTGGAGTCAGGGACGTCCTGAACACATCTGTACCAGTCACTTCCTGGAACTCAAAGGGGAAAGTATATTTACAGCACCTCAAATAATCAGATAAAATCTTTTTGAACATACTAAAGTAGGACTTTTATTTTTTATAAAGTCTTACAGTAAAATTGTTTGACTTCAAGCATAATTTTAGCAAAATGTTAGAAATTATCTATTTGAAAGATACAAAATCAGTTCATTTTTTACTTTGTAAAATATCTGAAGGTCACATGTTTTACTTAATCTGAATATAATTAATTTAATCTCATTTCCATATATGCTAGTATACGATTTGTCGACATCTTATTTTGAAAACGGATGTTTGTCGACATCGTATTTTGAAAACCGGATTTTATGTCACGTGGATCTTTCCGCTAACTTTGTAAAAACCCTTGCTCGCTCCCGATGTGGCTCGGTTGAATGCATTTACCGTAAATGTCAGCATATAGGAGCACTGAAATTTCAGTGTCTGCTGATTTGACCACGGAGATCCGAGTGTCTGCTGAGTTGACCGCAGTGAAACACTGAAGGGATAAACAGCGCCTCTCTGAGCGGACGTTTTGTAAACAGATTGCTGCGCATGCGCACTAAGCGATCCAGGGGAGCAGGCAAACTAATCGAGTACAGATAGCTGGCCAAGAAGATTTGGCAAGAATGTTTCAGGAGCAAAACAAGGTAAAACTAGATACACGGACAGCAAAAATATACAGATAATCGTTCTGTGAGCATGATTGGTTTAGTGGTTTATTACATGGTAAACACAACATGCGTTTCATCACTTCAACAGTTCAATCTCCCTCATGTCATGCCAAGACTGTCTTGTTAAGTGTTGGATTTGTGTGTTAGCATCAGAGCTGTTCTCTCAGCAGAGTTTAGAAACAAATCTTCATTAAAACACACAAAAGACCATCAAGTAACCAGGAGCAGAACAGCAGACAGTGTGTCAGTTTAAACAGCTAAAGTGACACATTTTAACCACAAAGTTGTGACACTGCATAACATATCAGCAAAAGGGGAATGAGACCAGAAATTATTTAAATTGACAAATGCAGCGTTTTTATAGGCTATTTAGAGAAAACTTCTGGGTTAGGCTTACAGAATACAGACATACGAATGGAGGCATGCTGCAACCATTATTATGTAATGCCTCACTAACAGGCCATTCACATATTTGAGGGCTATCTGGCCATGTGGTCTTGCATTGTGCGGGCTGTTCTGAGTACTGCCAGCATATTCACTTTATCCCCAAACTCCTTCTCACGGTGCTCCAGTAGAATACCCTTAGGAGGGGAAACACAATTTTACAACATCCAGGTCCACTTTTCAAAAAATATTTATTCTGTTATTTACTGCCTACCTGATCTTTAGGCCCAATGACGAAGACTCCACCCAGGACAAGTCCTTCACCTCTTAGGTTTCCCCTGAAGCCCCTCCTGTAGGCCCGCCAAAGGTTCCTCCACACGCCAATACGCAGAAACATGGAGAGAAACATCCACCTCTCTTTAGGGCCGTAGAAATTTCTCTATGAGAAGAACATAAAGGCAGTTTATTGTCTTAGAGTGTGTGACCCTACATGGTTCACTTAATATCTTAAAGCCATGTGTAAAGACGGACCTTCTGATCCACATAGACCTTCCCAGAGAAGTACTTCTTGAAGCAGTCCAGCTCCTTGCCAAGGTTTTCTTTTACCACGGCACACAGAGGGACTTCAAGGTCCTGTAGCTGGGACTTCAGAGAGGACAGCTCAGCAGCCTCCTAGAGAGGAACGGACACAGAGAATCATATAGCATGGATGAAAGTTTTCCAGTTCAGTGACTCCAGAGTTCTTATTACTGATACACTACAGGCATGTGATTTAGTACCTCTCTGCACAATAATCATCCAGGTCGTCGTACAACCATGACCACAGCTCCGGTCTTGTCCCACAGAGTCTTGGCCCTGTATCGCTCATGGACTGAAAGAGACACAGTCGCATTATTATTACTGACTCTTCCTCAATAGGAAAAACTGAAGAAATCCATTAACTGCCTTGTCCCTAATGAATGATTCAGTCCCTGTTTGGGCTTTTCATTTTCTGAAAAGTGGACCTGGATGATGTAAAATTGTGTTTCACCTCCCCAAAGGGTAGTCTACTGGGCCAACTACAAGTTTGTGGATTGATTTGTGTGCTGTCATACTCTAATCTTTAAAGTTGGATTTTGACCTGCTCGTGTTCACATTGGTCTACATTTTGTATTTAAAGACAACAGGGGATTGTGTCAATCAATCCTAATTATGAGAAGTTCAGAGAGTTGAAATAGTTAATCGACAATTATAAAATTAAAACATGTTGTTAGTACAAAATTATCAATTTTTTTTCTCCCATAGCAACACAGAGAGAGGATTTCATAATACAAATATGTAACTGTTTGCAGTACAAAAGTGCAGCATGTCTGCAAGATGATATTCAGCTCTTTTCCGTTTTCAGACTCACCCCCTCCAGTGGTCTTCAGTTCTGTTTCCTCCAGCACTTGTAGGTTGGCCCATGCTGGTTCGGACTGGAACCAGTCTGTGACGGAGCTGATGAGCTCTGCAACAAACAGGCTCACCGCCTTTAGGACCGTGCTCACACTCACCATGACCCTAAACTCGCTCCGCAGGCCACCTGCAGCGATAACATGTACAAAGATTCACTTTCAAATATGCTTCTGGTTCAGGAATTTCTTACAGGATTTAACTGTTTTACCTCATCAGTCAGATAACTTTAGCCTGGCTATTTATATCTTTACACAGCTAGATAGATAGATAGATATATAGATAGATATATGTATACTTTATTCATCCCCAAGGGGCTGAATAAAGCCAGTAGCAAGCAAGTTACATAGAACAAATATCAGGAATGAAAAATACTCAATATATACAACAAAACTCAATATATACAACAAAACAGCAGAGCGTAGAAGATGATCAACATATTTCTCTTTGTTCAGAAAGCAGGAATGCACTGATTGGATTGACAACATGCATGCATTACGCACATTAACAAAATAAAAATACCAATATCATGAAAAAGGCAACTTAACATTTGTTAACGTACAATATTTTTAACCAAAAGTGTAAAAAGGCAATACTCACCAGCCTGTGCCTCGCTGCTAATGTGGAGGAATCTGATGTTTGCAGCCAGCCCCTTAAGCCGTCTCAACTCCGATCAGTCTAATCACAGCGAAAGCCTTGCTTATGTGAACATAACGTGATAGGAATTCCTCAAAGGTTGCTGTGGAACAAGGCTCATGTTGAGCTCAATCCTCAGTACCAGGCTCAGCATGGTGCAGAGTGGAGCTTATGCCAAAGAGTAATCTAACAGCCATTTTTAATATGTATTTAATCAGTTATGTTTCCTTGATTATGTCCAAGCTGTTACCATCCATAAATATAATAACCAGCATCTGTAATTCAGTATTTCAGAACGATGTATTCAATATACACATCCCTTCAGTTAAATTAATGATCATCTCCTGAACTTCTTATTCTAACTGCTGATATAAATACAGTGGAGATCATAAATTAGTTTTTTTATATATCTCCATCTCTTTCAGGTCAGTCCCAAAGTAGCTGCAGAGGTCCTGAGATCACACTGCAGCCATCATGGCTCAGAGCAAGTCCGACCCCTGCAGGAGGTTAGTGGCATTACAGACAGGACACACCGAGTCTGCTCAGTGGCTACATTCAGGGCTACAAGCTATTTTTATGAAAGCTTAATCTGAATAGTTTCTCAATTAATCATTTCAATATTTTATCAATAGATTGTCAGCAAATTGTGAAAAAAATGGCAACTGATCTTTCCCAGAGGTGAAATAGGTTGCCTCATCCAGCCATCCAACCCAAATATATTCAGTTTACTATCATACATGGCAAAGTTCAGCATCAAAGTGAAGTGAATACTTTTTCTCACTCCTGCATAATGTGGGTGATAAAGGTGCATTGCTAGAGGGCTGCTGGGTAATATTTCACTCATTGGTGGCAGCTTCTCAGAGGAATGTGCTGAGGGTCCAAAATGGGCTGGAATAGAAACGGGATAGGATGACACTCTACGAGCCCAGCTGCTGCACTCTCTCTCTGGCTGCTCTGCTTGGCCATATGCTGGTGTGTGTGTGTGTGTGTGTGTGTGTGTGTGTGTGTGTGTGTGTGTGTGTGTGTGTATGTGATAGTCTGTCTGGATGCATGTTTTTGTTGTAGTAACCCATTTCACGTGATCTACTGTCATACATTATAGATAGCCACTGGATTTTTGTAAACCAAATGACTTGTCAAAGTTAAGATAATGCTTGTAATTCACCTGATAATCAGCCATTTATGATAGGAATATGCTATACGACTGGTCAATGTACAGTGAAACATTGCACACAGGACAACACACTAAACATCTGTTGAACAAGGTTCAAGTGAGGCCTAGGGTTGGTCTGATTAGACTGTTATGCTGCGGTATTGTTCTCAGACACTTGTGTGGGACCATCAGCCAATCACAGCGGAAGATTTGCACACCACCCCCTATGTGCTGTTCTTGCATTGGTTGACGCATCAAATAAGTGAAGCCAATCAGAGCAAATTGGGCGGTAGTAAAGGAAGGACAGGGAGCGATAGTAATTACTGTCCGGGTTCATTTGAGAATAGCAATCTGCTTTTAGATCTGTTTGAAGGCAGAAACAGATATCCTTTTCTTTGTTTTGAAGGGACTTGAGTGATAATATAAAACAATAAATGAATGGCAAAATTACACCTGATAAGACAGTAAACAGTTTTTAGGCCAAAACATCAGATAAATGCAAACAGAAGCCCCAAAATGAACACAACAGAATGGCCCTTATCCCAAAGATAAGCTTCGTTCTGCTAAAGATGTCAAAACACTAAACACAAATTGTGATTAAAACTTGCCATAAACATACAGTAAACTCATTATGGTGACACGCAGTGTGGATTATCTGCATTGCTATGCAATTCCTTATGTAACAAATTGTACACAGTCCACAATCTCTCAATTGTGCAATAACAGTTCGTGCTGTGCCGGCCATCCAGATGAAACTGGTTGGTAAACAGCTGAGCTCAGAGTGCAGAGCTGCAGAGGCAAACTGCGTAACCTTGTACCTGGGGAAAGACAAACAGGTGTTAACATCCCTCGGACGCTGCCAGGGTTCATTTATCTCATCCTGTTCTGGCAAGTTTGAGTTTGACCGACTCTCAAACCCCCAAACCCTGACCCCTGCTTTAAAATTGAAATGCAAAAGGGGAGGGGCCACGTTTCATAGAGCCAATCAGACTGAAGGAGGAGTTGCTGTCATGTGGGATTTGGGATTAGTTCAGTCACACTGTGTGTTTTTTCTTGTTAATGTGTAATATCAGACACTGCAGTTACATAATTTCAATGATTAATGCATACTACATTTGTTTTTTTAACTTAATTTGGCTGCACATCCTTAAAAGTGTCAGCGTGAACTGTGTGTTTAAATCAAGGGGACGTTCAAGACCTCTGACGTACTGGACGGCCATCGACTGAGCTCAGTTGTCAAACAACAGCAACACAAAGGTCATTGGGCCTTTATCATTTTGGACTTCATCTTCTGAGGGGCCCAATTGCTCTTAAGGTCCAGGCGGATATAAGCTTTAAACTTTATTCACAGTATGTCCTCAGTAGGTTTCATAAATGCACCTCTTCATATTGACTGATTGGAGCAATAACCTTCATTTTAGAGTTTATAAAAAAAAATCTCTTTACCAAGAAGATTTTCATTACTGAATTATGCACAGGGGTCACTCAGCGTGCTGTAAATGTTGTTTAATTGAGACAGTTTATTTAATATATTATTTATTATAATTAATTTAATCGAGACGGTACTTCAGAATCAGTTGTGACACACAGAGAAAGCACTGGTGGAAATTAACTAAATTACTGTACTTAAATGCAATTTTGAGGTACTTGAGTATTTCCATTTTCTGCTCTTCAACCAAACAACATTTCAGAGGGAAATCTTCTTTGTACTACATGTATTTGATAACTTGAGTTACAAGTCACTTATCAGATTCAAATTAATAGTTCAGAATGTAATAAAGAAAGACAAAAATACTTAATTGTTCCCTGGGGGGAAATCACAAGCTACTTGGTAGTATATAAAGTAATTCAAATTAGTCCTACCTTTACCAGCTGCAACATTAAAGCAATGTTCATATCAATCCATCAATAATTATAATCCATTAATATAATATACATTATTGTGAAATGGGCCGTTCGGAGTATTTATATACTGTGGTATTGCTAATCAGAGTACTTCTTCCACCACTGAGAGAAAGTACATGTGGTCCCTCATTCTAGTATTTTTACATCCTTGATTATTTATGGGATGGTTTAAATGTGCGCTCATCACTTGAAATGTAAGGCGACTGGAAACCAACATCAACAAAACTTAATTTATTTCAGGAGTTTGATTCAGGTCTTCCATAAAAAGGCAGCTAAAGAGGAGAAACTGTGTGAGATATGACGTAGATTTGCTCGATGGAGTTACAGAATGATTCAACAATTCAAATAACTGTAGTTCTAGGAAATCTGGCCTGACCTTGTGTATCATGATTGCGCTGTTTTTCCGGAAAGACTGACCTCCATGTACATGAAAACTATTGCACTCTCTGTTTTACAGTTTAGTCTCGTGTAGAAAAAGGAAAAGTCAATAAGTTACACTTTGAGGGTCACAATATTATCTATATTATTTTCCTAATTCTCCAGAACATTCACCATCTTCATGCTGACACGTTATCAAAGCTCTGATAGCAGTTATCTTTCACAGTAACCAGAACAATCTTGTTAGAGTTTTCCTGGTCAGTCATTAACAAATATTTAGAGGCAATCCACAGAAACTCAGAGAGGAGTCAGTTTCACAGAGCTTCACGTAACAAGCGTGGTGTCTTGAATGTTTTCATCTGCACACACGGACTGTAGTCAGGCCAAAATAAACAGAGGTGTATCATCCAGAAGTCACACACTGTCCCATCCGACTGGCTTGTGTCTTCTCTTATATAATCTAGTTCATGTTTGTCACATTTAACTGTCCCTGACCTCTGACCTCTGTCTCCTTGTAGACCGTATCTGTATCCCAGTTCCATACTAAGTTCCAAATCTAAGCAGGTTTTAAACGGGTAAAGTGTTAGCGCACTGAGGAAGTTACAAAATATAGCATGACACATTATGCATACTAACAAAACCTCAGTTTTGTTAGTATATACAGAGGAACACACACAGAAATATTGTTTCCCTTAACTAGCTCTGAGTTTTTCTAAGATAGTAAAGTATTCAACGGACTAAAAGAAAAACAGATTAAAAACCAGTTAATACCCAGTTGTGGTTGTTCATCCTTCTTTCAAACAATTCACAAATTAAGCTTCTCATATGATTTGATTATTTCAACATCTAATTATTTAAAATGTGCATCCATTACTTTTAGCTAACTATTTCCATGTATCTGCTTGCCTTCTAACTAGCTTTCTCGCAATATGAAATAGTGTATCTGGGCTAGGGTATGTGGGGATTTCCTCCCATAAGAGTTCTGAGCTTGTATAGTCTTTGGGATTAAATTTTTTTTTTTCCAGTAGGGAAAGAATAATGGACCGAGCCCGTCAGCACCTTTTATATAATATTCAGCATGCAGCTACTGGTTGTATTAGGTTTGATTTGAGTCTACTGGCCTGGGCTAAGATTAGGTCAGTTGCTACTTACTTAAGTGGCTTTTACTTTTTTTTTAACACAGCTGTTTCTAATTCTCGCCCATTTCTCTTAACAATACACACACATATCTGCATAATGTGTATGTGAAGCTATAATGTCCTGTGTGCATTTTTAGATGTTTTGTAAAATTGTGAAGAAAAAAAGGTCATGGAATTACTGCTTTCATTACCTCTTTGGTTAATGTAGAATGTGCTTTTTGCTTCTCTGCTTTAAATGAGGCTAAAGCAGGAAGAGTGGTATTTTATTCACTACAGAGATCTTGTTAACAATCTTGTCTCATTTCAAGCCAACTAGCTGGAGTTTGAGCCAGATGAGAGAGAAAGTGTTTGACCCTCTGCTCTGTTTACATTACAATTAAGAGATATTTGTTTATCTCTCACTGTCTGCAGAGCTTGTGCACCACATGAAAAGGTACAGAGTTAGTGTCTGTGTGCGGTTTGTAGTCCCATTGTTTCTCCAGGTGTGTGTTAGTCTGTGCACATGCAGTGTGTTTGTGAGCATCACTTGCACAAACAGTCCTCTACAGTCCCTGATGTTCTACTGAAACACAGGCACCTTAAAGACCACGAGATATCTGAGAGGCACATCTTCATTATTTGATCTTCTCAGGAAATGGCTCGATATTTTTCTGCAGTTGTGTACAGAGACAAAAGCCTCAGGCGAGGACTTAGAAGGAAAAGAGCATTTAGACAACAGGTGACTGTCTGCTCCAGATGTAATTATCAACAGTGATGCAAAGTAACTATTTACATGGTACTGTACTGAAGTACACATTTGAAATACTTTTCTAAGCTACTTCCACTACATTTCAGAGGGAAATATTCCACTTTTACTTCACTATATTTAGTTGAGCTCTATAGTTGAGATTTAACATATCATTTCAAATGCCAGACTTTTATTTGACAACCAGGGTATCTTTACATTGTGGTATTTCTACTTTTACTTAAGTAAAATGACTCTGCATCAAACAGTATTATGTATCTATTCTGCAAGATTTCCTTAGTTTTTAATATTAAGTACATTTAGCTTCATGTCGTTCTGTACATTTACCTAAACAAAATGTTTGATATTTTTGAGACTGCAACAGACCACTGTTTTCATCATCATCATCATCATCATCATCATCATCATCATCATCATCATCATCACATCAATCAAAGCTGGTCATAGTGGAGCAGATTTCAACTGTTTTGTTCTGATAAATATAACAATGAATTATATTTTTATAAAATACTCATCAGGTTTTCATGTAAAATCTTAATCTGTAAATTAACTAGGAACTATAGTCACATACATGTAAAAAAAAAAAGTAAATTTTTCCCTGAGACCTAGTCAAGTATTAGTATAAAGAAGTATCAAATGGAAGCACTCAAGTACAGTGCAAGTACCTAATGTGTACCTGTATGTACTTAATTCAAATACAGTGCTTTAAATATTAAAATCATGAAGGAATAGTTGCAGATTAATATTTTTTAGTAGACTAATTGATGAATCGTCTAATTGTTGAAGCTCATATGTCATTTATTTTGCGTTCCTTACTAATTTATTAATTTCTAATTGACCAAACTCTCAACATAATGTAAACAGGAGTAATTGCATCATGTTTTGCAGTTGACAACAACTACCTTTCTGTCTCTCCCCCTGTCCATAGGCTGCCCCTGAACTGGCCGAGTCCCAGCAGACAGAGCTGTCCCACTGGGTTGAGGGGGGAGGGGAACCCCCTAACTAAGACGTCCCTGCTCCCACTCACACGCCTTCCACTTTAAAGCAGAGATGTCAAAGCTGGTGAGGACTATACACATACACTGAAGCATCATCCTGTAAATAAGGGGTTAACAATCTGTTTTCACAAGCTGTAAATGTCCTCCCACCATACACTCCCCCCTGGAATGGACTGTCCCATTATGGATTGTGTGTGTGTGTGTGTGTGTGTGTGTGTGTGTGTGTGTGTGTGTGTGTGTGTGTGTGTGTGTGTGTGTGTGTGTGCGTATGTGTGTGTGTGTATGTGTGTGTGTGTGTGTGAGAGAGAGAGAGACAGACAGAGTGTGCGTGTGTGTTCTCTTAGCCATATATATTGGGCCATGTGGACACAGACGTGGAGTTTTGTAGGATAGACTTTGTATTGGCTGCAGGGCTGTTGGCTTCTCATTCTTCATTTCTCTCTTAAAAAGAACCAGCAGGAATATAAAGCAGCCAAATAGACTGCTTGTTGGAGGGAACTGAAACTTTTCTATCTGAGAGTCTCACCGAGTACCTGGCCCTGTAGAAAATAAAATGAGTGACATGCTGGAAGAGGGCTCTTTCATGTTCACATCGGAGTCCGTAGGAGAGGGACATCCAGGTGAGTCCTAAACCAACCTGAGCTACTTGTGTGCAAAACAGGGACGTATATAAGGGAAGTATATTTGAGTGTTTACTGTAAGATATTTAACAGCTTGTCAAATTTCTCTGTAATTTGTTTAAAAAAACAATTTTAAGAACACATATTAACCTTTTTAAACACAGAGCAATATTGATTTAACATTTCTCTCAAAACTGTAGTGAATAAACGTCATGCAAGTTGGACAATGTGTCTAAAAAAAGCTCCACAGTGCTGAGCATTTACTCTCCAAGCGTGGTTGGTATTCCATTCACAGCAACATGTGTTTACTGCCCCTCACTCTCACTCTCACTTATGGGCAACAGGAGGTGAACGTGTGTGACACACTGGTGTCCGGTTGCACGCGGCGGAAAGTGTCATGTGATCTCTATCCTGGGATCCCACTGGCATGTTGACATTAATATTGGGATAATACAAGCCAAAATGTATGAAAATTGCTGATACTGAACGACGTTGTCCTACAGCCTGAACCTAATAAGACGAGCCCTTTCTGTTCTCTGTGGATCGCTGTTTGATTTGGCTGTAAACTCCCAAAAGTCCCAAAATAAAAAATACCACGTTAACAATACTTTACTTTAAGTAAGCATTTATTAGCAATACATACATATTTAATAAATGGTTTATAACACACTAGTTCTAAGTAGAAATGTGTTTATTAATGTATTCGTCAACAATGTATACTCTTGTGGGCAACCACATGTGGCGGCTGGTGTATGAATATTGCCTATATAATTGAAAATATGTCTTCATGGGAGAAGTTATAATTGCTGACAAATACGGTCTATTTAACCCTTGAAAATGTATATATGGCTGCTTACAACTACATTAAAATGTGTTATAAACATTTATTTTAATGTTTATATACTGCTTATAAATGCTAAATAGGACTAATATCAAAAAAATAAAGTGTTCCGCAGATGTTCAGACTTAAAACCTAATGATAAAAGCTAAAATATAATCTACCCTCTACACTCCTTTCTTTTCGACAACTCACACCACCCTTGTCAATGTGTTAAATGTGTTGAAAATGTGTAACGAAGTCTCCTGTTGTTAATTGATAATTAGTAAACCAATTATAATGGCAGAATGTGGCTGAGCCTCCAAGATTATGTAAAACCACATTGTTAGGAAATACATTTCACTGATTTTGAATTTAATAAATTCTTCTTGGTTGTGTTTTTACATTGTTTTTATTATAGAGAGATATCCTATCTCACTCATGAAGTAGACATTACTTCAGTCTTAAAAACAAACAAAATTGAAATGGAAGCATTTGACAAAAGCTAAAGACCTAGTTAACAGTGAAAAGAAATGAAGAGAAAAACAAACACATGGTAATTATAATCAAAAAAGAAAAGGCAGGCAAGTTCCATGCAGTGTGTGTCATCTTAAGTCCATGTCGTAACAGCAGTGCTGTGAAGAAAAGCAGATGGGGAAAGTCAACAGTAAGAATAACATGTTAGTTATGTATTTGTTAGTTAACAATTCCATTTATAAAAGCAGAAGGTTAATAAGGCATTCACGAACAGTTAATGCCTAATGATTTAATATAATTATGTAATTCAAAGAGTTAAGACTTTCCATACACTGTTCCTACACATGTGTGGCCTTGGTAAAAGGCTGCTGCTCAAACCTTCTGATTTGATAACACATCTGGGCTGTTCTCACAGATAGTGGGATCAAAGTTACATTCAGCTGCAGACTGTAAACCAACTGCAAAGTTAATCTGAGTAAATATATAACACATTTCATTGAATTAATTGTATTTCCCCATATCTGAGAATTAGTGCGGACACTATATTGTGTGTTTCTTCGGGTTAATGTTGCAACCAGATGTTGATGTTGTTTCTGATGACCTGTGTGTTGCATCACTTCAGCAGGATGACAGGGAGAGGTGAAGGCAGTAGTGTGTGAGGCATTGTTCTGCTGTTCGATCTTAGAGTGCATTTACAAATCAAACTGTCTCTGTCCTGAATCTAAACTTTTTGTTTTATGCTTGTTGCTTCTCCACAGACAAGATCTGTGACCAGATCAGTGATGCTGTCCTGGACGCTCACCTGAAGCAGGACCCAGATGCCAAAGTGGCCTGTGGTGAGTAAACTACAACTTAGATCAAGTTATTTAGAGCAGTGGTTCTCAACTTTTTTTCAGTGATGCAAAAAAAAATCTTCCGAGTACCCCCTGACGAGTGCAAATAATTTTTGGTTGAAAACAATATGTAATACACAACGCTGTGACGTCAGGGTCTGATTTAATATAGAAAATATACAATTTAAGATTATACGTTTATGAACTTGTATTTTATTGAATATTTATTAAATAACTATTTTTAAAGGATTTTTTAATGGATGTTCATTTAATATATATATATTTTTTAATCTTACGTACCCCCTGGAGTACACACAGGGGTACCCCATTTGAGAAGCACTGATTTAGAGAGACAGAGAGAGAGAGAGAGAGAGAGAGAGAGAGAGAGAGAGAGAGAGAGAGAGAGAGAGAGAGAGTTTGTGTAAGCGTCATCTCAATATCCTAATTTTTTTTTTTACCATCTACAAATGAGACAAAGGGCAACATGTGGTCAGTTTTGACAGAGATATGTGCAAACAAACCCACTCTCTGGAATTTAAGTTGTCTGGAGTTTATTTATTGTTTTTCAATATTAACCTCCTGAGATTAACCTTAAAATGACCACTCTGACGAGCAACCCTTTGAATTGGCTGATAACGGCAATCAGGCCCGTCATGGAAATAGATGTTTCAAACAAACATCTATTTCCAAGCGACCAAAGTCAAAAGTAGACCTGTGTCCAAAATGTTCTAATATCACAAGGTGTTTGAAAGCATATGTAATGTGTTGATTTGTGATTTTATTTTCAGAGACCGTGTGTAAGACCGGCATGGTGTTGCTCTGCGGAGAGATCACATCTCGGGCCAACGTGGACTACCAGAAGGTGGTGAGGGAAACCATCAAACACATCGGCTACGACAACTCTGACAAAGGTGAGAACTTGAAATCAAATATTTACCATATTATAATGCGGAAATTCATAATTATGAATGAACATTGATGGATGATTTGAATATAAACAAACACTAAAATCACCGCAACCTCAGCCTCTCCTGAAAATAATTAAATAGAAATATGCTTCTATCAAAACAGACATCTGAGTTTTGGTGCAGCAATTACATTTTCAGAGTTTTCACACAAAAAAAGAACATGGAGTGAACGCAGCATAACGGTATGGGCTCTGTACTATGGCAGCAAAAATAAGTCTATTATAATTGTTTATAGATACTTCCTCTGTAATTAAAGGATTTTCCGATGGAGGGAGACTAGAGGAGCCGAGCCAACAGTTGATCTTTGCTTTATTCTAATATTATCATGAAATGAATGTGATTTTGAAGGTATTACACTATTAGTAGCCTGAAACATCAATCCATATTACCTCAAATAATATCAGTTTATTACATTAATGTCACCAAAAAAATGTTATCCAAATATTTCACTGAAATACACCTTTTGTTATTGGCTGGTTACCATACTGTTACCAAAATATTAGTATTCTAGTAATAAATAGTTTGCCTTTAAATGTGTTTCCCTATTATAACACTTAGTTTTTTACCCTTTATTACTCTGTTACGTACATTTCTGTCTAATTTTACCTAGACATACCCATTGTTAATACCAAGCTTTTACCTGGTTATTGCTTTGGTAATTTCATGGTTTTACTTAATTATTACCTTAATTATCACATGTTTGCCTCACTGTTACCATGTTATTACCGAGCTGTAACGTGAATAGAAATAGAAGTAACGTGCACTCTGCTCTGTCGTTCACTTTCCTTCTGTAGGTTTTGACTATAAGACGTGCAATGTGCTGGTGGCTCTGGAGCAGCAGAGTCCGGACATTGCTCAGGGAGTCCACATTGACAGACTGGAGGAGGACATTGGAGCCGGAGACCAGGTACGACTGTTGCAACAGGACAATGTGTCCTTTGGGTCATGTCGACTGGAGGGCTGGGTGATAGTGACATAAGTCAAGTATCATAGTTTGTTTCACTCAATGCTACAGCGTCAAAGAATTAAGACAATTCAGCAGAGGTGGAAGAAGTACTCAAATCCTTTACTTGAGTAAATACTCCATTACAAATAAAAGTTGTGCCGATCTAAATGTCTCCTGTGACTGACCCATTAATACTGGTGCATCAATGCTCACATGTTTCTGTTGTCGCCGGCCAAGGTGGAGCTAGTTTTAACTACGCTATGTAGAGTCAGAATGTTTTGTCCTGTGGTTCCAAAACCAAGCGGTCGGGCCTCCTCCACTGGGTCACGAGAAAGATCTGACGGGTCATGAGATGATCAATGAGGGTTGGAAAGAAGGAAAAACAAAGTTGTATTAGTTTTTTGGACTAGAGTAACTCTAACTACTGAAATGTACAATATGAGAGTAGCAGAATTGTACCTATAAGCCTACAGTACTTGAGTAAATGTATTTAGTTACATGTCGCAACTGAAATTTAAGTTAAGTGTAAATCAATCTGTAATATCATAAAAATGTAAAATGTATTTAATCAATCATCATATCATTGTCTACCCTGCTGATGATGATTTGTGTCATTATACAGTTTACATCTTCCTGTTCTGACTCTCTGTCTCTGCAGGGTCTGATGTTCGGCTACGCCACAGATGAGACAGAGGAGTGCATGCCTCTCACCATCGTCTTAGCCCACAGGCTTAACTCAAAGATGGCTGAACTCAGACGGAATGGAACCATCCCCTGGCTGCGTCCGGACTCTAAAACACAGGTGAGCGTGCCGTGATGTGTTGTATTACAACCTCCCAAAACACAAACAACACCACAGCATTCTTTCTGTGAATTAGTTGTTGTTTTTTTTACTCTGGATGTCTTCCAGGAGATTTATTTTGGTGCCAGCAGACAAAATCGGATCAGAAAGTCGCTACTGCAAGTATTTAACAAAAAGCTCTGTGTGTAGAAAGAATAGGCCTTTGACTGATTCTGAATCAGTTAGCTGCTGACTGCAGCTCTGTGACAATAAGTGTCTAATGCCTTTGTGTCAAATATCGGCTGTTAGAACGTCAGGCAAGAGTATTCAAACACAGAGCTTTAGATTAATCACAGATTGGACTGATCCCACATTTTCACTACAACAAAGAAGTATCAGGGATGTGTCGATGTCGTTACCTGTCTAATGCACCTGTCTAAGGCCACGTTTGTGGGGATGTTAGACGATATCAGTTTGTTTCAAGAACAAGAAAACTTAAACAATCACAGGAAACTTGAATCATCCTGTGGGGCAATTTGGGTCACTAAAGCAGCAGCAAGAGATTAATTAAGAAGAAAAAAAGAAATTAGGTAAATGAGAAAGAACTGTATTAAGTCAGTAATTATAACAAATTCCAACGAGGTGCACTTTTTGATCTTTTTGAGTTCTTTGTGTCTCACAGGTGACGGTGCATTATGACCAGAAGGACGGAGCCGTGATCCCCAAGAGAGTTCACACCATCGTGGTCTCTGTCCAGCATGACGACTACATCTCTCTGGAGGAGCAGAAGATAGTCCTCAAGGAGCAGGTAGAGCCTCACCATCACACCGACTGGACTGTGACTAATGTCTAGCTTTGGAAATGAAGGCGTTAATATTTTTGTATTGATTCTATTAGGTGATCAAAGCTGTGGTTCCTGCTAAATATTTGGATGACAAGACCGTCTACCACGTGCAGCCCAGCGGTCGCTTCGTCATTGGAGGACCTCAGGTGACCATCACACACAACCAATTTAACCAGTTTGATTTTCAAATTAAAAGTTGGCACTGATTTGGGCTCCTCTTCTCTTCTCCTCTGCCCAACAGGGTGATGCTGGTGTGACCGGCAGGAAGATCATTGTCGACACATACGGAGGGTGGGGCGCTCACGGTGGCGGAGCTTTCTCTGGCAAAGACTTCTCAAAGGTGGACCGCTCCGCTGCCTACGCTGCTCGCTGGGTGGCCAAGTCTCTCGTCAGAGCCAAGCTGTGCAGGAGAGTTCTGGTTCAGGTGAGCATACGCTGTCATTCATTCACCCGTCCCAACATGCACGAGGGCGAGGGCTACATGCTGACCAAATACTTTCTATCTTCCCGTCTGTGTGCGTGCTACAGGTGGCTTATGCTATCGGAGTGGCCCATCCTCTGTCCATCTCCTTGTTTACCTACGGCTCCTCCCAGAAAACAGAGTCAGAGCTTCTCCAGATTGTCAACAAGAACTTTGATCTGCGGCCAGGTGTCATCGTCAGGTAAACATGACAACTTGACCTCTGTGTCCTCCTTATGCCAGATCATTTTTAGGCTGTTTCATTTTAAGCCACTGTGTAGATTTGTTTAAGTTATTGAAGCATCTTTAGACTAAGTCTGATGGCATATGTTTTTATTCTTGCAAAATATGACAATCTTTGTCCAAATGTATTTTGTTTTTGTTACCGATAGGGGGCGCCAAAGTTAGGATGTTTTCAAATTGTACACATCGTGGCTTTAAGATGGTGGCTTTTGTCTATTAACATTTCCCTCAACATGTTAGCAGTGAAGGCTATATGCTGTAACAGCTAGAGCGATTAGATAAACATTCAGTTGTCAAACCTTGAATTTATTTATTTCATGTTCATTCGTACAGGTACACAGCATGAACCGATGCCACATAATTAAAGCATTTATAGCTTAAGCTAGTTTGCAATACTCATCCCTACATGGGCCTTTAGGATATACAAAACTCAAGACTGAGTTGCATGCAGAGTAGCACATAACACAAACAATGATGGAATAAAATGATCAATAAAACTCAATTACAAGCACCAGATTATTCATGCCCCATGGATGATCAGTCTTCAAAAACTTGAGTTACAAACGATGCTAGACGGGATGCAGACAGGCTTCAAATATTTTTTTTGCTTTTATGATGTTTATGAGGTTGTTATGTGTGATATGAGGTCACAGCATGACAACTATGACATGTCAACAACGACCCACAGAGCCAGCACAGATAAACGATAAGTCAACTAAAATGCACAGTGTTGACTGTGGTTTTAATAGTAACTATTGTGTAAAAATTCCTATGACATACTATACTAGGATTTTTATTACACACTACTATGACTTTTATGGCTTATTAAAAACATAATATACTTTGACTTTATGCTTACATTTTCATGACATACTGTGTAACTTTAAAGATAATCCAAACAAAGGTTCCCCGGGGGGGAGGATGGGCCTGCTAATGCAAACATTTTGGGGTTTTAAACATTATATATATATTTTGTTTTTTCCCTCGTTGTATACTTTTCTCTATGTTGTTCAAGAATAAATGCCTGCAAAAGTTTTTTTTGGAGATATGAAAACAACCAGAACAACATTTATAAAATTACAAAAACAACATGGGTATTATCCTGTGATGTGCTTGCGGTGCTGTCTCACCTCTGATGTTGCTTTTCTTCTGTATCCTCCCCAGGGAGCTGAACCTGAAGAGGCCGATCTACCAGCAGACAGCCTCTTACGGCCACTTTGGTCGACCAGAGTTTACTTGGGAGATGCCCAAAAAGCTTGTCTACTAAATACTCATCTGGAGGCTGAACGAGCTCTTTGTGGACTACAACTGCCAGCTCCGTCAACTGATAAGACATTTTTTTATTAGGAAGAAGTGAAGCCAAAGCTTTAGGGATGAGTCAGCTTTAAAGAGGGGAGAAAATAATGATATGCACGAGTGGTTGTAGCCTACGGACATATAGCTTAATGGGACACTCTCCCGACGAGAAGAGAGACATTACAGAGGACATCTCAGTAACCGGTCCACCCCCTTCCTCCGTAAACATCCAATTATTGGTGCTTAAGAAATATATACGTACAATCATTAATCAGAGATCTTCCCTGTAACATGCATGAGGGAACACCACAGTGAATACAATCCTCTTAAGACAAATACTTCTACCCCACTAGAAGCAGTGTTTTACCTCAAAGCTGTGAATATATTCGTATGTTACGTGACCAGATTCATGTACAGAAACAACCTCAGCGCTTAATTTACTATGGTTGCTATTTACAACAGCAAGTATTTCATCAGTGACTATCAATGTCAATGTAATTGTTGCTCAACCAAAGGCTCAGCTTTAGAAGAAACCAGAAATCTTTTTGTCATGACCAGTGTTGGGCAAGTTACTCAGGAAGTGTAATAAGTTACCTTTTACCCATTACCCCTTTAAAATGTAATAACATTATTTTAGTTTATGACATCCCTGCAGCATGTTCACCGCCATTAAGTCGCCTGAAGGACACCAGACTATTACAGTATAACAATACAGACATCTACTCACATCCGACTGGTCGGTTATAACTCGATATTGTGCTTTTTTATGGAGGAGACGTCAGGTTACCAGCACTATGGGACCAGTGATGTGACTGGCTGAGAGAGTATTTCGTAATCACCACAGCTGCTGATCAATATTCTCCCTCACCCAGCTGTTTTGAACATTGCTGCACATACATAAACCAAAATAGAAGGCGTGCACTGAAATGCCCGCAGTTTTGGGCATTTAATGACGTTATTTCAAATTTCAAACAAGGGTGCAAAATATTGAACTGAGGATGCGATGCATGCTCCTGCACCCTCTGAGGAGCAGGTCTGTCTCTTCCTCTGCCTCATATATACCGGATAACGCAGTAACAAAGCGTTAAGTGGATTACTAACTGTAGTATAATTACTGTTATGCAAGTTGTAATCCCCTACACTGCTCCTTACGAGGGAAAGTAATAGTACAGTATTGCCTAACACTGATCATGACTGCAAAATGTATCTCTTACGTTTCTTTTTGTAGTTAGTGCGACAGGAAGCTGTTTGCACTGTTACAATCACGTCGTACATCAAGACAGGTCATTAAAACGTTTGGAGAGCTACGATCTCTTTAGCATATGTTGCAATCAATCAAATGTAAAATAGCCATGCAGTCTTGTGTTGCCTCCTGGTCTTATTGTCTGTCAGTAGATATTGCTCATTTTAACAAATAACTTGAAGTCTCTTCTCTCTTTGCAACGGATTACCAAACTGTTGAGACGAAAGCGTTTAGAGCGCCACTGATGTCTTAAAGTTGCTGCATTTTAACAATGCTAGAAGTCCAAGTCAATATCTGACAGAATACCTTGGTGTAGATGCAGATCTCCTTCTATCTCTTTGAGATATTTAGCTAAAGTCTTACTTAATGTGAAGCGCTACGTTTTCTCTGCAGCTCTGTTTTTGCAGATCGAGGTCTTTCCCCTTGGACTTAGAGGAAAAAAGGGAGCGTTCATTCAAACTTTTTTTTAAACAGGGCATTTAGAAATTTTTATTTTAAGTCAGCTTTTACCATTGATTACCATTAATCACAAAATATTTAATCAAATTATTCCCTTCTGATGTGATTTAGGAGTGTTAACAGTTCTCACCTTCAAACTTCATGTCTGTTGAGGTTGAGGACTTTGTGGTGCGTGTAACAACCTGTGCTTTCATCTACTGCCAACATTGTTTTTGTAAGAGAGGTTTTACTCTATTTACTGTATTGCTCTTCTGTCAACGCTGTTGGCAGAGAAACTGAATAATGTAAATAATTCAACAATAAAGAAAATTAAAGATATGAACTGTCTGGCCCAATCCACAACATGCAATATTAGTTATGTGATGAAGATAGATCATATAAATTATTGTTTTTAACAGTTTGTATTGGTTGAACATATACACATACATATATACGTATATATATATATATATATATATATATATATATATATATATACACGTATATATATATATACGTATATATATATATATATATATATACACGTATATATATATATACACGTATATATATATATATATATACGCGTATATATATACATATATACATATATATACGTATATATATACATATACATATATATATATATATACATATACATATACATATATATATACATATACATATATATATACATATACATATATATATATATATACATATACATATATATATATATATATATATACACACAAATGTGATCATATGACTTAGAAATATAATTTACAACATAAACCTCTTTTTTGGCACATAGGGAGCATAATAATAATACAATTACTTTCTATGTTGTATTTACCTACTATAGAATGACTTTTTTAGGAAATACTATATGAAATACTTTGTTATGAAATCAACTTTTTTGACTTCATAATGCTATACAACAGTATGCTGTTCAAAGAACATGTTTATGAGATACTATATACAAAGACTTTTTATGACATTTTTTATGACCTATGAGTATGACTTTTTTTACCTTAGAACAAGTCTATATACAAGTCAAGTGTTCTGTAAGTTGTAAAGAATACAAATACTGCAAAGAAATACATACTTAATGAGTATACATGGACTTGATGATGATCTACAATATGTACATAAACACACACATCTCTTGTGTCTGGCTATTTTGGCGTACTGTGTTGTAGTGCCGCCCAGAGGGAAGCAGCTGAAACAGGAAGTGCCCGGGGCTTGAAGAGTCTGCAGTGATAATGTCTGTTTCCTGTTGTATCCGTCCTGGATGGAGGGCAGACCGGCCACAAGGATTTTCTCTGCAGTCCTGACTCTCCTTTGTAGTCGGCTCCTATCCTCAAACCACACACTGATGGACATGCAGAGAAACGACTAGATTATTGCACGACAGAATTGTATCAGCAGCTTCCACGCTGCCACGGGGGAGAACATGGAAACTCCACACAGAAGGACCACCCGGGATCGGGGATCACATCAGGACCCCTGAAAAAAGCCATACAGGAGTAGTATACTATGTGTTTAAAAACATCATGAAAAAAAAAGTAAAGTATATGGAAAAAAAAAAACAATGCCATAAAAGATTATGGTCAATTTAAGTATAGTAAAACAAAAAAAAGCAATAGTATAGCATGTCTGTCGAGGTTTAGGACTTTGTGGTGCGTGTAACAACCTGTTCTTTCATCTACTGCAAACATTGCTTTTGTAAAATAAGTGTTCCTCTATTTACTGTGTTGAAACTGGACAATGTAAATAATTAAACAAGAAAATAAAAGAAACATGCAAATTATTATTTTAACAGTTTTTATTTATTGAACATTAAGGCATTTATATATATATATATATATATATATATATATATATATATATATATATATATATATATATATACACACACACACACACACACACGCAGACACACACACACACACACACACACACACACACACACACACACACAATCATGACTTTTCATCAAAATAGAATTTACAACCTAAACCTCTTTGGTTTTTGTTTTCATTATCAAAATAATATATAAGGCACATAGGGAGCTTTTTGCATTTCAACAGAGAAGTATTGAGTAACAGCTGCTAGTTTGTCGGAATGCTTTCATCAATCATTTACTGATTGACCAAGTGAGATTCTTGCAGATATTTAACCATGTTGGCGTGAGCAGCATAAGCATTCTGACAAGCTAACTATACAGGAATGTGTATTTTTAAGCTTTATAGTCTTGATTAACAAAAATAATCTATTACATCATGGCTAACCACCTATATTAAGCAAAACATATTAACGTAACAAACGGTCGGTGAACAAAACAAATGCCATTGAAACAAAGACAACAGAAGGCAGAGTTCGTTCGTTCTGCTTTGAATCAAACAATGCAGCTAGTGTCGTAACATTTTCCTGAGTGCAAAGGTCAGACAGATCAGTAAATGTGAAAAAAAAGGAAATAAAGTAGAGAAGTTGATATGAAATGATGAAAAGGACGCCTAACAGACATTGCAAAATGTGAATCTGACAATTGAAAAAATGTTGAACTGGAAACAGGGGCATTATGCATCGCTTCCTTACACGCATAAACCACTCAGTCAGATTACAAAGCTTTAGTAACTGTGTCTTGACAAAAACGTTTCTTGCTAGAGCAGCATGAGCAGCACCATCATTTAGCTTAACACTTCAAATGCATCAAATAGTTGCTATGATTTATGAGAAGAATGCATATTGTAAAAGGGGATGGTCACAAGGCTTAAAAGGGATGCCGGGGAGAAAACTGTGAAGATCACAGCTGAATTAAATTCAGAAACACAGGCAGGAGGTCAAGTGGTCTTCAGACTTTGCTCAACCTTCTTTGTAACTTTATAAGTAAAACTACAGCAGATTTGGCCTAAAGGTGAATAAATACTCTCCAATGTGGATACAAAAATGTCCTCCTGCGACCTGGGCAACAACGTTACAGCTCAAATGCAATACACAGTTTGACCAGTAGGGAGAAGCAATTGATCAGAGCTGTTTCGACCGCCTGGCTCATTCCACAGAGCGGCGTGCATGAGCTACTCCACTTCAGTCTGCTGTAAAAGATTGTAAAACTCTGCCCAACATGTGGCCGGTTGTGGTATGAGGGAGGGATATCTTCACTGTATAAAAGCGTACTAACAAGACTATTACTGTCGTAAACTCTCTGCTTGCTCTTTTCCCCCCCCAGAGAGCTCAGAGTGTGTTAATATTACACAGAGATGTTGAACATTTCCAAAAAATATAAACAGTAATTCTGGCACAACTCTGTAAAACAACACAGCACAGAATGTTAAGAGAAAGTCAACCAAAGCACAGAGAAGACAAATAAAAATAAAAATAAAAACTACGCTGATGGATATCAAAATATCAAGGCAGTGTCGATATTAGCAGGGAGCATTTTTCAATGTAAACGAAATGGTCGTGACAAATATCCGCTTTGGTATTCCTGGCACTCACAGGTGTGCATGCAGCCGTCTGTCCCTGCTCCTCCACTATGAGCAGTCAATGCTGCTGAGACTAATCCCACGTCTCTATTTTATCGCTTTCGTTCAGCCTCATCATAATCACAGCTAAACCCAGGGGGACATGATATTTGGTGTATCCTGCTGTACAGTAACACGTCGGCAGGACAGTGCAACTCAGTTATGTCTTAAATAACAAAACCTTCCCTTTCCCTTTGTCCCGCTACATCAGTTAGACATGCTGACAAAACTATATCTATGGAAGGTTGAAAGAAAGAGTAAGAAGGCAAAGCAATGACAGCATGTTCTGCTCCTTGTTGGGGAGCAATGAGATGCAGACCTACGTCCATAGGACCTGAAAACACGTGTGATGCCTCCTCACTAAACTCAATAAACCTGGGTGCTCTGGCTTGAATTAGCGGGTACGCATTTAGCCTCTGGACACGGCATCATGTCTCTTTCATATTCTTCGGTGAAACTCTACAGAGAAGAAGTTGAATAATGTTGAGGTTCAAGGTCGATCTAGTGTATTTATCTTAATGGCAAGGGGAAAAGACATTGTGCCATAAAGACCCATCATCATCATCATTATTTGATCTGCATACAGAACAAACTGCATTTTAGAACAAACCAGAGACCTAATGAGGCACCAGGTCTGTGATTTGTTCTAAAATGCAGATCAAATAATGATATGGCACACCCCAAAAAGCAACAAAAAGACAATGTGTGCTGGGTGTGGGTCCCATGGATCCTAAAAAAACTAAAGACTTAGGCTTACATAGGTGGAGTTCTTGACAGTGTTTTTTTTTTTTCCAAAGCGTAATTTTTGACCAAAAACGTAAGTGACATAGATTGCTATGGCTAACGTCCGTGCCTACTTGCACATCAAGCAGACACAGAGCAACATTATTATTCTAATGGTCACCTGCAAAATACAATATAAATACGTGAATATATATAAATATTCACTTTCCGTTTAGCCCTGATGAACCAACATCTGTCCCTCCAGATCGCCAAATTGTCTACTACTTTACAATCCACTCTTAACTACTTTACAGTCCGCTTAACTGAACATGCAGGCTGAATAACCAAAACAGCTAAAAGCAGCTACAATCTATGTATAGTAGAGAGATAATTCTCAAGGATTCAGTACTATGAAGGATTCTGTGACATTCATTATTTGATGATCTAAAAAATATTGCTTAATGCCGGTTTGAATGATTGCCAAATGCAGAGCGCTGCCCTGTTCTTTCTCCAGGATTTACGAAAACATGTATATACCCTTCTATTGACACCTTTTCTATATATTTATTGCATTCTACCATTATTTTGCGGGGAAATAAGTATGACCTTGCTTCTACTGTAACACTCATCACTATCTCTCTCTCTCTCTGCTTTTCTCTGTCTTAATACTGTCAGCTTAGCCGTCCAGCAGCCTTGACTCCTTTACGTACATTGAAAGAATTATAGCGGTCGCCTCGGAGGGGAACTAGTCCAAGGTCACTTATTGAGACACGGTACAGGCTCTCAGGGGAGCGGTACATTTTGTTGATCTGATTGACAAAGTACTCCTCTGCTGATCACAGGACTGAGTTGGGAGACAATGTTGTTTCACACTTGTGCAATGTGCAAATACAAACAAAGTTCTTTAGAGACACTGAGCTCAGATGTGAGCATAATAATTCAAACTAAACTCTCCACCGTGGCAGCAGGTCTACACCCCTAGGGCTGAAATAGTAGAGTCCACTCTGGCTTGAGCGTTGACTGAACCGGCCTGGTTCGTTTCAAAGCTTCAGAAAAATGTGGCTGGAAACGAGAAACTCTTTCGACAACCAGAGTTTGAAAGGAATACACAAGCTAACTGTGTAGCCAAGAGGAGCCAGCAGTCTAGAGTATGGACATGTTTTCAGGTTGGTGTGGATGCGGATGCGTGTGTAAAATGGGCCCTCCCAGTGATCCCAGTGGGTCCCCCTTGTGTTCTTTCCCAGCAGGACCTAGGGTCCCTCTCGCCAGCACCACCATGGTATCCGACGACATGCCGGCAAACTCAAAGGCAAATGTTCCATAAAACAGCATGATGATGACGCAGAACACCCATTCGAAGATGGCGGAAGCATGTTGAAGGACGAAGCTCTCCTGACAGAAAAACACACCGCCTGAAAACATGGTTAAGGACAACAGCAAAGCAGTGTGCGCTCACCATGCAGCCGCTGTCTGTGTGTAGACAGCCTAACAGTGATTAGATTCACCCTAGTACAAACTCTCTTTGACTGCAAAAGTAAAATATCAACTCAATACAATACTCAGAATAAGAAACTGAATATGTTCTGATTATGAAAAGAAAAAGGTTGGTAGTCATGAAAAGGTGCTGTTTCAAAAAGAAAGAATGCAACACAAGGCCTGTGTTGGTAGGAATGTTGCTCAAGGTGCAGGCTGGCAGATGATAAACCAGGTTTATCACATGCCAAAACACTGCACACTGCTTCATAGAACTTGGACAGACTCTGTTTTTCTGAAGCAATGCTACCAACCGTCTGAACACTGTCTCAATATTAGTTGCCTTGGTAAAGAGTATTTTAGATGTCTTTACAGTGCAACCTATTGTAAGAATAGTTTGACTTTTTGGGACTATTTCTGGCCATGCTAAGCTAACTGGCAGTAGCTTCATATACAGTATCCCTTACAGGCATCAGAATGGTATCAATCTACTCATCTCCCTATATGACAGGATTTGACATTGAATACTGGAGGGAAACTATCGTTGTAATAAAATGTGAAGGAGATGTCTCCGTCCTTCTTCAGGCTGGCAGCAGTACGCTCTATTCTAAAGCACTTGACAGCCTCGAAGGCTGCCATCTGTTAGTGGCTAGAGAGGATACTGAGGACCAAGGCTGCGAAGGCCAGCAGGGTCATGCAGAGCCGGAGGTGGGCCACGTTGTACTCCCCCTGGGTCTTGGCGAGTCGGTACGTCAGTGCCGACTGCAGGCACACAAACAGCATACTGGTGGGGAAGGCGATGCCTGCTCCGACATAGTGGAGAACTTTGGCATTATCCACCTGTCATATAAAGAAAGGAGACAGGAGGAGAGGGTGGGGGAGGTTACATTAAAATGGGTTAGACAAAGAGAATACACAAAATCTGCAGTTTTGCAGCTGACATGATTGAAAAAGAAAACGCCACGTGGGAACGATCAGAAGGGGGCAACATCAGACAGCTTCTGCGTGAAGCTGTTGGCTCCGATTATTCATTGTTGTGTAATACTTTGTTCAAAGCCACTAAAAACTTCTTTCAGTTAAGAGCCAAGAAGAATAAGTAAAAACGAGAGGGTGATGGGAAGTAAATGACAGCAGCGAGCAACACCACAGAACGCCTCCTAATCCCTGCTGGTCACAAGAACAATAAGAAACAATACATAAAAGAGCTGCTCAGGACATGTGACTAGAGCTCACACTGCAGGATACACAAACACACACACACACACACACACACACACACACACACACACACACTTCAGATGTACTGATCAGAACAGATAAGCGATTCAATGAAGCCTGAACCAAAGCTAGAAACAGATCTCCAAAGACTAGACTAATTTAGGTAGATGACACAGAATTGCTTTCCTTGGCTAATGTCGAATGGTTAAAGCCTTGTGTTTGTGTTTGCAGTAACGATGTTCCTCTGTCCACAAAACTCTTCGGGATCATTAGAGCAATAGTCTAAAAGTTATTTAGTTTGGGCTTTTAAGTTCATTGAACCGCAGAGTACATACTGGACATTCTTGTGCAGTAGGCTAATCTTTGAAGTGACAATGTGAGTTTTCCAGACAACTCAATATGAAAAAGCACACAGCAATAAAAATAATCTGTCGGTGACATCTCCAGAGCCGGTAGTGAAGACGGGAGATAAATCAGAGCAAGGGCGTACACATTTTTCCATGTTTTTGATCAAAAAGCAGTGTTCACAGTGGGAATTCTATTTTAGTCGAGTGCCTTTCAGAGCGAAGTGGCTGTTACAAATTCCTATTTCTTCTCCTGCATCAAACTGACACTGTGGGGGTCTGAGTGTTGTCGTACTGCCAATCTGTTTCTCACTATACTCAGTAATGGAAAAACACACACATGGGCAAACAACAACCACACGCTTTGTTCTCCTGGTGCCATCTTATCCCAACTGATGTTTTAAACATATCTAGATCCGGCTTCTCCATTGTGACAATGTCTGGCTTGTCTTTGTCCGATGTGATAGGCAAGTAAATATCTTGAGTTTTTAAATGTTAATGTTTGGATAAAACAAGCAATCTTAAGATGTCAACTTTGGCTTAAGGAAATTTAAGGGGCATTTCTTTTCTTTTGCCATTTTCAGATATTTTATAGAGTAAAGTTCGGCAGATTAATCAGTAATGAAAATAATCAATACACTCCACAGTGGTGTGTACTGCTTGTGTGACGCCTGGTGTCCTGGATTCTGTCACTAATTGCAGTCATTACCTGATGGCGTATTGATGTGTGAAGTAAGCCTTTGCTGTTCGACGTTAAGTATGTTGTCACACTCTATACAGTTGCTGTCGCAACAACGTGGCTCAGAGACGAAGGTATGGAAAAACTGATGAACGGTGAAAGCAGTGAGGTGGACTGAAATGTGGCAGCAGAAGCGGTAAGAAACAATAAAGAAACAATAAAGAAACAGGAGAGCGATAAGGGGGAAGCTCTCATTACGGCTACACATCTCTGAGCATCTGTCACTGCTGAAATGTAATGCAGCTGAAAGTCACCATGGTGTGCTTCATCCATCACATTCTTAATATGTAGTGCCACTTTTCATTCTGAGACCTACGTGAATGCCTCATTGATAAACCATCTAAAAGGAATACTTTGTATAAAAATGTGTGCTGCATTTTGAATGATTGAGTAGTATGGTGATAGGGAGAGTTAAGTGTACTGGGTGTGAGGATGTGGTAACAAGCCAACTGACATCCAGCTTCAGCTTTCACTTTCTGGAAACTGAAACAAATGACATGATTACGTGCCTTTCGTCCAGCGGGTGCGTTTACAACACACCTGCTGGACCAAAATCTGTTCCATTTAGTTATGGGGAAAAACATTAAACAATAATAATCATCTAATTTCCACAATAGCTTTGGAGCTTTTATTTATTTTTTTATCTGATGAGCCATGGTCTGCTGTCATACCGAATAAATCCATTCAATAACATTTTCTTCTCTTTTTTTACGCTGGTTGCTTTTTGTACGGATTTAACAAACAAGATAATGTTTTTAATGAGTTTTAGAGATGATGGGAGGAAGATTTTGTTAATGTTGGACGGAGCCAGGCTGGCTGTTTCCCCCTGCTTTCAGCCTTTGTGCTAAACTAAGCTAACCAGCTGTTAGCTGTAGATTCATCTTTATCATACATACCATTCATCACCAACATAAAAGTAAACAGAAAGAAAGAACGGTTAAGAGAGAGAACGCATAAGGAAGAGAGCAAGCAAGGAAAACCGCAAAACTAAACTAAATCTGAAACTTGTACAGCTATTTGATTCGAAGTGATACAGTTGTCAGTGTGTTGCACATATCAGGAATGTTTGAAACTGGCAGGACTCCCTTTGGATGCAGTCGAACAGCACCAACAAGGCAACAAGGCCATGCTGACAGCGGGCATCATCTGTAAGGGAACATGCCGGATCCAGCCAGCTTTCCAGGTCCTCTTTCTTTCTTTCTCTCCTCCTCCTCCTGAAGGCAGCTTTCAAGCTTTCCATATCACTCCCCTAGACCTCTGTGTGGCAGTGACATGCTTTTCCGTCATCTATTTATGTGCTTCTTGGTCCAAACCATCAGACCACCTGACAGGAAAATCACCAGTGGCCACACCACAGCTGCGCTGCCAAAGCTTTACTTAACACACAGCTACAAACTGAAGCTGTTGCCATCGCTCAGTATGTTGCCATGTGTTGTGTTTCTGGTACTTTCACCCTCTCTGATCTCTTGGGTTCGTCCGGTTTTGGCGGCCGTTTTCTCCTCTGAATCCACATTGTATTGTGGTGTTCGCATGTGGATGTTGTGTTCATTTGCTTTGGGGCGTTGCTTCATTTTGCCAGCGTAATACTCCGTCATGTGGTTTTAACAGTTTATCAATGACGTCCTTATTTCCATTCCACTGGAATGTCCCAGATTATAAGAGATGCAATGTCTTCTATGTTCAGTCCTGTGATTGGTTATAAACGGGCCTCTGCTGGACACACCCTGTCTGCCCTGTCCTCTCCATGCATGGCCAGACTTGATGACTCACTTCCCCCGGCTTCTTCCCGTATAATTCCTCCCAGTTCTGCAGAGCAGATGCCCCGGAGGAGAAGCGGGAAGAAGGTGAAGACGACCTTTGAATGCTTCTCATTTCTACCCCACCAATCATTTTGAATCAGTCAAGACTCATCCTTTTTCTCCACTCATGTTTCAACAACAGACAACATGGTTAATCAAATAGGTAAACAATTATGAAAGGGAAATTACGCCTTCTTAAACTAATGAATTATAAGCAAATACAAGCTAAACTATTCAAGGGGAGAGGACCTCGGGGCATGTGTTTAATTTATCAAATAATCAAATGTATCCAATAATAAGGAAAGCTTTAAGATTGATATGACATGGCTTTATTACGATGTTGGCAGTTTTCTAGTGAAAACATGCTGAGAATGATATAATAACAACAACAACGAATACACTCAAGGAAACATTGTTCAACTACTAAAGTAGAAACTTTTACCACTGTTCATATTTTGGTCAAAAGGTCTGCCATGTATGTCACATGTCCTCATTGTCTCTGACCCATTACTTCCTGTCAACTGTTGAACAATATTTTAGAAGTTGAAGGACAAAACCAGAATGGTAACATTTCATAGATGTATCCAGCCTTACAACACAAACCAACCCCACTCCCCTCCCAAACTTCCTAAAAAAAGTATTTCACACAAACACAAACTAGGGCATCTAGCCAGAGATCGAAACATTTAAACTTGAAGAAAATCTTTTCCAAAGAACAAATATCTAAAAGGGAAGGAATTTAGATCAGGTTTTGGCACTTTAGCTACCAGAAAGAGCAGAGCAGGATTGTGTCTATAAAGGCAGCGCAGACATTTAACAAACGTAAATGTAGATTTACTCTGAAATATAAAGTGTGATGGAGCCCCCCTCAACATAAAAGGAAGATTTAAGCAAAAGCAAGAAAACACAGGGAAGAACATCATTGAGAAACATCGACATGCAGTTCTGTGTTTGGCTGCAACTACGTTACTTTCATTATCAATAACGCTGCAGAATATATTCATAATTAATATTCACAGCAATTTGCTCAATAAAACATCAGAAAACAGTAAATAATGATATTCTTGAAGCCCAGTTGATGTCATTGTATGTCTTGTTTTTGTTGACCAATACAAAAAAAAAAAAAAATATTCAATTTAATGTGATGTAAGATCACAAAAGGAAACAAAATCATCATTCTGAGGAAACTGAAACCTGAGAACCTTTTCCATTTTTTATGAAACATTGCCTAAATTATTAATTAATTATCAAAATAATAATTACCTGTTGCTTACATAATCAATTAATCAACTACTAACCAGCCGATCTATTTAAAGGGTTAGTTTGGGTGTTTTGAAAATAGGGTTTTATGAGGTACTATATCTATATCGTGCCACCCTAGTTCAGGGAATTGGGCAAGAGTACCGACTCCAGAGCAAAGCAATGGTCTGCTATCAAAAGGAGGCATCAGCAAACATATGTTAGCATCCTAAATAAAGTCTCACCTAAAACAAATAAATCAATACCCGTTTAGGTGTACGCTATATCTAGAATACGTTCACTGCTTTATCTTGCCACAGAATCACAGCCCTTTCCGACAAACAAACTAAATTGAGGGTGAAACTTATTTATTCTCTCTTCAAAGCCACGAGAATCCTTTAACAAAAACAGCATAGATACTTGCAAAAGATATTCAAAATATAAATCGTACAATATAACTGATATTGCCACAGTCCAGGGTCTCTCACTGTCTCATAAACATCCTGGACACAAACTGTCACTTGGGAAACTTGTACTTATTTATATTTCCCTTGTCATGTTGCTCTTCTGCTATTACTGTTGGAACTTTTTGGAAGTTGTGATAGAATTGTATCTGTATGATGAAAGTAAACTGGACCACCGTACCTGAAAGTTGCCCACCATGATGAGTCCAGCGGCACAGATCCAGCCTGTGGAGAGACTCGCCGTGTTGAGAACACAATTCTGGTGCTTCTCAATGACATGGGCGTAGCGGAGCAGCACGATCGCCGCAACTACAGCACGAGAGAGACATAAAGACACACACAGAGTCTGTTATTATGGCTGTTCAGCAGATTAGAAGCACATTAAATTCACTGCACAAGTATAACAACGAAATGCTGCCATAAAGGAAGAAACAGTAGAATAACGCTTCTTCTGGAAAAGTACCCTCCACACCATTGGTATTGTATGTTCTTATTTCCCAAGGCCTGGCTTCAATTGAATTCAAACACTCACACACCTCACTTTGCCAAAAAACACACAAGACTTTCTTGGAGGGTGATTAAAAGTCCCGCAACATTGAATTTCTCTGCCTAACAAATGGGAATATGAGAAGCAGGAAATGGCGGGGAAATGAGAACGCTAAGTGGGTGGGGGTTGGTCCAAGTGTTGCATAAGGGGAACGAAGTACAGTATATGGGACAGATGACTGCTGATGTGCTAATGCGCTGTGACTGGGGGTATTGTTGGTGAACCGCGGAGCTGACCCCCACATGGTTGCTCTTTGTTAGCTCCTCACGGCTGGTGCTTGGCGAGGGATGACTGGGCTTGGTGAAAGCGGAGCAGAGGGGGTGAGTGGAAAAGAGGAGACTGAGAGAATTAGAGGGGACAAGGAGCCCCTCATGTCTTGACCTCAAGGCAACACATCGTCTCACAGACTAAACTGTTGTCTTAAATCTGTCACCATTTGTGTAAGAGAGAGACAGGCTTTAAGACGGTCTGTGCTGCCAAAAGAGAATAAAAATGGAAACCGTGGTCACAGAGAGGAAATAAAAACGTCAGTGCAGAACTTAACAATGTCAAGCTTTGTCTCCACGAGTCAAGGTTTGGATACGCTGTGGCCCGTCTGACTGTAGGCCAGCGTCTCAATGAGGACACTACTGTCCCATGGTTAAATGTAAAATGTTGAGATGTTTTGAGTAATGTCCTGTTAGTACAACATGTTAAATAAAGTTCATGATTTTTCTACTAACTGCCAAATAAGTGCACCGAGTACATTTTGTATTATTAGTGTTAAGTAAGCCTAACTATAATAAGACATATCAATTATGTGGATATTTCACAAAACATAGCATGTCAAATAAATCACAATCAATCCAGATCTAAAAAATGGCAACCCTAAATTTAACAGGGACCATACAAATAAGATGTTATCTGTTGATGTAATATATACAGAACATATATATGAAGCTAATGTATTAGATATCATTATGTCATGTTATAAAAACGTATTAAATTAATATTACTTTTGTTCAGAGCTCTTGTGAGTGAATGTGCTTGTTTATGTTTCTCTCTGTTCCCTCAGCACTGAAATCATCCTGGCAAAGTGACTTCAGTTACAATCATGGAAAAACAAACAGCAGTGTCTCCAGGCTTGGAAACAATCTTGTCTTTTTTTTTCCGTACTCCTTACTTTTAAAATGGAGAACACACTGAAAGGACAAGAAAGTCAATTTATTTCATTGGATTATAGCATCTTGGCTGGCTGTGGATTTCTCCTATTTCAATGACATTACTTTTTATCATTACAAAAGACCAGTGAACTTTCTGGCATTTAGCAGTTACACTAAAATGATGTATGCCTAAGCCTGAAGGTTAAAGATGTGGAGGAACATTTTTAACCATTGCTCTCTATGCGGAAATAGTTCATGCTTAGCTTTTATGTTGTTCACTCTAAAAGTCACATTTGTGTGTGCTGTTTTCTGGCATATTTCTTTGAGGATGCGTGTCATGCTGATGGGTCACAAGCACCTATATAAAGGTTACATGTCTGATGAGTAAGCAGCATAGCTGACCTCCACCTGGCTTCAAACCATCAAGAGAAGCTGTTGTCTGACAGCTCAACAATGGAAATTAGTTTACATAATGCCGGTGTCCCTCACACTGTCCCAGCTTTGGTCACTTTCCACACTGTGACTTATACTAGAGTCCTGGCTCAAACACACTGGTGCATGCACACCAATGCTGCTCTTCCATGGGAGTAACCTTGCAACATGGACAAACTGTAACGGACATACAACCCTGCTGTCACAAGCACAGACTCGCTTTTGCATTCACACATTGATGTGAGAGAACAGTGTTAAGTGCATTTTCCCACAAAAAGTCCCATCAGCCACGCCTCACAGTTAAATAAACCTTTCTGTCCCCACAAGGAGATGTGTTTCAACAAAAACACCCAGCTGCATTGTATGCTGAGAAAGAATACAAGCTTTGTCTTTGAAACATTTAGTGTGTACACTGGCAGAAAGGTGGGAACTGGGATAGAAACGAGAAGTACAATTATGAGGCAATATACAGTTCATTGAGTCCATGTTATCCCTGATAGGCGTGAACTCCAGAGCCAACTGTAACAGGCACAAAGTAAGACATAAATCAATAGGCTAAGAAGCTAAGCACTGACTCTTTACAATAGCCTGTTGTAGAGCTACATGCCACATCTACTTAACCTACTTTCATAGAGCTATAATAACTTCCTTTACAACAGGTATTAACATGTGCCATGTTCAGACTACTTGGATGGTGAAGAAAAAAATAGACACAGACATGGATGCAAGAAATGCAAGATTGAGGCACTCAAACCAACTGCCGTGTTGGTCAAAGATCTATTAACACAGGTGTAATTTCAGCTTGGTTCAAATCTCAATCTAGTGTTATTTCATTTTCCAGGTGTCACGAACTAAACTTAAACCACTATTTAGGCATATATAATGATATACACTGCAGGCTGACATTTCTTAGTTTTATCTTTCAAACAGGTAACTGTGATGTAACATGCCCGTCAGAAACTGACTGTCATAAAACTGATGGACGGGGAGAAAGTGTGCAGTTTTACAGGATGTGTTGCAATCTTTTTTGTGTGTGTTTTGCAGAGACCAGATCAGCTTTTTTAACATCAACATGTTTAACGTGTTTTTCAACATCAAACTGCATCCGTTATTTAACGGATGCAGTTTGATGTTGATCTTGTGTACGTGTGTTATGCATTTCAGTTTAGAGCTAGACTGATCAAATCAGCCAGGCCAACATATTGGCTGCTAGTAGGCAGATTTGTCTATTGTTGAATGCGTAACAAATAAGGAACGACAGTGTCACCATAACATAAACCCCTGACTCAATGGTTATATCTCTCACACACACACACACACACACACACACACACACACACACACACACACACACACACACACACACACAGTAACTGTCATCCTGGTTGAGCAATGGAGTCAACAGGGGAGACAAGAAATCTGCAATATTGTGCCTCCACATTGTTTGGTGGCCACATAACTGATCGGTCTGCCGTTTAGTACACTTAGCTTTACAATCCCAGTGCAGTGCTTAGCCTACATACGTGTCTTCTCTTAGACACATACTTCAATGTACGCGAGGTCGACAGGCTGACCTACTGTGGTTCAGGGGTCCTGGTTGGCTAACAGTGCTGCTCAGATACTACACTTTCACTGCTGCCTGAGTAGACTTTCACACTGAGCTGCAACAGTCTGGTCCCAACCAGGATTCATCAAGCACAGTGTACTAGTAGTCTGACTCCATATACATGAATACACATACACATAAAGGCTCATGCTTGCCTTTATGTGTATGTGGACCAGAGCAAGGACCAGAGCTGTTATTTGGAGGTCAACAACACAGCAAACAGCTTATTTAAAATCTACAAGGATCATTGCCCCATCATAGACTTTCCCTGCCTCCCTCTCAGATGTAGATGAAGCAACCAATCAGCAAGCCTTAAATAGCTGCTGGAGGCATGGAGACTCCTTATGAGAAGACAAACACGGCAAAGAACATGTCTAAGCCGCAGCTGGGAAACATTAACTAGATCAGAGTAGTCAGACCCACCAGTAAACGCAGAGAACAGCACGTGTAGAGTCACAAAAAACAAAGTGAGCAGCACATGGGAGCTCCTTCCCTTCTTTTAAATCATGCGTGTTTTCCTTGTGCCTACAAAAATACACAATCACCATGCGCTTGAACATTTGTCTATAATTCTATATGAAGCCATTTTGAAGTGACATTTGTGGTCCATTCTACCTCCCCTCTCATTCAAATGACCACATGCAAGGTTTTCACTTTCTCTTTGTGGTTGTAGGTTTAGCACGGGACCAGCATTTTTCTAAGGACAACAAAACTAACACTACTCAAGTTTTAACATAAGCATGAGAGTCGTTCAAAACAACCACATTTAGTACCAACTACAAATTAAACTATTATCTCCAGCTGATGTAGATTGAGAAACAAATTTTGTTATAATTGATACCGTTGAAAGAAATTTAAAGTGATCAATGCGATACGATGTGTTGATTTAATAGATTTATTTGATAACAGTATTTTATATGGAACTGAAACTATTAGTTGATTGACAGAAGATTTATCCGCAAATATTTTGATAGTTGCTTTTTCTAAAGGAAGAAAAATGACAAATATTTGCTTCTTTTTTTAATTTATTTTATAGACAAAATGATTAATAGAGAAAATAATCAGCAGATTAATGGAAAATGAAAATAATTGTTAGTTGAACTGCTAACCTTGTGACTAAAAAAATAAGTGAGACATAGCAGAAACCAAAATTGCGACAGTGTGTGTTACAAAAAAAAATAGAAAACAGTGCTATAATTGGTCTTTACTAGGAGAACATTCAGCACAATGTTAAATGTCAATCATATACAGGAATAAGGACTGTAATTATTCCCATTATTGCACAAAACCCATAACCGTCTCCGCCTATAAGGCTTCCACATCCTTTAAACATGTTTTTCAGTGTTTGCCTTACCCATGAATGAGCCTGTGCTGCAGATAAGGCTGAAGAAGCAGCTCTCAGGGGGAAGAGTTCCACATTTACTGCAAGAAAGAGTATACAAACATGAATCAGAGAAATACTATGAATCAACACAGCAACAGTACTACTAATTCTCCTCCCACGTTGTGCAATACAGCATGTTGTTAGAGATCAATTTCACGTTTCCTTACACCGATGACTTTTCACCCACAGTGTACTCTCTTCTAGGAATGGGAAATGTTTGTAGGAGAGGAAGGCCGGAGACAGTCAACACAAGCTGTCTGTGCCGGGGCTCCAGCTGCCTACAAAGCCAAAGCCGTCTCAGCTGACTTGCAGTCACAGACACACACATTCTTCAGTAGATTTATGAAAATGTAATCAGTCAGTTGAGTTAAATACCTCTTATTTTGATGGATGGTTTTGTACATTTAGTCAGATTTTAGTTTTCTTTTGGTTTCAGTCAATTACCCACCAACTTCCACGGCATATAATATGGCTGAATATACAGTAATATAGCTGAAAAATCACCACTAAACTGTAGATTAAGCAACAACAGCCGCACTGCATTAGTAAAGATGACCTTTAAAACATTTAGACATCTGTTTCTCTGTATATAGTTTGAGGGCTACTTAATAGTTGGTGTTACATAATCATTCTGATTGCATTTAGATAAAAAAATGTCTCCAGATTTCTTATACAAACCCCAGGATTGACAATATACAACTGGCCTTTGATGTTCAGTGCTCAGTGGGAGAAAAGGCTGAACAAAAGAGCGGGAGTGTCTTGATTTCCTCCGAAATGTAAGCCGACGCCTCTCTCTGTGTGTGTTTACATGGTAAAGCGCAGACCCATGCTTTGCCTCTGAACTGCCACGGTGGCAGGCAGGATATTTCAGCCCCAAGTTATTTTCAGAATGCACGCAGACACACTCAGGAGAACCGTCTCCTTCAAGCTCACTCTCTTTTTATCAACAATGTGCCGACAGGGGTCACGTAAAACAATGGGGCAGTGTTCCTGTTTTTAATCACCAGATAAAAACTAGAAACAAAGAGACAGAAAAGAGAGGTAGGGTTGGGTTTAGGGTGGGAGTCGCTCACTGACCTGATGAGAGGTACATTGTCTAGTGTGCAGCACAAGGTTGGCCCACTCTGCAAATACAGATCCTCTTCACATGACTGGTTGTATAACCTGGAACATCAAACATGCACGCACACATGTGCGCACACAAATACAAGTTAATGTTAAAAAGACACACATATAGAGCAAACATATAGAGCAAAATCACATGTATTCTATGTTGTTAAAATTGGTACAACTTATGTCCGGCTTGGAAATCATCAATTGCCCCAAAAAAAAAAAAATCTAAACCAAAACAAACCACAGGCATATTGTGGATTATTATTAATGTTATTGTCACATCTATTCTCAGAATGACTGGAATAAATAATTCATTTGGAATATAATGTCAATGTTCAGTCTTTAGATTAAAGTACAGTAACATCATTTATACTTTTTTATGTTTGAATGTCATTTTATAGGGTCACCAACAGGCTTTCTTTTGTGCTTAGGATTGCTGAGTCAAAATGTCAGAGAACCACTATGTCATCAAATAGTAGCTCTGCTGTGAGAGATTAACCTCAGTTTGTCCGAAATAGTTGGTTACTCATTGCCAGGGCATGATTTCAGAACAGTAAATAAAGTTAAATCACAGTTTAGATCTACAGTATGTTCATGCACTGCAGTTTATCGTTTGCTTTGTGATTTAGGTTCTTTCCAACATTTGTGAAGTGACCGACTAGGAGATAATCCCATTACTTAATGTAACAACAAAGCTAATTGCGTTCCATAGAAAAAAAGACTGGGAAAGACACCGACATATCACCAGATTGCAATGTAAGACTCTGTGAGTGTGCAGGAATCAACAGAGAACATACGGCAAAAATGCAGGATAAATTAAGCAACATACCAGTTATCCACAGGGCAGACATGTTGATTGTACAGGGCCATGGCATACCTAGAAGAGAGACAGTATGATGAGCCAAAACTAAAGACAAAAAAAAAATCATGATTTATGTGATTTTATGACTGTCATCCAAAAAGAGATTTGAGCAATAATTCAGAATAATAACATATTTTGAAATTACCAAAGTTCAAGCAACAAACATCGCCAATGCAAAATCGAAATATTACTGTGACACCAGAGCTGCCACACAAGACAGACAGAGATAGCAAGGGGGCTCAGTATCAGTGTGGTGCAGTTAACTCTCTTTGTATTGTGTTACGACCAAAATGTCATCTGTTCATATCCTGCCAGTCTGACCTACCACTGAGTTGTACCTTATTCAGGTGACCTGACATTTGAGTGTTTCGTATCACTCTAACAAACAGAAAAGACTGGTTTGTGTCAGTCAAACTGGATTGATTACTGTGGAAATCCAACAGTAATGTTTATTTGGTCGGGTCGCTGACCCGCTTCATCCCAAGAGAGGTCAATGGTCAGATGATCAAAAGATAGAAACGGTATTCTGAAAGCTCAAGAACCATATTGTACTAAAGACTGAGATGCTTGTTTTATCATTTAGTCATCAATTAAAATAAAACTAGAGCTGGAACAATTTATATTCTGATAAATCTGTGTATATGTGAGACAGTATCACCCTTTTTTTAAACTGTGAAATGCCCACTGTGTATGGTCACAATTTGTTAAAACAAAACAAAAAATGTGTGAGTGACCGTATCCAAAATGTAGTTTGTAACTTTTTAAAATATTTTTTTTGACATAACAATCGGCGGATATATTGTGTCCATATTTTTATAAACTTCCAAACATTGATTTTAAGTAAGGCTACAATGATCACAGAAGTTGTCACCATGATTATCAACTGTCCAAAAACATGTAGAATGTTCAGCCAACAGGCCATTTTCAGCCACTAAATGATATTGATGTTGCACTGAAGGGGCAGATGACTCTGTCGGGAAAAGCAATTGTCATGTTATCCCCTTGTTGTTCACACAAGCAGTATCTGATCAAAGTAACACATTTAACTACAAGAAAAAGATGGAATGGCGAAGTCAGACAAAGAAACAGACACAGAGCGTATCTGTCCTGATTTGTGAAAGCAGTCGTAGTTCATCGGAGGGTTAAGTATCAATTATGAATGTTTCCAGGGCCGATGGTATCATACTCACAGACTATTCTGTGAAAGATGGAGAGATATAATAAAAAGACACCCGCTATGCAGAAAGCACTAACAAGCAGAGACATACTGTACATGTCAATGCACGCATACATGATTCATGACAATATTGATTGGAAGCACGATATATTTTAAATGTGACAAAGATTTTGGTGTTAATAATTTCCACAATACTAAATCTGTACAAATTTAGAGCTGAATGCCCTAATTAGAGTTCACATCAGTTTTATAAACATAGAGTATAGCACAGCTGTATAGTCATAGTTATATTATCTTTGTGTGCTGCATACCAACTGAATCAGGGCAGGAAGTCACTGTCAATAACAATAATAATCCAATAAATATGACAAATATGTGTTAACTGTTTCATACCAAAACTGCACAGTTACAGACACACACACCCCCCTTGGTTGAAGGCAGGATCAAAAGGCTAGGTCAGACAACATCCACTGAAAGAGTCAGGTTAATTTAAAATGCACATTGTTTTCATCCATTAAATGTACATATGCTTGTCATCAGTCATAGCTTATGATAAATATTACATTTTGTGGCATCTGTATGCATTGTACCCTACACTACGAGGGATCTACCCCAAAATCCTACTTAAAAAAAAAAGTTTAAATCAAACAACAATCATTACAATGACAGCCAATCTCGTCACGTAATTCTAGATAGTTTTAGGCCAATCCAAGATCACTAATGCTGTTAGAAAATAATGTGGGGGTGTCTATTTGTGGCTCATCATGCTCATCTTCAAACCTGTGAGCAAGGAGAAGTCAGGAATCAATTAAGATGTCATTAGTTTTGCAATGCATGTCTATTGCAAATGCATGTCTATTGTCTGACTGCATTAGACTTTTGGTTGACTGGTTATTGGTTGGCATTCAGGTGTGTGAATCACCATATGCAAGTCATATATACCAGATGGCAGACATGTAAAGAGCACTGCTCTTGCATAATGCAGTGAGGAAACCCACTAGGGTGAGTGGAATATGGCCGTCAGGTAGAAAGCTGACAGAGCTCCAAGACAATGATAACAACTTGACGAAAAGGAAAGAAAAAGCTTATAACAACTGTAGAGAATAACCAAGGGACTTCATTAGATAACATATATGAAAATAAACTGTAACCAGCTGAAGTTGTTAAATTCTCTACAACGTTTGAGGCTTTTAAAAATATTTGGTCAGCTTCCAAAGCTAAAATAGTAGCAGTGCAGCTCTGGAACATTTCTAAATAAAGAGGTCTTTTTTCGCGGTATGTGAAACAAAATAAGTCCATTCGGTTCTTGGAGGAGGCTACATAATAATAGGTTTGTTTACATAATTAGACCTCTATCAAAGCTCAGCAGTGGTTGTAAACTGTAATTGCATGCGTGTGAGCAATATATAGGTGGAACAGACCATATTTTTGTTTATTTAGGATTGAACAAAGACTGACAGAAAGAACTGGTATGGCCAGTGAGAATTTGCACAAAATGTGTGCAAAAATAACACATCAGGAACCACAGGAATGGGTGTGAGGCATAAACTATGAATGAATTTAGTATTTTAGGCTCGGATCCCGTTGCTTCACAGGCTGGTTTGCTGTACAGTATTTTAAAACTGTCAGCAAAATATATGCTTAAAATCAAATTTCAAATCTTAACTGCAAGAAGTACTGCTCACAGGTATAGTTGAGTCACACAGATTGTTCAAGCACATTGCTTTAACTCATAAAAGGTCAGCAAAAGAAAGCCAAGACTCTTGGGTGGGCACCAGCCTTACTTTGCCTCCAAATAGACCTTTCGTACACTGTACATCATGGCCACCAGATGCGGAGTGAAAGTTCTGCTTACGTTCTCTATTACACCTTCCAATATTTACCTTACTCCCACCCACTCACCCACAGTGAAAGAGGGAGTTACGCAACATGTCACATCCTTCGACATTCCACTAGTCTGGAAAAAGAGCCTTGACTGCTCCGAGAAACAAGGTGCCCTTGTCAAGGTAACGGGAAGGAAATGGGTTTAAAGGGACAGAGTCAGCAGCATTTGGCATCTTAACTTTCTACCTGAGATACAAATGTCAAAACAAGGAAGAAATGTGCAACACTAGCACACATTTTCACCTGCACATCCTCCAACACAGTATAGGTCTGAAGCAACATGAACAGCTCAACAGTACAACTTTTCTGCATAGCCCTGTACACCTGAACACACACTCCTGGTCGGACTGTGAAGCAACCACGTTGGCAAACTAATTGGTGTGCAGTGCCAGCTTTGGCATCCAATTAGACAGCGTTCTCCCCACGCTACTGATCATAGATCTAGACTACAACAATCTGGAACTGGGCCATCTGTCTGTCTACAGTATCTATCTCCCCTTGGGGTGAGCATTCCTCCTCCGACAGTAATAACAAAGCAGAGAAGAGAGCTGTCAGCCCAAACATAACCAGGAGGTAGTTACTCTGTTCTCTCCGGTACATCTGCTCAGATACCATACTGCAGATAAGTAAGAGATACTGTGAACCTGCACATCTCTCTTTTAAAAGCAGGGTGATAATCCTGTATCCTTCCTGGAGGTAGTTAATTCACATGCAATCGCCATGGCTCCTAGAAAGTCAGTGTAAATATGCAGTGTTGCTCTCCTA
Source organism: Myoxocephalus aenaeus (assembly GCA_038501785.1). NCBI lineage: Eukaryota > Metazoa > Chordata > Actinopteri > Perciformes > Cottidae > Myoxocephalus > Myoxocephalus aenaeus. Next base: position 6,925,168 of record JBAMJR010000028.1, on the reverse strand, counting down.
AAGGCAACAAAGGCTCAGGTATCAAAAGGATTTTGACAGAAGAGATTTGTAATTTGTAAGAATATGGCCTGGTTATCACAATGTATATTCTATGTGAAAGACTATTTGCATAATATAATTGTTTTGCTATGTGCACTGTAATATATAATAATAAGATCTTGGACAATGGCTATGCAGGCAGAACAAGTGTGAAATATGTTTTAGTACCGTGAGTAGCAAAGTGGGAATTTGTGTATTGTGTTGAATGATGTGTTGACGTGGAGATTATACATTTATATTGTTTGTCTGGGCAAAATGTAAAAAATGTGCCGTGACCAGGTGATTTCTTTGTACCTGGTTGCATTTGAAATAAACAGCATGAATGGCAAAAGAAAGTTAAAGCAAAGATTATGTGTTTCTATGGAAAATAATGTTTCTTTCACTTATGACAGATGGTTACTGTATTGGCTGGAAGAATTACTTTTGCATCACAAAATCGTATGCTCTTACATCATAAGCTATGTATCATCCTTGACGAAAAAAGGAACTTGCACTGGGAACCACTCACAATTTTACAAACCATTTCAGTGTCATATTAGAGGTACTTTGGTTGAGCTTAAAACATGGATTGTACAGTCTTTTTACTACAGAATAAATGTTATACTTACACAACCCATATCCCAGTGATGGTCAAAACTGGGAGGCTAACGGGCAGTATCATCCAGAGAGACATCTTCCAACACCTGGAGCAGCCCCTTTCTTCTTTTTCCTCTTCGGCCAGCCGAGCAATATCTGCTCGAGTGGTACTAACATTTAACTGAGTGTGACTGACGTCTGCATTGCTACCAACTGATTCATTTTCTTGAAGGTGGAGGAAAAAGTAGATGGGACACTGACAAGGACTGATGTGTCCTTTAGCTGGTGAATGAGAGGAGAGGGGAAAGTGAGTTAGGTCAGGATCATTCATCTATTAAATCAGAATCAGAACTGTTTATTGCACAAGTACGTTACACATATGAGGAAATAGGCTATGTGAAAGGTGCATAACAATAAACACAGTGCAATACTATAAGACATCATTAAACAATTTTAAATATGAAATTGTACAATACAATGTACTAAACAAATAGCAGTACATGTATATTATTAAAGTGGCATGTGTATATTAAAAAAGCAATCATCATCATCAGGCCTTCCCAATTAAAGTAATCTAAGATCTAAAACTTTGTAGTAAGGGTTCGTGTAACGCTCACATCAGTTTAAATGTACAAAGATGAGTGTATATAGAAGAACATTACAAACAAAAGCACCTGCTGTAATGCAATCAATAGGCTACGATATCAATGCAATACATACAACTTTTGTGTGAAATTCTATTTTTCTTGAGTTTTGCTTCCAGATGTTGGAGCTGTATGGTGTTATATTGGACCGCCTGTACCTTAACTGGTAACTTAGTTATTGTTATTTTAACTTTTAACTAGTGCTGTCATATTAGCGCGTTATTAACGGCGTTAACGCAAACCAATTTTAACGCCGTCAATTTTATTAACGGCGTTAACGCATTTTAATTTTTCAAATTCTTTTTTTTCGCGAGCACCACGCCGGATGTAGCTCAACCGGAAGCAAAACAATAGGCACGCCGTTTGGGCTTGGAAGCTAGGCTAACGTTACGGTTTGAAATGAATGAATGGTGAGCGCGATACGGCAAAATGAATGATATTCAGTGAACTGCGAACAGGTGCGCGTGCCAGAAGGGACCGCGAGTGAACACATTGAACACAGCAGGAGAGAACGCAACGTTAGCCAGCTAGCTAAAGCTCCGGTGGAAAATTATTAGCTTATGCCGTGTGAACACGGCATAACGCTACCGTTTCTGAGGAGGTAAATTTTGAGTAGAGGGGACTGACAAGGCAGAAGGTAAAGTGGTCCACCGTTCTATCAATAAGCAGACCTGCCAACCTGTACGCAATTTGCGTAGCGGATACGCATTTTGACGTCAAAGTACGCTGGTAAAAATTCATCTAAAATTAATTTTAGACTAATTGACCAGCACACATTATATGCAATGCAATATAATGCATGACGAGTATTTAATGACTTATCAATATATAGGTTATATATCAAGGTTGGCAGGTCTGAATAAGGCTAAACTAGAAGTTAACACTAATACAAACATTATTTTTGCAGAATGAGTGTGTTAGGGGAGAAGGATGCATCCATTGTTAAACAGCTGGATTGAAATGCAGCTGGAACTGGTCGTGGCTAAAACTGGAAGGCAAGGTCTCAATAAAAGGGCAAGAGGTGTCCTTTCATCTAGGAGATGTATTCTCCAAAATCAACAGGCAGGGATTCACCAGATGCATTCTCTGCATCAAAGATATAAATGATGCTAACAAAGGCAGCCATGCTCTCCCTTACCACATTGTGCCTCATATACTGTAAATGTTAGACCCAGTGACAGGCTGGCATGAAATGGCTTGCATAATACTTAGTAAGGAGGCCATAATAATTTTTGACTCATGGCTGAAGTTAAGTTTCTCCAGCTCTCCCCAGGTTGGCAAAAAATGCATCTCAAAATGCATCAGATTGATGCTTTAAAATATGGAATATTTAAATTGTTCTTACGGGGGAGCATGCCCCCGGACCCTCCTAGAGGGGTAATATCCTTCTCACCTTTTTCACCCCTGACCCGTTTTCATGCCTGGTGCACTCTATAATTTTATTTTGTAAACCCTTGTTTACCTGAAATGTGCAGTGATTTTATTTTGTACTGCCCTGTTTGGCAGTTGTTTTTCAATATAATAAAGCAAGCCAATCCACTTTTTCATGTTGATAAGAGCATTAAAATGCAAAAAAAATTATTATGATTAATCGCGAGTTAACTATGACATAAATGCGATTAATCGCGATTAAATATTTTAATCGCTTGACAGCACTACTTTTAACAAAACGTTTTTACGACACTTTAACTTTGTTTAACTGCCAATGGCTTGCCTTCGTGATAAGTAATATAACACGTAGACTTGCTCATATTTCTATTTACAAACTCGTGTCTCGGTGGCTGCATCCCTCCTCACGGCACATGCTAACAGCTGCTCACCTTCCCGGTTCAAGCTAGCAGCAACGACGAACATCAAAAGAAAATCTGTGACCGACGTTGCTCACCTATGGCTCCGTGTCGGCGAGCAAGTTCCTGCTTTTCTTGGTAACTTTGAGTACGCTGACCTGTCCTCCACACCTCTGGGGACCAGCAACTATTCCACGAGGCACACGAACCACGGAGGAGTTTTACTTTTGTCTAAAATCCTGTCTTGTCTTTTCCCGAACAACCGAGATCCCGTTAGCCGTTTTTCGCTTTGGGGTTGGAGGAGGAGGAGGAGGAGGGGAGGCGGGGGTCCTCGTTGCTTCGCCGCCACGAGACACTCTGGAGTATCCAGCTGTTTGACTCCGCCCACAAACCTGTAGCGTTTGTGTCCGACGGCAGACCGCGCGAGCGGGTCGTCGGTGTCGTCTTTTACGGTTTAATGGCAGTTCGTGAAAAAACCCGTGATAAGTGTGTTTTCACAGCTGACATGTTGAGTATGTGAAAGTTTGGTCACTGAGAGAAAGTAAGCTCGTGAGCTCGAAACCCAGCGGACTCCTTGCAACGCAATTCAGATGATGGAGGAGCAATACTCATGTCCATATAAATTCCTTAATGTGGGCTTTATCATAGTCAACTTCATGTGCCTCAAACAAAACACAAAAACTTCTGTTTTTGTTTTGTTTTGACAGTTGAGCATGATGCTTATCTCGCTGTAAACTCACTTGACTCAGCCGACAGCCAAGCACATCTGTGTGTAATTTGAAAAACACGCCTGTAAAGGATAACACAATCTGAATATGTTTATCCGACGTGTGTTTTGTGTGCGCGATCCTACCAACACAATGTGTTCTGCTGCCCCCTGGAGCTGTAATGTGTTAATGTCTCTCTACGTCCCTTAATGAGGACCGGATGATGTGGGCCTAATGTCTGGTAATTATTGATCAGATATACCCTCAATATTATTTGATTTCCTGTTGATGTTCATGCTTTGAACAAGTTGATTACATTTGTCACTTCAAGCATACACAACTCTCTAATTAATCTCAGAGCAGCAGCGTATGGAATATCTATTTTTTTTCTTTCCAGGTCTCCTGTTGGGCCCAGGAAGTGGAAGGGTGATTCTGAATTCACAGAGCCAAGATACCTGAGAGACTGAAATGTTGGTAAAAAAAAAAAAAAAAAGAAAGGAAAAAACAGCAACTCCAGCTGCCAGATAAATCAGTAAAACTTTCAACTTTAATTAAATGTATTATAGCATGCTTTAACAATAGAGAAAATATATAGAGCATTGTGAAACTAACATCATAATGAATTATTGCATAGTTTTCTTACTTATAACAGAGATTGCCCCTGGACAACAATCACTGAACAAAAGACCAGAAACAGACAAATTCATATAATTCATACATAATGAAAAAAAAAATTAGCAAAAGGTGGAACAAAAATTGTTCATCAAACACCCTGTATCAAATGTTTACAACGCTATTGAGAATATTGTGTAAATGTGGTGCTAATAACTATGGCTATGGCAACTCTCCTACAGTTTTATACTCGTACCAAAGCCCCACACACTGAATGCAGGGTAGAGCGGCTGTGTAAATGTAGTCTGGACTCTCTGCAGAAGCTGCATGCCATCAGCAACACTGTAAAATGCAAGTGTTCCTGCTGCATAATCCAGGTAGATGCCGATACGAGATCCGATCGGAACTGGAATATCTTTGCTCTTGTTATTGTGCACGAAGGAGAATTTGGAGTCGGAGCAGTACAGACTCCAGGACTTGTCGTTCCAGCCCAGGCTGCAGTCGTTGCTGTTTCCTTTACGGCGGATTCCCCTGTAGGTAACGGCCATATCTATCTCTGTTCCCCTCCAGTCCACCTCCCAGTAACAGCGACCGGTCAGGCTCTCCCTGCACAACACCTGCAATGGAATGGATGAAATGAGAGAGAAAAGTGGAGTGTAATGTCTCCTTAAGTCTATAGTCAGGAAGACCGTATGCCCCCTTCTTCTTCATCATTTTGGCTCTGTACATTAACTCCCCCTCCTGTTTTCAGGCACGAAATGACATCCTAAATGCTCACCTGCTGCCAGTGGTCAAATCGATCTGGGTGGTCAGGGTAGTTCTTAGGCTCATTCTTCATTGTCGCTGTTCGGTTACCCTCGGAGAGGTGAAGGTTGCGATGGACACTGTTGACATCCAGAATCAGCTGGGAGGAGTCTACACAATGCAGGACAAGTTCATTATTAATCCGCTCCGTTGTTGTTTAATCTGTGTGTCCATATATGTTTCTTCAAGACTGTATAGTGCCACAATTTTAAATTATTGAGTTTTGCATCGTGTGGCACCTAAACCACCTCCAGTAACGAAATACTTGGGACTCTAATATGTTTAGGTAGGATAAAACCTTTGATAAATAACTCTAAATAACTTCTCAATCACTCTCATGTATCAGCTTGTTAAAATGCTTTCCACAGGTGGAGTGCCATTCGGGAACACCTGTGTTTGTTTAAAGTGATACTGGACTGTAAATTTGGTTTCTTCACCAAACCGGTTCTGCAAGCAGCATAGCTTCCGTAACACTCAGTTGTGTCACCACATGGTGTGGTCATGCTTTTGTTTCATTTTTTTTTTAGCTTTCTTAGGAACCCTGGAATATGAGTGGTGTTTGATAAGACTGCCAAATAGCCTTGTCATGTTGATGCAAAACGTTTTGGAATCCTTCTTCGTAAAAAGTAACCAAATAACTCACATTTCAGGAAATCTTGTCTTGTCCTCGGTTCTTCTCTTGTCCTCGGTTCTTCTCTTGTCCTCGGTTCATCTCTTGTCTTCGGTTCTTCTCTTGTCTTTGCTTCGTCCCTCAAAATGGATTCTCTCCTTGTCTCACCTTCTTGTGTGATGTAGACATCCTTCACTATGATGATACAGATAAAAAACACGTCATAAGCTTCAACAGCGGACTAAAACAACAACAACCCCTCCTGAATGGAACTGCAGAGACGTGTCGGTGCTACTTGAGATGAAGAAAGACAAATGTGTGCACCTGTTTCTGAGACTTTGATCATTTCTGTCTTGCCAACGTCTTCTACTTGTAATTTCAGCGAAGCGATGGCTCTCTTGGTGGCATCAAAGGAGTAATTGGGAGCAACACTAATGTTGTTGAGGTCTTCGTATCCCGAGGGGCCTGACAGAGACTGCCAGCTCTGGTAAAAAGGGTGGAAGATATAGATTAGTTAAATATACTGTCTACTGTTTTTAAGAACCAAGACAAGGTCCTCAGTTCAGTACCTCACCTGCAGAAAGTGTATGTGATCATCGGTGTTGGAGAGCTTATCCAGGTCAGTGTGCTTCTTCCTGAGCAGAGTGATCTCTTCCTCCAAGCGGTTCAGCAGAATCTCGGCTCGCGTCACGGTGGTCTTTTCGTGGGAGCGGACCATCTCCTTGACTTCATTGTACTTCCTCTCGATGGAAAGCAGAAGCTCAGAGAAGATACGTTCGTTCTCCTCAAGAGCAGTTTGGGCCGAGTGCTGATGAGATACATCAGAGAGAGAAGGAGAGGGTTTGTTCAAATACGGATAGTAAGCTGTTATTTTTTATACCAGAAAACCATAATGTTTTAATAATAGCATCATTTTCACTAGTGATATTTCTTTACTCACTTTAACTGATTCAACAGCATGTCGGAGATCCTGCCATTTTTTAACTCTCTGGTCAATCCTATGTTGAGACTTGTACAGTGTGGTGCCAAGTTGTTTCTGTAGAAGGAAAGACATTACAGTGTTCATGCCATTGTACAATAAATAACCTTTCAAATCATTCATTGAGTATCTTGACCAAGAGTATAGATTGACAGATGTTTTTTACCACTCACTTGTTTCTCAGTCCTCTCAGTTCCAGCCGGGACGATGTCGTGGTGTTTGTGTTCATCCATCATGCACAAAACACACACCAGTGTCTCATCAGTGCGACAATAAGCCTCCAGCAACTTGTCATGCTGGGCACAGAGCTTCTCTCTCATCTGACCTGTAGCTTTGACCAGCTTGTGCTTCATCAGGGCAGGGTAGTCGTAGTGAGTCTGGACATGGGTCTCGCAGTAAGATGCCAGGCACACCAAGCAGGACATCTCTGCCTTCTGCTTCCTCGTTGTGCAGAAGTCACACAGCACTTCCCCGTCCTTGGCCTGCTGGGACCTGGACTGGCTACGACCTGTAGAGCGTCGAGATTTCTCCATGCTGCTGTATCTGTCTAAATCCAGAGTGCTGGGGTGGGACATTTTTTTCAAAAAGACGTCCCAGCAGATATGAGAAAAAAATTCAAATCCACAGGTGATCCAGCAGCAATTTGTTAACGACTTAAGAAAATGTGCGGAGCGCAACAAATGATGAAAAGACTCCAAAAACTGAGCAGGACGAAGTATTCACAGAGAAAATAAGTTTCTGAACCTAACAGCTGCAGTGAAACTGTGTGACTGACGCCGTGTGTGACAGCATGTTAGCTATGTGGTCTAAAACCAGTATTCCTGGTTGGGCATTTAATAGACAGGGAATGGGTGTTGCTACAAAGGTGCTGCCTCAAACAAACATAGTTGAGACAAAGGAGAGGGAAAGTTGAAACTACCAAATTGTGGAGCCATTATTGATGTACAAGTACTTCATAATTAAATGTCATACTTCAAAGAATACACTTTTATCTATATTTCTTATTTGAGGATAAGAATAGCATGGATAGCTCAACAAACAACCTTCACAGAGTACAACATTATTTGTAGTGTTGATATAACCTGGTGTTCCAAAAATCATTAGCTCACTCTGACTTTATCTGCACTTAAGGAATGACCTTCACTTGGGTTTGTGTGTTTCAAGATCACATCTGTGTTATGTCTATCTTTAGATTTCTGCAGGTGACATGTACAATATGTGCTGCACTTACTAACAGAGCATTCATCAAACACTGGCTTTGGAAGAACAGCGTCATCTTGTGGGACTAACTTATTACTACATTAAATAATATACCCCTTCTGTGTAGCCTCTATAACAGGGGTCACTAACAGGCGGACCGCGGTCCGGGTCCGGACCCAGACGCCGTTGTTTCTGGACCCTGGACCGAAAACCAATTATTATTATTACCGAATTATTAACTGTTGATGGCTCGCTTCTATTTCACCGGCGAAACTTTTCCTGCCTTTGCGACCTCTCGGTCCAGGAAACACACCAACCAATCACACGCCTTGTAAATCCTCTCACTTGATCCTACTCGACCAATCGCATGTGTGTATGCCCTTAAGCCCCGCCCTCGACTCAAATGAGATCTTCACACACGGGAGGAGAGAGACCCGGTAGTTGGAAAAAGTCCGTCGTGAGTCAGAAGTTATTTCACTTGGTGTTCCAAAAAGATAAATGTAGACATCTTAACCAGAGCCTTTAACCAGGAATGGACAGACTGTTATATGTTTATTATTCCCACAACCAGTTCAAGAGCAGCATGTCTCATGTTCAGCGATATTTAAAGCAGTGATGTGAAGCACCACCACGAGACAAAGCACACATCTTTAGAGCAAATGGACCGACTCACATCCGAAATTAAGGCACAGAAAATAAACCTAAGAGCCCAATATGATCAGAACCCTAACACATGAATGAATATGATCAGAACCCTAACACATGAATGAATATCATCAGAACCCTAACACATGAATGAATATCATCAGAACCCTAACACATGAATGAATATGATCAGAACCCTAACACATGAACTAACTGACCAACAATGAGGTTAAGAGAGAGGAGAAATGAGCTGAAACAAGTGGTATAATAACCAGGTGAAGAGGTTTAATACCCAGGTGAAGTGTCTTTTTAGATGACAATAATATAGTATCTTGGCTCTTTTGATTGACATCACTTGACGCCTGAATAAACTGAATTTGAAGCTGCATGACAATTATTAAATTATTTTTTCTAAAATAATAAATTACATTTATTCATTTAATTTATATAGTCACATTTTTCAAACGCTTTCTGTTTTAAATCCAGCCTTTATTTTACTTGAAATAAAAGATGATGTATGTATTATTAGAGTATGTATTATTTATAATTATTCCAGTTAAATTGGAAATCTGTAATAATAAATATTGTTTAGATGTTATCCAATTGAACTTTCTTTATTTAATTTGTCAGTCAGTTGTTGACTACATACATACGTTAATACAACTGTTGGCTACTTCAATACATATGGCACAAAATCATAGAGCATAAATTTGACATTATTATGATGTTCCGGACCTTTGCATGAGGAAATTCTCTCGAACTGGACCTCGCAGAATTTTAGTTGAATACCCCTGGTGTAGAGTCTAACACAGGGGTTGCCAAACTGTTTTATAAGAAGCACCTTTTTTAATGTTCTTGTTAATCAGAGTATCATAAAAAACAAGAGAGAGCACTTTAACTAAGGCTGCCTACCCCTGATCGAGAGCCTCATCCAGAATAGTTTCACGCTCCCACTCTATTGTGCACAAACATTAATTATTATTTTTTTACAACTAATTGTTGATAATTATTGAACCAGTCTGCACTTTGTACAGACAGTACTTCCCTTCTACACATCCATCCTCCAAGACGCTTTAAACTTTCTCCTCTACTGTCACAAGTTTGTGCCAGTAGCCTCACTTTTTTTCTTACTTGTGCCTTATAAATATACATATATATATATATATATATATATATATATATATATATATATATATATATATATATATATATTTGCATTTTTACACAGATGTGGCCAGGATGCCATAGTTTGCATTGTATATTTTCCCAACACAATAGGCTGTTTAGATGCTATCATTGTGGCCATTATTAGTTATTATTCGTGATAGACTACACTTTGTCTCAAGTGTTTCTACAGGTCAGCTGATGGCAACCATGCAAATACAAATTTGAATGCTTTAGAAAATAGTCTGCATGAACAGTAGTAGCCCCGTGGTAGAAGAAAGTCGTAACACGTGTTCGAAGTCCCAAAAATATATCAAAGCGGTATTGTCAACAAAATACACCAAGAGTAGGCTTATCGAAAGTAAAAGTAAAAGTACTCAAAATTATAGTATGTACTCAAAACATTGAGGTTATGCACACATTAATATACATTATTCTGCATGATGCCTACTTTTATCTATATGTTTATGCTAATATTTTTACTTGGGGAACATTTTGAATGCAGGACTGATAAAAGAGCATTTCTGCCCGGTGGTATTGCTCAATTTTACGCGGTACTTCTTCCACCTCTGAACCAAGTAAACACACGCGCTTCTTCTGCGCGGGGTCCTGTCTGGCTCCGGGGCGGTAGGGGGAGATAGTGGTCTCCTGGCTCGATTGAAATGACAATAGCTGCTTTAGCTAAAGTGCGTCGGTCGTCCAGCGTTGGCGCCAGATGAGCTGTGGCGCCAGCAACACACACAGGCTGAGAGAGGAAGACGCACACAGCAGTTTGACGAGCCTCACAACAGCTTGCTAAAGCCCTTCTCGCCCAGAGTTTGAAGCATCTCGGCGATTCTCTTTTTCTCTCTCTTCAGCAATCAAACGGCAAAAAGTGCAGAAGGTGGGTGTGCACGCGCGTACTTTAATACCTTTTAATATCGGTATGATCCATACTCGTGGCGATTATGCATCGCTTAAATTCAACTGACGCTGTCGTTGATATAAGAGGAGGGGGTGCTCTGTTTGACAGAATATAATCGTGTTGCTTAATTAATATGGTCGTCATCGTATGGGTTGTTTATTATTGTGTGTCTCCAGTTATGACAGTACCGAACTTTGTGGTGGAAAAATACAGGCCTCGACTCGCATTGGTTGAAACATTTTGTTCTGTGAAGAGCAGACGAGCTCTGGGACCAGAAACTATTTCATCTTTGAATCTTATACAGGTTATTTAGAGACTTGTTCGTTATAGAATCGTCCCGGACGTCTTTTCTGCCACCGGAGCCCAGTTTATCTTTGCAATGCGAACCAAAGCTCAACATGGTCGGATGGGCGAAGCTTCCGCGCTGCTGTTTTAACATCTCCAGACTAACGCCAGTATTAAACTGGAGGGCAGCGTGTAGCCGAGCTAGCAGACTGGATTAGCCGGCTCGTTAGCTTGGAGTCACGGCTATGTAGCCAGCACGCTAGGGCTGTCTCGGTAGCCGCTAACGGCAGCAGGGCCGCCATTGAAGTCGTGTGTGCGGTTTGTCGCAGTAGAGGAGGGCTTCGGGTTTACAGCCGCTGTTCACTGAGCCTCTTCAGCAGGAGCAACGACCCGTCCTGTCGTCTTCCTTCTGCTCAGTGAGTTTCTGTCTCAGTTCGCTTTGGGGTTAGTGTCTTTCACGGATCCCCCGTGTGAGTAAAACTCGTCCTTTCCCGGGCTTTTCGCTCCGCATCCACCGCCCGCTCGGTTAGCCATCTTTGTTTCAGCTAGATAGCCAACTCCTGGTGGGTCTTACGGCTCGTAGCCTGCTAACCCGCTCTCCGTGAGCATATGAGGTAGTATTCATCTTCACAGCGTATTAAACTATTAGTTAGTTTCATCTTTGTGTTTCCGTGTGCATGGTTGGCTCCACGTCGTGTGTGTGTGTCTGACTTGGAACGCTCTTAGTGTGTTATATAGGGCGGAAGCTAACTCGGCTAACTAGCTAGCGGCAGCCATCTTAGGCGAGCATGTAATCTTGGCTAGCTGTGAGTGCTGGTGTGGCACAACAAGATGGCCCGTTAACACTCACACGGGGACGAGTTCCGCCTTGGTAGTTGTGTCATAAACAGCACAGGCTTACGCATCCAGATTAATATTTTAATGTAAGTATTTTGCTGCGCTTTCAGTTGCTTCAGCAATTACTCGTATGTTGCTTTTGCTATGAAGCTAGTTAGCTGGCTAAATTGCGAACACATTAGCAGCTAACAAAGCTGTTGTGTCGTTAACCAGTTCCCCCTCGACCATAGCCAGCTAACTAGCGGCTATGGAGGCTATTTGTAGGCTATTTGTAGCTGTTATTGTAGGCTAGCGACCAACGGTGCACTGTTTAATAACACAGTTGTTTAGATGCCAGGACTCGTTTCAGTATGTCTAATATTAATTAAAAGCGAACTACGGAGATAAACCAATTGTGTCGTTCGTTCAGGTTTTGGAAGGCGGATTAAGTCTGAATTCGTGGTGTGGGCCACTTTGATTGTTGATACATTTTAAGCAAGAGTAGCTTGTTTTGAGCGCTAGCAAATTGACTTGGCTTAGTAGTTACGTTATTTTAAGCTTGCCAATGATGAGATAAGGAAAATGCATATATTCAACTACGATCTTATGCATGATCAGTTTGACTAAATTAGTTAGCATAATGCAATATGGTGAGAAGTGTTTGTCCACTGAATACACACTAGTACAGAGTACTCATCTAATATTTAGGTGATTCCATTGTCACACTTGTGATCACCTATTGTGTTAACCAAACACCCCCTATCCCTTTGCTATTTTGTGTTTGTGGACGTCTGTCCTGTACAGACAGGGCAAACTTATGTTGCATACAAGCTAAATTATCTGTTATACTTCATGTCATCATAGGAGGATAATTCATGTATACAGAGAGATAATAATCTAAATGCAGCAAGTTTCAAGAGTTGTAAACCTGAGATTGTTTCAGTCAAAATTAATAACACATATTTTAAATGAAGTCACAATTTTACCTAAGCACCACCACTGTGATGTTTTCTGAGATTGTTGTTTTTAGAATCAATTTAACAGCGATGATACTTGATTTGGACTTCTCATAAGAAGTGTAAATGCAACGTTGTTGGGTTCTTATCATGTTAACAAACATATAATTGCAACTTGAAATGACCAAGATTATTTTTTATCATTAGTAACAAATTACTCTCACTTGACTGGAAAACATTTGAGAAGAAAAATGTAATTATTTTCTCTCTTATCTCCCTCTTTTGCAGGTCTGCTCACTGACGAGAGCACCAGCGCGACACTGACCAAAGCAAAGATCTATACCCCCGATTCCTTTTTGTGTCATCGTCCGGCAGAAAAACGGAGGTCGTGGGGTTGGAGTGTGTGCTCATGGCCGAGTCAGAGACTGAATGTGACACACCCGGCCTTGACACACTTGGGTCGGAGTGTGTCATAGCCCACAGCCATGTCGACCTTCACTATGGAGCAGAAACTGAGATCATGACAGAAGAAAAGCGTGGATTAGAACTGGAGATCCACGGCTCAGACTTAAAGATCCAGGGACTGGGGTCAGACCTCGGCTCGGTAGCCTGTGTGGAAGCAATTGTAGCCGAGACAGACCATGATTACATTAAGGTTGAACATGGTGAGATGCACTGTTTCACAGCTGCCGAAATCAAGACGTCAGGAAACGAAACTCTGCTGGGAGAGGTGCTGCTCAAGACGGAAGGCGAGCATGTGGTGAAAGTAGAGTCTGACCATGGTGGGGAGCTGACAGTGGAGTCTGAGAATGGTGTAATCATACACGAAGCCCATGGCCTGCAGTGCAACGAGTGTGGGGAGATTTTTGGTAGCATAGCCGATCTTCACCAACACTTTGAGATCCATAAGGACCTCAATCCTTACATCTGTGTCCACTGTGGTGAGAGCTTTGCTGTGGAGGCTAGCCTCAAACAGCACATGAAGATTCACATGAAAGAAAAGCCCTATGTTCCCCCTGGAGTTGAGATCATGGGCAAAGATGTTATTGATGCCTTCAGCCTCAAGTCTCATCAGATGATTCATTTGCCAGACAAGCCCCACAGATGCTCAGAGTGTGGTAAGAGCTTTGCAGCTGCGATCACCCTGAGAGAACACATGAAGATGCATTCAGAAGACAAGCCTTACAAGTGCACCCAGTGTAGGAAGAGCTTTGTCCGCAGAAGGCATCTGAAAAAGCACCAGGAGGTTCATGCACGTGAGAAGCCATATACATGTGGCCAGTGTGGCAAAGGCTTCGCCACAACTTCAAACCTGAAGCAGCACCAGAAGACCCACGCTGCGGTTGTGCTTGGAGACAAACCCCATCGATGTGCACAATGTGGAAAGTGTTTTGCGGCTGCTGCCACTCTGAGAGAGCACCAGAGGATCCACTCGGGTGAGAAGCCGTACAAATGCAACATGTGCAGGAAGAGTTTTGTCCGTAAACGCCATCTGAAGAAGCATCAGCAAGTCCATGCCGGAGGGAAGCCCTACACCTGCAGACATTGCAACAAGGGCTTCAATCACTCCTCTTCTCTCTCACGCCACCACAAGACCCATCTGCAGAATCCAGTTTTTTCTCCACCTCAGCCTGGGAAAACCTTGTCCTATGGCACTCCCCCAAAGCAGAGGGTGCACCAGCAGGGAGACAAGCCCTACATGTGCCACCACTGTGATAAGGGCTTCAATCATTCCTCTTCCCTGTCCCGGCACCAAAGAGTCCACTCTGAAGGAAAGAGTTACACCTGCGCTCACTGTGGCAAAAGATTCAATCACTCCTCCTCCCTTGCTCGGCACCAGAGGGTCCATTTGGAGAATAAGCAGCAGCAACAGCAGCAGCAACAGCAGCAGCAGCCTCAACCCCCGCAGCCGCCACCGCAGCAGTACAGCCCCATGCCCACAGGGAAGGGATTCCCCAACAACGCCTTCCCAAAACAACAGCGCAGCCTGTCCGTTGAAAAACCATACAGGTGCTCCCAGTGTGGCAAAGGCTTTAACCATTCATCTTCCCTCTCCAGACATCATAGGATCCATGTAGACCAGTGAACCACCTTTCCCAACCTAACATGCTGTCCCATGCAAGCGACAAAGTAACCCTGCTTCCCCCAGTTTCTGTTCTAACAATGGTCCCATCATTGACATCACCACGTCACAGGAAACATCAGGCCAGCTTCAATAGACGACAGTGGTCAGGTCAGCACATTACCACGTTAAAGTGGAGCAGTTGAAGAAAAAATGGACGGTAACACAAGTCTTTAAAGGAGGAAGGACCATGTAACCTAGAATTCAGAGCTGACTCTGGGACTTGTTGATCAATATAAAGAGGGTATGATGATAGCTTGTGATGGAGCTTCTACTCTTGTTTGTGATTGTGCTTCACTTGCTCCAGGACCTCTTTTGAACACTTTTAATATAAAAAAATATGTGATTTGGTGATCTAAAAATTGTTACTTAGAGAAAATATGCTTCGCCCCCTAATTAGTCTTTTTGATAAAAGAATTGAGTTTATGTACCTTCAGGTACACGTGGGCTTTTCAGCTGCAACTTTATCCAAGGCCAACAACACAATTGATGAACAAGAACTTGTCTCAATTTAATTACTTATTTCTTTTTCACCCACATAACCCATGTGAAGCAAACGTCAAAAATCCAATGTAAATACTTATTGATTTTTCTTTTATATATATGTATAGGTGACTAGTGTGCTGTTCCAAAAGATTACATTTTTGATAGTAAGATCCACTTTGTCTCCACTTTTTTTTCCTTTTATAACTTTAATTTGTTTTAAGCGTTGGAGATAAATATGTTGCAGGTGTTCTCATGCAGCTTGTTCTTGAATTTGGGCTCCATCAGACATGAGCCATCTTGTATATTTATACGGTTGTTTTCTTGTATGTCTACGATGGGTTAGCAACACTGCTGCATCGACTGTACAGAGAGCAATACTGGCTAACACCCTGATTATATTACAACATGCAATTTAGCCATTAGGAAATGCATAATAGAAAATAAAAACCTACTGGGTAGCATATTACAACATGACCTGTGTCCTAATTATTTACCGTGCAGTTTCCTCTGTACCCCATGCACCAAATGTACACGAAATGCAACATCACACTTTGTTTATACCTTTGGAGATTAATTAAATGACTTATGTATAGACTGTAGGTGACTCTTACTCTTGTTGGTCTGCAAACTTATCACAATTCTGATCTCTCAAAAAAAAAAAGTTTGTGTATACTGAAAGACTAAATGAGAAACTCACTTTTACAAGGCGTTAAAGATTTTTTTCTGAATTCCAATGGATTGCGATCTATTTACTGTTCTGTGTAAAATATCTTTTACAAACATGTATTTTTTTAGATATGGCTTGGGTTATATGAAAGGGAATGAAAGATATACAGTTTTTATGGGAGTGAACATTACAGTGAGCAATATTTTTCTTTTCCTTTTTGTTAACAATTGTGCTTCAAACTGTAGCATAGGTCTCTTCCTTGTGTTAGATAGGTGCCTTATTGCATGCTATGTAGAAATGTATGCCGAGCTGTTATTTGAGAAGTTTTCAGGGTTTTCAGGAGTTATTTGTTATTCATACTAACTTACCCTACATTTTAATTTGTCACTGATACCTATTGCTTTTTTTTGCTTTCATGTATATTATTACAATGTGTTGACACTGTTACGACCATATTTTTATTTTTCCCCTTCATTTTTGTCAATGGCCTCATTGTAGAGAGAAATTGTAAATTATCCATATAGGGTTCTCTTAAGGGCAAAATCCTGTAACACCTCTTCCCAATTTCTGAGTGGCACATATATGGATAAATAAAGGTTGTTGACTCTCTTGTGGCATTTAATCAATGGAGTATGTTTTTTAAATGGGAGAAGCATTCAACCTCACAGCTAAATATGTAAGGTCTTGCACATGGCAGTGAATAATGTGCAATTAGACTTAAGTTTACATTCTACCAGCAAGTCATTCTTTACTAACCAAGCAATAAAATAATGAATGCACTTCCTAAATGTATCCACATGGTGTCACTACCATCTCAAATGTTTTGAAAGACCTACACCAGTCACATCAATTCAATAGAGAAATTCCAGATGTTGGGCAGGCACTAATGCCCTGGAGTGTTTTACATCATATTTTATAGGACTTTTATCCTAACCTTAAATCTCAAACTGGAATTTGAGCAATATGGATCCAGTCTGAGCAGCAATGTTAAAGGTGTAATTTTATCTATATGTGGAAAGCTCTTGGGAATGGCCTGTGAACTGTAAAACCATAACTAATGCCAGGAAACTACCCACCTTCTCACACGTACATACTACACTGGTTTACATTCCTTCACCTTCACTGTAACTTTCACAATTGGGAGCTTCTCAGCCCGTTGGGTGCAGAGAGATTTCTGGGTCACATCACTGATATTTACACTACAGAAAGCACTTTATCATATTTTCTTTAAGGTGATGTAATCGTCCAGGGATCTTCCACCAACCGATAAAGTATATTAAATTGGTGTTATTAATAGTTATTCTACACACAGTTACTTAAACTGGGTACGCTTGACATATTTATTTTAATAATACTGGCAGTTGTATTCAGTGATATAATTAAACTAAATTAAAATATATTTCCTCAGTCAATCATTGGATAAAAGTATTATTGGGCCGACAACAGTATTGTTGAACTCTAGGCCACTGTATAAACTTACATGTTTTGCTTAATGTTTTGCTTAATTTTCTTCTGTTGATAGTAAATGTTTCATCGTGAGCAATAATATGACACGAAAGAAAACCTTAGTGGACATACAATTTTATTTGTGATAATTGCTATATGACAAGTCAAAAAAGGAAACTAGGAGATGCTAATGTTGCTTTGAACATTTTAACTAATGTAGAGAAGGAAAACTACATTTACATCCCAAAAAGATGCTGTCAATACACTTTGCATTTAACGGCATATACACAATAAAGTCAGTGAATGAATAAATCATAGTGTATTACCTTTCATATTTATTTACAAAAATATATATATATATATACTGTACATCTGTACACAGACCCCTGTTTTGAATAGGAATCAATATATGGAGGTCGGCAACAAAGTGCAAACCTTCCTTATTGGATATGTTTCTGACCATGCAGTTACATAGAACTGGAGAGTCCAGCTCATGGTTTTTGCCTTTCCCCACTGAGCTCTGTGAAGAGATCTGTCGGCTGCCACAAAACGCTTCGGCAGCCTGCTATACGTTCATGACAGGAGTTAGCTGGAGCAGTGCGCTCTGCGGCCGAATGGCGCTGCTCTTTGAATGCAGTTTCTCCAAGTTTTGTAAAAAGCCTCTTCTCTTGAGACCCTCCAGAATGACGGTGTTACTGGAGGCCAGACTGACACGCGTCCTGTAGGGAGAAAAAGAGGGCATGAGGTTGATATCTTCCATAAATATGCTATTTGAATTAGGTGACGTGTTCATGCTCTCCATCTGTCCACACACATATCAGGGGGCACAGCGAGTTCAGTGTCAGAAAAGAAGTCTTTTCTTCCTCTTTGATTATATGAGAATTTAAGTGCTGCACAGCAATTACACATAATTATCAAAATGACTCCCTCCTGTCTAAATACTGGATGCTATAATTGGCCACAAGGTGTTTGTTCAGCTTACTTTAAAGGAAAAAAATC
Organism: Myoxocephalus aenaeus; assembly: GCA_038501785.1. Taxonomy (NCBI): domain Eukaryota; kingdom Metazoa; phylum Chordata; class Actinopteri; order Perciformes; family Cottidae; genus Myoxocephalus; species Myoxocephalus aenaeus. The sequence continues at coordinate 6,906,720 of JBAMJR010000028.1, read as the reverse complement.
AAGGCCAATCACAGACATGTAACCCAGAGGTTAACTAACTTCAGTACAGTGTTTATTTTGCCTGTCTCTAAAGGTCCTCCAGAATGTTGTGGGATTGAGTCTGGTATGGTCTCACAGTCGGAGAGATAAGACCAGAGCTTAAGGTGTGAAAACGGATAAAAACACTGGCCTGAAGAGAATGTGGATCTGGGCTGCAGGATTAGGACCTTTTTTCTCTTCATAAAACCTTTTCATCAGTCTCAGTCTGTGTTACCTGTCTTACTTTCAGTAAGTTCAATGGCTTTAAAAATATACCCCTGGTCTCAAAGTAAGCTATAATGAAATGGAAACACAATATCACAGTATCATATTGCAGCTAAGGTGAACAACTTTAAAGAGAGGCACTCACCGAGGAGAATCTATACCACTGTCCCCTGTGATGCTCTGGTTCTCTCCTATTTCCACCGCTTCCCCAATCTCTGCCCCTCTGGCTCCACTGGGCATGCTCAGAACGCCCCTCTGGGTCTGAGGAACACCTGTCTCATCAAGCTCATCCGCCTGCACCACCTCCACCTCAGCTGCCCAGTGAACAGATTCACCGTCGCCCTCATCAGCCGATTTACGGACAGTCTCTGTGTCTGAATCTATCTCGCTGGTCTGGCAGTAGTCAAAGATGCTGCCGTCTGCAACTTCAGATGGTTCGGGACAATCCACATCAGGGTTGACCTCATGGCGTCTCTCCCCCTGGATCAATGTGCCTTGTCTGGGGCCGGATTCACTTTGGGCCCCTGGCGATCTGGTTCTCTGACGGCGACGATGGAGTCTCGAGCTGGTCTCTCCAGGTCTGGTGGGGCTGAGGGAGGCTTCCCTCTGGGTTGGTGGGGGCATGAGATCTGTGACACTGCTGTCCCTTGAATCTTGTATGGAAGCGACTTGTGGTTGGTGAAAGTTGGAGTTATAATAGTGACGGCGGGGCCCCCGATATTGCAAATCAGATTCATGGTCACGGTAAACCAAATGGCGGCCACGGTAGTCCGCTACACCTGTATGGTACGCATTTGCCGCATCAGTGATCTCCTCCTCATTCAGACACAAGGAGCTGCAGGCATCCTCATCCTCCAGCTCTTCTGCTCTCTGATAGAGCCGATAGTCGTCTTCTATGAAGCCATCAGTGTCTGTTATTGAGGGAGGGCTGTCAGTTATCAGTTCTGGCCTTTCTCCCTGGCTCATGGTCCTCTGTTCTCTTGTACTAATAGTGACGGGTCTTATGTCCCGTGGTTCCTGGGTGGCTGTAGTTTCACAGGCCGGCTGGTGTGAAGAGAGCTCTGGCCTCTGAGTATCACCCCGTTGTGGGTTGGAGAGTCTGAGGGAGTGTTTCTGCTGTAGAGAGGGCTTGGGCCAGGGCAGAGTTGGGTCATACGAGTGGTTTATGACAGTCTCATAAGAATGGGTAGGGAGGATGGCCTTATTATTGGAGTATTGTTGGATATTAGAGAGACTGTCATCTGTAGCTTGGCTGTGGTCTGGTACACCGTTGTATTCTGCCTCCTTAAAATGCCCATTTTCGCCTTCTCTCTCCCAGCTCTCCTTGCTGTTTCCCTCCCTCTGATGTCGGATCTTGTCGTCTATCCGAAGCGTACTGCTCTGTGGGTAGGCTGAGCTGTAGTCCAGGGGCAGCTCACTGTTGATGTTTATGTCTGCTTGGAGCAAATGATCAGCAGTAAGGTCCCTCTCATGTACACAGTTGTACCTGTCCTCAGATGTACGGGATTTCCCTGCATGCTCTCCATCTGCTGCGATCACTTTGGCCCGATGGGGGTCCCACGATTTGGAGCGGTGAGACATTTGATCCTTCCTCCCTGGCCCCGAAACCTTTCCCTCTTTCACCTCTCGCCTTTTATGCTCCTTGTTTATGGTGGGAGGAATAATTGGCTCAGCTTCTTTGATTTGATGAGCCTGGAAAGGGTTTTCAATGCGTTTCTTATAAAGAGATTTCCCCTCAACAGCTCCACCTTCTTCCACTTGATCTTGTTCATCAACAGGGATTTCCACTCTGAGCCGAGAAGGGATCAAATCCTCCCCCTCTGGATAATCATCCGCACATATGGGAGCCTTACTCTTAACCTTCTCTTTCTCCTTTTCCTTCTGCTTCTCTCTGGAGGAATGGGCCCTCCTTTTGCTGCGAGAGGCCTTCTGAGCAGATCTTTTCCCGGCCTTAGCGGAGTGATGATGCCTGGGTTTAGCTAGGATCTCAGTAGACATTCCCTTGTCTACTCCCTTATCGTCTTTATCCAGACCTCTGTCCAACACTCTATCTACCCCTCTTTCCCTTCTCTCCTCCAGCTTCTTCATTAAGACCGTGTGACGTGTCAAGTTGTCCACAGTCAGTTCAGGGTTGATGCGTTTGATGATGGCATGCTCCAGGTCACGGGGCAAATTGTTCATGTCCTCCTCATCTCTTACTGGCCACTCCTCTGGAGGGAACTGGGCTGAGAATGATGTGTACTCCTTCTTTGGTTTCTCCTTCTTACCTCCATTCCTTCGGAACAAACTAAGCCCAAACTTCCTCCCCGGTTTGTTGTCTTTTTCTTTGCGGCCAGTGGCGTTAGTAGTGGCTGTAGTTTTGCTGATCTCACTTGCGTGACAATCTGCAGCTGTGGAGGTGGACTGATGCTGCACGGTGGGTTTGGGATCTAACGGTCGGGGCCACTTCAAGCTCTTGCCTGTGCATTCACTTACGGAGAAAGAGACAGAATGCTGGTCGGGGACCGTGGAGGGCGGGACGGGGGCTGTTACAGCAGTGGAGGCGATATTGGTGGATGTTTGCAGAGGGCTAAAGCAGCTGCAAGACTTGCAGTGAGCCACCGGCTGCGTTTGAGTGCTTTCAACACAAGCATCGTTGCTCAACAGGTAAGTGATGGGAGGAGGGGAGGGAGGGTCGTCTGCTGAACCAGAAGTCCACCAGCTCTTCTCCCGGACCATGGTGTTGGTGATGAAATAGGTCTGAGGCGTGACGATGAAGTAGCCCTCGCCTGTATGGTAAATTTTGCGCTCCTTGATCAGATTGCCTAGAGCATTGTAGAGGATGTCCTGAGTCGGGATGGTTATCCCTGAGACATCAAAAGAGAAAAGAGTGTTAAGGACAAAAGACAGGCAAAGGGACAAATTGTATCTAATAACACCATCAAGCAAACGTTTGACATTTTGGAAAAGATGTTAATTCACTTTCTGGCGGAGAGTTAGATAAAAAAAGATTGATGCCACTCTCATGTCTATCCATTAAATATGAACATACAGCCGGGAGCTGTTTAGCTTAGTTTAAGAAAAAGACTGGTAATGGGGAAACTAGTGTAGCTCTGTCCTATAGTGACAAAATCCAAAGAGCACCTCTAAGATCACCATTCAACACAATATATCTTGCCAAGGTATAAAAATGGAGAAGTTGGAGTTTTACAAAGGGTTATTTGAAGGACTCATGAAATGGTCTTTTCAATAACTGCAGAATTGTACATCTGGGCTACTATGACACCCTCCCTGCAGACGCCTTAGTTAAATAAATCATCCTCATGTTCTATGATCGTGTGTCAGCACATGTGTTGTAGCCCAATATTATGACGATGATATTTGAACCCTCCTTGCCTGTCTGCAGTCCTTTTGCTTATCTAAGCGAACCAGCTGATGGCGATAGCTAGCAGACAGATATAAGAGTGAATACCCTTACAGCGCATTCACCAACATGTCTAACCATCCCCTTGAACAAGCAAGCTGTGGCGATATTTTATGCATTACCTGGGTGGGCTTTGCTCATGTAATTGATAAGTGCTTCCTGGTTGACGATGATTTGAGAGGAGTTCATATCTGAGATGACTGAGCACAACACCTCAGCCAAGGGAATGAACTGGGACTGGGGGACAGGGGACATCTGCACCGGGGAAAGGTCACCTGAAAGAAACACACACACCAGCAGATTATTGAGTGAAACAGGTGGGCCTGCTGCAGTAGACATACATAAACACACCTGGGTTTGAGAGGTCTCTCTCTGACTTGTGCTGCCAGTGAAAACAACTCAAAGCACTGAAGTTGCGTTCCTCTCCTAACCACCTTCTAAATCATGACCGATGTGGTCTATTTATGCGAGTTATATGAACCATGCCTGACTGCTTTGAAAATTCCATCAGGACTGGGACCGACCACGAAATTCCATTACTCCCACAGAAATGACCACAGGTCTAACTGCTGGGCAGATCAGATATCCTGCCCCCCATATCATACGGCCCTACACGTCTAGAAGGTGCCCTTAGATAAACATGTTACTGAAAGTGCGAGAGGCGAGAAAAAAATGACACGGGCAGTCTTGGAAACATTTGTCTTATAGCTATAAAAGCAGTATGAATAATTCTGTATTTGTATCCGCCACATCCAAATCCCACCAATCTGCGCACTGTGCAGACTGATAGGGTTCCTCTGACATGCAAACTGGTGGAGTCTATTAAAGCCACAAGGTTTTCAAATCATAAAACTAAAGCTGCTTTTAAAGAAAACCAGACATTTGTTGAATTTCAGTATCAAAAACAATCACTAGAAATTCACACATGGAGAAACATAATTGAAACAACATGCAGTTCTTTCGAGCACGCGCGTGTGTGCGTGTGTGTGTGTGTGTGTGTGTGTGTGTGTGTGTGTGTGTGTGTGTGTGTGTGTGTGTGTGTGTGTGTGTGTGTGTGTGTGTGTGTGTGTGTGTGTGTGTGTGTGTGCAAAGCCTATAGTGTAGAGAGCAGGAGGGTTAAGATAGTAGTGCAATAACAGGATAGAACATCAAAACTGAACGTGGGCTTTAAAACAGTTCAGTTACAGTTATTTTGGTCAGAAGAAAAGAGGAACTAATAGCACCAGTATAGGGAAATGTATATTTTCTTTATTCAAGTTCCTTGACCTACAAGTGACAACTGACTTCTTCCGTTCAACCTGCATCACTGAAAGGAAAAAAGGAAAATCTCCGATACAAGGAGCTTTTACTGGCCTGCACAACCTGGAAGATTTTGTTTAGGCATAACATTAGAAATGTTTATTGTCAAATATAAGCCTTTAGGTGGTTAGTTTTAGTCAAAATGTTTGTGTTTAGGTTAAGATTAGATATGGTTGATGTTATGGTTAGGATAAGAATGGGGTTTTGTTGCTGAGCATCAACAGTGGGATCCCCAGGAACGCACTACGAACCCCTGAGCGATAATGTGAAAGAGAACATGAAAACAGTTTGCCTTTAAGAAAAGGTATTTATTTTCTAAAATACTGACACTAAATCTCTACAAAACCTACTACATACAGAACACAAAGAGTGATGTTTACTAATGAGAAGTGAGTTCAATGAAAGCACCTAAACAAACCAGATCCCCTTGCTGATGAATGATTAGCATCTGGATTGAGTTAACACAAACTCTCTTCATATGAAGAGTGGACACAGGGGCATGGACATAACCTTACCCACGGGACTGGGAAATTGGTTTTGGTTAATCAGCTACACCTAAATAATGTAAGGAGCATAATGGGTGAAAGGGAGAAGACACAAAAAGTCCTCACCTGCTGTATTTTATTTACCATCAAGAGTATTTAATTAAACTTTAGTGCAAGCACAAGTAAAACAAATGCAACACCCGTAACTTGAACACTATTTAGCCAGTTAGGACTCTAACTTGTTTTTGTTTTCCCCATGCAATTTCAAGTTTCCAGTTGTGCTGACAACAACACTTTGTGTATCCACGTGTGCATTAAGCTTAAACATGTGGAGCGTGTGACTGTGAGTGATTCTCCCATCAACCCCAGGGCATTCAACGAAAACACTGCCAAGCTCACCCTTGACGTAAACTAAACATTTACAACCCTCACACTTGAACCACTTATGTCCACGGCAAGGGAAACAAACAACTGATCAAATATCTGCCGTGGTAAAGCATGACGGAACACATACTTACCAAACACGTACAGCATTTCTTTGGTGCGGCACGCACAGTGTTTCCAGACTGACTCACAAAAAGTAGCCGAATCAGAGCTGCATAATAATAGACTATGTAATAATTTAAATAGGATAAAAAGGTTGTAGCTGTAATAGACTAACTGTAATAAACATTTGTTATCAACGGTCATCGGTTATCAGTTCTTTGACATGAAACAGACAATCACAATAAATCTAGTTAGGAGAGAGGAGGGGCAAATACACTGGAATCTTTACCTGCACAATTAAATAAAAAGTCCCAATGAGTCCTAAACCCCGGAAATAAGTTTTGCACTTGAGGTTCCCTCGTCTCGTAGTCAATGGAGTTATTTTGACTAGGTTTTTGGTAAGATGCCTGAAATATGGTCTGTGGTTAAACAAGTTTATGAGATTTATGAGATGAGAACGTTTTGTTCGACTATATAAAATAAGTCAGTAAATACTCTACTACTAAGATTTTGCATTAAAATATACAGTTGCTAACAAGTGGCTAAATAAGGCTACTAAACGCAATAAAACCAGGTGTAGTTTGTTTATTGTCTAACATTAGCTTCTTACTTCTGCCGTTTGCATTTGCACTTCAACGATCATTAAAGTGGTGTTAATTTGTGAAGATTATCGTTCTGAACAAAACGTATAAGTGTCATGAACGTTTGTTTGCCTCAGAGTGTATTTTCTGCAATCATCCCAAATGCCATTGGGTTTTTGTTGAGGGAACCTGTGCAATTCACAGGAGATTTACTAATCAAGCTGCTACTCAATCAGCGTTTTACTTAAGTTGAAAAAGTTTTGTCAAGCAAAGTCAGTAAAAAAACAATTATCGGCACAGTGAGCGCACTTAGGCTCATGAGTCTCACAGACGGGGGTATTTCTTTGTAAAACTGATCCTATGGCACACGGTGGGACTGTAAAAAACAAGCCATCTGGTATTCCCCGGCTCCGACAGAAGACGTTAATCTGACTAAACCTCAGAGCGGATATCTCAATAGCAGTCTCCCTGGGCAGTGAATTAGTGCTGCTGACTTAGCTACTCATTGTTGTTCACTTCCTATAGGAATGTCTGGCAGGCTGTCCACACACAGCAACCGCTTATAACCACCGTCAACAGTCAAGAGGACGGCAAGGACATGATAGGGTCAGAGGAGGGGGGGGGGGGGGGGGGGGGGGAGGTAGATAACTAATCACAGGGAATCAATTAGGTAATCACTGCTTCTCTAAAGTGACTTCCTAGATATCTTTGCACAGATGCAGTTTTGGTAAACAGAGTGTTATCCTCTCTGACTGTGTCCTGGTTCAGAGCGGGATATCCTGTCGGACACCTGCGAACGTGACTTATACTCTAACTGGAGTTAATACCAGAAATAGGTTAAAGCAACAGCATGCTCCTCACATGCCCTTCAATGAAGTATGGTATCATAGCAGCACTGAGAAAAGAAAAGTGAGATGGACGATGTAGACAGAAGAAGAAAAAAATACACCTCCAGCAGTGTATTTGTACAATGTGAGGATGGGCCCGGCAGAGATTTAGTGTTTACTGAGTCTAACATTAGCAGGCGTGCCCGCTCACCGTTGTACTTGTCTTCTCTCCGGGGGGAGCAGACCTGTGTTTCCCTGTAATCTAAGACCGGCCCGCCAACATCACACTCATTGTCATACACAGCATGAATACCCCGCTGGGTGCCATGGCAACTAAACCCTGTGCCACAAGGAAGAGGGAGCGACGCTCGGGAGTCGACCAGGAGACGAGACTTGTTGTAAAGCAACTTAAAATGTAACCACTTAAAGGGGCATTCCACAAGATGTTCACTCATCATATTTAGTCCTACTATTGTCTTCTGTGGCTCTGGAGGAGACCAGGAGGATATGCACCTTTATCCCCATATATAAACAATATTGCGTCTCCCCCTCTTTATCGAGAAGCAAAGTCACTCCCCTTTTGGTGGACCCCCGCGGGATCTTACTTGGGGAAAAATGTGTACCGTAGCTAACGCCGAGAAATTCATTTGTTATCCTGTTTGCATTGTCAGTCTGTCATAAAACTGTTGAAGTATTAAACTGAAAACAGTCATCATGGGTACAACGGGTCTTTTTTGTTTCCTGGCTGATAAAAAAGACCAGAAGTCGCTGGATAAAGCACATCAAGTGAGTTAACGTTACATTTAGGCGCGTAACTGTAGCTACGTTTCCTAGCTAGCTAGTGTTGGGCACGTATATTGTGCGACAAAAGAGATGTAGTTTACTGAGCAGCAGCACACAAAACTAAATGATGATTGATTGATAGATAGATAGATAGATAGATAGATAGATAGATAGATAGATAGATAGATAGATAGATAGATAGATAGATAGATAGATAGATAGATAGATAGATAGATAGATAGATAGATAGATAGATAGATAGATACTTTATTAATACCCAAGGGGAAATTTGTTGTAAAAGGAGATTTTATGTTGACATCACATCTGTAATAAAAAGAAAGTATTTGTCTCTCGACGTTGACTACGTTATATTCTTTCCGAAATAAGGTCCTAGTGGGAACGCCTCGTCGACAGCACGTCAAACACACGTCGAGCACAACCTAACAACTGTAAAGAAAGACGCCATTGCATGATAGGATCTGGTGTTTATGGAGCTTAACCCACACTTGGGACTAAAAGTCCAGAATTCATCAGCCTCTGCTGCACAGATTGTTTCTTGCACATCCCCAAATGTTATAGGAGCACAATACTAAACTGCTGCAGTAAAGACATTCCTTGTGACCCACCATCACACACATTAAAACACAGAGAGGAAAACAGTTTAGGCAAAGACTATTTTTTTCCATTCAGGGTTGTTATATTTGAATCATCACATGAATAAAGTATAAATAATATGTTTTATATTATGTTTTATCCCATATGTCAGACCATGGCCTCCAACTTCAATCCAAAGTATCTCAGTGAGAACCAATGACTTACCATGCATACTTTACATGTCAATTTTGATTTAAGAGAGCATTGCAACTCTATATAACAAGTCTGAAATTCTACTTTAGTGGCATTCACCATAACATCAAAATGTTATGTTAAAGTGACAAAGCCCACACTATGCGTTCTACTCCATGTAGACTGAAAAACAATTCTTCCAATGTCATGAACTTGTGAGAATACGTTGCTGCCTTGGGGATAAAAATGAAAAAAATGCCTAATGTTGACTGCTCAGATTGTGGAGATGATTGACAGAGACCTTCTCTCTTCGATTCCCCACTGAGATCCCTTTGGCTGCTGACACTGATCAATGCCACATGTGTTCACATGGCTCCGTTGTGAGCCGGTCCGCATGAGTCCCATTTCATACGTGATTGCATTACCTCCAGTCTCTTGGAAGAAAATACTAACACGCCACACCATACAGAACATACTGTAGACCTTCCATGAGTTGCACCCTGCTGCTCTGACTGGGAAGATCATTCCCTGCATCTCCATATTGTGACAGACGGGATTTAAACTATATTCATGGCTTGATGGGAGACCAGATGCCAAAGCAAGAAAGAAGGTTGCAAAACCTTCATGCTATCACAGGTGAAAATCTAACTGAAACATCAGACTTGTTGCCACAATCCCCCACTCCATGGCCTTTCTGGAAACACACACTCAGAGGCACACACCATCTTATCTCATCCTGGTATCGTCTAATCTTAAAGCCCCAGAAAGCAAACAGGCTAATCTTCTCTCTCCCTCATTAAGGACACACTGCATGGCATTCAACATGAACTTGAGGCCTGCCCAAACTGCAAAATCCCCCCCGTCTCCCATCGACTGAGACCTTGTGAGGAACACGCTTCAGTGAATTTACAGTTAAGTCTCTGGTGAGACAATGTCAAACATTCATACAGTCAGATTGAGAGTAATGGGAAGAGATGCCAACTGTAATTTATGTTGTGACTGCCTTCCAGTCCCACGACCACTTTGCTTTGTTTCGTGTTTCTTGGCCTAACAGGCCTCTGCGACACCGCCCTCCCCTTCTTGTGTGTGTGTGCGTGTGTGTGCGTGCATCACACTTTTTAAAAGTGCTTTACGAGTTTGTGTCTCTCACTCCCATAGAAGACACAGATGTGGGCGTTGCAGTTAAATGGCCCAATAAACTGAGTGAAAAGATCCCTTCAGAAAGCAATCACAGTCCGAATGTCCCAACAACCAAACCTCGCCCAGTCTAACAACGCTGCCCTTTCCTGTCCTTCCACTCTGAACACACTGGACAAACACTGTATGGCCATCAACATGATATTGAAATATTTGCAATAAACATATTTGGTACCATTTAATTACTGGACACGACTTTCCTATAAATGTTGCGAACACGTCTGCCACTTAAAAACACATCAATAACCAGTAAAACGGATCATTTTACAGCCTTATTGATTGATTCACAACAAGAAAACAGGCATTTTTGCTCAGATGTGCAGGCATTAGGTAAATATTTAATCTGACCCAGTGGCAGTTCAGTATCTCAGAGTACTTGTTTTTACATATTAAGTGAAGCATTGAAGAGGAAAAGAGGAGCATTTGGACTGTGCCCTCTTTGCTATCAGTGTTTGAGAAAATGTCTTTGTTGGTTTAGATTAACTACAATCTAGAGAACCTTCGGCATCATTTCATCGAATAGGCTGAGTTGTCGCGGTATGAACACAAACTTTTGAAAGCTACATCTAAAGTGAACCGGATGTCAAAACACTGTGACTAAAGAGTTCATGAGTTAAAACTTTGAGCAATGAGGAGAAACACAGACACGCTTTGTGTTGACTCGTATCACCATAGAAACCTTTACTGTGGCAGCGACCTGCCACATGCAATACAAAGCAAAAGAAAAGGAAGAACCAGCAACAGGAGTAATACTGGTCTCTATAATCCAGCTAGAGCTTTGGAACTCACTTTGCCAAACCAACCCTTTGACATTTAACGTATGTTGGCAAGACAGCATAAACAGGCTGTGACTAAGCTTCACAAACCGGCATTCACAGAGCTTTAAACATTTACGCTCACATAGCTGCTCACCACAGCCATGCAGCTGTAATGACATTAAATAATGTTCTTACCATCTGATTCACAGTAAGAACAATTTGAATAGCAGCTCATGCCGAAACAATTAAAGGACGTGGTCCTGAACTAGTGTGCAACAACCCTGTTATCATGTTCTTGTGAAAGAGGAAATACACCTGAGCAGGTGTTTAACAGCAGACCAGCAACAGGCCTGTTTTTTTATAGCACAGCCCAACGAGCTCTGTGTAACAAAATGCCAACACATGGTTGTGCAGGAGACAGGGTTTAAAGCACAACACTTTTGTTCTTTTTACGTCATCCCTCTTCAGACTTGATGGATCACACCCCGACATATCTGGCTCTCGTCTGCTTTCGGGAACACGAACATTAACCCAAGGTCTGCCAGTGCCGGTTCTGCCAGACGTCTGGAGAGTCCAAGCCCTTCAAACGTGGACCACGTCACCCTTCCTTTGTTCTTTAACGTCCATGTTTTTCACATTTCTGTATAGAAACTCTATCCAAGTCCTCTGCCTCCCCTCGTGCCCGTACTCCTGAGTAACTACTTCATCTCAGCTTGAATCCAGCCCAGATCTAATGGGTTTGAGGCTGAGCCTAACACTTCATCTTAATAGCAGATGCTCAGTTGTAGGGATTCTCCAGAGATCAGTGGTATGGGACTTGCAGAAAGATTAAAGACAAATGGTAAAACATATTTCCACAGAGTTGTGATATCCTGATTTTGAGTGCCTTATAAAAAGTATTTTGCAAGACTTCCCAAGTGTTACATTTTCTGACTCTGAACAGTTCATTCAGAACAATAGGGCTTTTGTACAAAAACATAGCTAATTGTAATTTAAGTCTAAAAGCCTGTCACTGTAATAAAAAAATTAAAAAAATGTTTTAATTTGAGTTTAAAAGCTAAATATTCATATTAGTTGGGCTCTCTTGGCTACCTGGTATTCTGGTTGTTCCCTCTTTAAAAACGTAATTCCTTGTTATGGGTGATCTTAATTAATTAGTTATAGATTAATGCAGACTGTTTTACCAAAATGCATTTCAATGTTATTTTATCACAGATGATAATGGACCATGACCACGATGGAGGACTTCAAACTGATTTGATATATATGATAATCAAAGTAATGAGAGGTAAAATAGAGATTTTTGTTTAGAAAAGAAAATTCACCATATGGAATTTATTTAAATTCTATGGTTAATAATCAGATAACAGATCCAGTGCATACATGCTCTGTTTTATTCTAGACAAAGAGAAAAGCATGTGATTTGGCCAGATGTTCTGCTGACCACTCTGACTGGCTTCTATTCAAAGTAAATGCATTTCCCTAATGAGGAATTCTAAATCATGAATGCAATGTATTACTCCGGCACAAACTGAATAAATTGTGTCAGGCTGAAAATTCTACCAGGAAGCAAAGTGGCATTTTAATACCTAATGTAAATAGACAGATTGGTACATCGTTAAAATAATATGTCTTCCATTGAGGGGCATGGATTGCTGCTCATGTTCTCCCACTGCCCAAAGTAGGGAGTACAAGTCCTATTGATAACTATCTACCCATCTCCAAAATACCTAAACAAACAACACAATGTTGTTCTGTCTGCTGACCCTCTACTAGAAAGTGATTCCGTTAATGATTCCCTGATGTTGATCAGAGGTTTTGGCTCTGATTCAGTGATGATGTGCTGGTTTCTTGCTGACTGATAAGGGTATGAAACATGTACCTGTATTCAGTCCCTGTGTGGACAGAAGTTTTCCCCCAAGGTTCAATCTTAGGCCATGTCTTGTTCACTATACTGTTAACTTGTAACACCCTGTACTGTATGCATTATGCACACTACTGCACTTTAGTTATGATACAAACTAATCTGTGCTCGAGCATTTCACTCAGCACTCATTTCACTCAGCACAGAAATATGCAGGCGCCTCTATTTTCCTGTTTCGTTTTATTTAAGAACCAGGTATTTTCACCCCACTCCACCCATGTGCCTTTTCCCCAATGACACCCTGCCACACACACACACACACACACACACACACACACACACACACACACACACACACACACACACACACACACACACACACACACACACACACACACACTCACAGAGGGGTTCCAGCAGTTCCACACTCATTGGTTGCAGATGAAACCCATTTCCTCTTATTTAACTGAGCTAGAGGTGCTGCAGATGCCTGTGTTTGTTATCCCAGTATTTAGAGCAGAGCTCCTGTCCAGTGTCTACCATATGATCCATCGCTTTTTAATGCCCAGCAACTGGTCAGCCCGCAGCTCATTGAACGTATGTTTCACTCCTGAACTACAATAACACAGCACTTTGCTATCACAGACCCTATGTTAGCATACCATTGCATTTATCAAGGCTAAATGAAGCAAAGAAAACATCCTGTCAGGAAACTGAAGAGTAATAGAAATACTAAATGTAATGCAACATGGCCTTACTTCTGTGTCGACCCATTTGTCTGACCAGAGAGTGAATGATGATAAATCCCACAAGGGAAACTCAAGCGGCCGCTGACAGGGTGTATAAGCTGAGGGATACATAGGAACTCCTCGACTGTTGTTGTTGGCGTCGCTCCACACCACCGCTATGGGTGAGCCCAAAATCTGGGTCGATAAAGAGGCCGATATGCCTGATTCACACCGGGGGGAGCTTCCTGCTCGATTGGGAAAGGATGTAGCTAACAAATGATGTGCCGAGAGGCATGCACGCACACATGTGGGCGCTGTGGACGTCTGAGAATAGAGGTCAAGGTGTCCTCATAGGGCAGGAAATAGAAATACTTTCTAGATTAATGCAGATACATACATACTCTTGGCACTGGAACAGTAAGTATGAGTGATTGTTGTATTATACCACTGCAGAATAATTAACTTATACCAACATTGCAATTTGAAAAGCAATTTAAAACTTCAACAAAGTTGCACAAGTCACAGAGGCTGATTTTCTCTCCATTACATTAAGTCAAAACCTTTCATGTTACAATTTAATTAATCTCCAGTCAACTTGTATTTAGTATGTTGTAATGTTCATAGTATGTTATAATGTTCTGTTTATTTGTTTTGTTTGCTCCTTTGTCTTTCTATTTTTTGTTTTGTTCTGTTTGTCTCTGTCCTATGTAAAGCATCTTTGAGTAATTAGAAAAGCGCTATATACAATTAAAGTATTATTATTATTATTATAGTATGAATTAAATTAGATGTTCTTTGATCTACCAACAACAACAAGACATAAGGACCTCAACAGTGTGTTGGCTATCGTAGCAGATTTGGTTTATGGTTTCCAAGAACATTTCACCACTGTTCTTGTGGGAAAAGATTGAACCAACCGCTGTCATAATACAGACTCTTCATCATTTTGAGCCTGAAAAACAGCAGCATATATTTTGTGTAACAGCTTAAATGTCATACTATTAGTGTCGAGGGAGCTGGAGAGTGATTATCTTTAACCATTATTATTATTATTATTGAGAGCAGCTCAGACGGTAATGTACCCCAGAGAGCACTCATACAGCTGCCAGGGGAAAGTTCAACTATCTCAATTAGAATACAGAAATTGTGACTTAATAAAATATATCCATATTTAAAAAGGATAGGAAAATAAACCACTGAATATTATTACAAATTAGTATGCTATTCCTCTGTCATTTATCAAGTACCAATAAGAAAAGTGCATTAAAACTGTTGGCAAGTGAGCAGAGATGTTCAAAGAAGTTACATTAGCTAAAAGTATTGGATACATGACTGACAATGTTAAAAGTTCTTAATGAACAGATTAAATAGTTAGCTAAAAGTAGCTCAACAATTTAAATAGTTAAACATTTTGAAAAAATACCAGCTTTTGCCACTGGTATTGGTATTATCCCAACTTTACCAAAGCAACCTAAACATTGACGATTCAATGGTATGAAATGACAAAAAACACACACTTTTATATAATCAACAGTGTTAAATAGCATCCAGTTCCTGTTGAAAAATGTCAGACAAAGAAAGTTTGGAACCACCGAAACCACTAACAGAAGCTGGACGGACCAGTGAGGGGAGAACACCTGGATACTGTGTTGATGTTTGTTGGCCTTCCAACAAACGCTCTGAAGCTGCTGACCTCAAAGGTGCTTGTTAGTAAGGAGGTTGTAACCTTTGACCTGTGCTGCTTAGTTAGGACAGGGTGGGCCATTTAAAGCTGGCAAGGGGGTGTCATGGTTAATAAGGTAACATCTGGAAGATTTACGACCATTAGTGAAGCAGTTTGAGACTTTGACAAAATACCCTCATGAAAGAAGACATCCCCTGTGTGAAAATAAAAAAAAAAACACTTTCAAGTGAAAAATAAAGAGCAAAAATGAGGCTGCAGGAAATGATCTCAAGAGTAAATGAAGCATTTCAGGAATGCTTCACCCCCTCATAGTATGGCAGCTTAAATTAAACATACCATTTAAAAAGAACACGTTGCTTAAAAAGTGCAGCATAGTCGTGCCTTAGTTCTGCTAAAATACACAGAGGAAGAGGAAAAAAAAGTGTTTTTCTTGGCGAAAGTGAGAGACTTGTCCATGTCAAAGAGGACGAGGCTAGTTTACGTGGCTTAATGTATGAGGATAGAGGACACCTCATTACACCACTGGCTGTCTGCATATAAATGTTTCAGCTCATCCTGCTCCAGTGACAACAGCAGGACTAAATAATGCAGAACCAGGTAACAGTCATTTATGAAGCCTCTGGTTTCAACGGGAGAGTATAGATACACATTGAGTCTTTTGGCACAGCCTTCCCTGCTCTAAAAAAAATAGCAATAGCACCGCTAAATTTAACTAATTAACATGTTTCATTTTGCATCTGGCATCGATGCTAAACTATCTTATCATCTCAACTCCAACACTTAGGCATGAGACTGGTATAAATCTTTTAACGATCAACAAGATAGTGAACAAGCACAATTCCCAAAACATAGAACAATTCCTTTAAGGCAATATGATGATTATTGCAACACGTAAACCATCTTAACTGGATAAGTTTAGGATTTGATAGAACTCAACCTTGTAGGTTTATTTCTGTTGGTATTCTTATTCTGTAGAAGCAGTAAAAAAGGAGTGAAACGCCAGTATCATTCTGTGAACAGCTGTTCAAAGGAAGAAAATGGATGAAGAGATGATTTTGTGTAAAGAATGAGAAACACGTCCATGAGTTGAAGTGGAGAGCTCAACACCAGTACCAGTGGGGCCCATTCCCACAAGGATAACAGCGAAGCCTGTTCATACTAACTCCTCACCCTGTCTGTTTACCTCAGCATACCCTCACTACCATCCCCTCCCTCCATCACCCCTCCCCACCTCCCTCACACCTCCTTTTCTGCATTTTCTCCCCTCAGCAGAGGCCCGGAGGTGGCCGGTCAGCCCACAGAACAATCTGTCTTCACTCAGGCGATTAGCACTGATAACCAGACAGGAACAATGAGGAAGTCAAAGCTTATTGTGTCAGTTTGCCTGGTAGTTTTTTGTTATATCTATGTTTCTCTCTATTTGAAACAAACTTAGACTACATCTGGTTCATTTTAGCTAAACATCTTCTATACTAGCTCCTTGACTTCCCTTTAAAGAACCTCCCCACGTCAGTAAAGTCACATCTCAACCTTGCTCTGACCTGGGAAAGGAAATAGGGCTGTTAGAAATTCACTATAGCCTATAATTCACAGCATTTCTGTTTTCTTCCTGGCATATTTATATCAGGACAATGTCAAGGCCTCAAGTCCATGCCTGATATCAATCTAGGAGTCTGACTTCCACAGTCCCTCACTGACCATGAAACGAAGGGACATTAATCCTGGGTAACAGAGAAGCAGCGGTGGTCGGCAGCCAGTCGCACAGTGATTCACTGCTGACCAATTCTCCGGGAGAAGGCAGTAAAGCAGACTCTGACAGCCTGCCAACGCTAATTTCCATACAAATTGCTGCGGTGTGAGGCTTAGCATTTGTTAAGGAGGAGTAGGAGGTAACATGTCCACACACCGACGTGTTTGCTTACAAGTTTCTGGTGTGAAGCTCAAACACGAGGAGTCTTTTGGGGCGTCAACGCCCGCTTTACATCCGACTGTGAGCTCATGCATGTCTGTGTGCAACTTTGTGCTGACATTGCAATAAGCTCAGCATCACCTTGGGCTCATATGGGGTTTGTTTGTGAAACCGTCTCACGGCAGGATGGCATGTCGGCCTTCACCTCCCCCTTCTCTGGCGCTTCACGCCCTCCCGGGTCTCCCCCTGTGTGGTCTCCTCCTCCCCTTCACATCACATTCCTCCCTTTACTTGTCCGTGCACTGCTCAATCTGGCAGAGCTGACATATTGACACAAAGTCAGCAGGTAGAGGGCGAAATCCAGACAAGGTAATACTCAAACCCAGATACTCATTATTGAAAAGACAGACCCTGGACAACTGGACCAAATGGGGAGCCAATGGGTGTGTTGCTGGGACCATGTTTCAATAACCAAAAGGAACCTGCTGCAGCTCAACTATGCTCCCAACATTTGGAAAACCTCCCTCTACTACTAATTTTGGAGTGGGAAAAATGTTTCCATTTGCTGTTTCTGTGCAGCTATATGCTGCTGTAAAATACATATGAGGAGGAGAGCCCAAAGAAGGGGAGCAATTATAAGTAATGATATGGTCTACAGAGAGCTTTAACAAGCGTTGGTAAATATATCATTGTGTCGACAACAATGAGAGGCTGATTAGTAGTGCAATCCTCTCAACCCCATTAGACCATTGAGAGAAATATGAGAGATTTAAGGAATATCATCTCCCAGTTAATAAACACCTGTGTGGTTGACACTGCTCATCACAGCAAAATGTGGTCTTTTCAAATTATGCCCGCAAGGAGTTTTGCATGAGAAGAATGTAGAAAAATCAGGTAGGTCAGGTAAATAGGAAGAAAAAAATATATATCATTCTTTTTTGTTATGAGTTAGAGTTAGAGATCAGACACTAAAACATAACTACTGTTGACACCATGAACAGGACAACCGTTGAGTTCATACTTTTGACATCAGACTGGACAGAGCTTAGAGGCGAGTCTTGAAATCTCTGAAAAAAAGTGTATGAAAATCCAGAGGAGGAGGAAAGGTGTTAAACCCTGCCAGAGCCATGTTGTTCAAAGTTTATGGCTTTCACACATTGCTCTCTGTGTGGTAAACAACTGTTGCTGGTTGTGTGACTCTACAGTGTCCCCTAAAAGAAAAAACACACTATGCCCATGCATGACTGAGGGAGCTGTTCACCGTGGTGTTTTTATTTCCACCTGTAATACTGCTCTTTGCATATATTTGGATAGGATCGTTTCTGGTAACTTTCTGGACTCCAGATGCATAGACAGTTTTATTGCGAGCAGTGTTTGCTTCATATGATATCATCTTTGATGAGAGTTCATTGACAGGATTGATGTTACATACCGACAGCTTTAATGATAAATCCCTTTGGTGACCTCAGAGCTCTGCGCATCCACGCTTCTCTCAGCACCTCCAAGTTGTTCGCATTCCCTTGAATAAAAAGCACCAAGTTTTCCATCCATCCCTGAAAGTGCACTTCAGCTATGGCCTTAACGAGCCTCTTATTCCAGGAACTGCGCAAATTCTGCGCCTTAAAGTCCGTAAAAACCTCCTGTCCACTCGTAGTGTCGGCATTGAATTTCCCTCCTCCGGCGCGCAAGCTCTCCTCGTCCGGACCGAAGACTACGGCGAGCGACGCGGCGGAGAGCTGGACGAGCCGCGGCTGGTGAGACATCTTTAACGCCTTTACCGGCTCCCGAGGGAAGCTACCATGCTAGAAATGACAATGCACTTGTTAACAGAGACTTCTTCTCTTTCAAAAACCAATTAAACGCCGTGTTTTGCCGCGCATTCCTCCGGCGAGCGTCTGAATCCTGCAGCGAGTGAACCGGAGGCGCAGTGGACGTCCGACTGGTTTCTCTCGGCTCCCAGGGAAACCAGTGACGGCGGCAGAGAGGAGGAGCGCGTATCAGCCTGCTGCTGGGTCACACAGGTAGACCCGACCTCCCATCTCACCGGCGCGTGTGTGCGTGTGTGTGTGTGTGTGTGTGTGTGTGTGTGTGTGTGTGTGATACAGGACTCTGCCGGACAGGTGCTGTTTCGCCAATGCTTTGATTGTTGAATGTCCTTATTTTGTGTTTGTGTTGTTTTTTTGCTTATTGCTTTGATAATTTCCCATAAAGTTCTCACCAAACTAAAAGGGATGTTTCTAAAAAACGAATTTAATGATATCCAGGAAAAGTCGCCTGCAAGTTGCAACACAGCAACAAATCTTGTCCATAAAAAGAGTAAAGGTCTAAATTAGGACCAGAAACATGGAGGGCTTGTAAAATACTTCCTGCACAGAATCTGTAATACATGAATCACCATCAAAGGAGACCCGAGTTGACTGAGATGACAGCAAAGCTTGAAAGTAACTTTTGGTGAGTGATTTTGAATTCATTAATTAAATATGTTTATTTCCTTCACTCTCCTTCTAGCGAGTTGCTGCCACACATCAATCATCTAACATAGACACCAGAGCCAATTGTTTTGTGTTGTAAAAAGGGAACCCACGAGAAATTTGAAACGTGAAATATTTCATTTCGCAACGATGAGAAAAGAGAAAATGGTGTTCAATAAACGTTCTTGATCCACTTAAATGAGAACCAGTCCCCCCTGTGCTCTTAAAAGAGGGACCCCATTAGTCCCCGCTTTTACTGACACTGTACCAGGCAGAGACTGAAGCACAGACAGACACCTCATATATCACAGTCTCAGGGAGCCTGTGGCTTTAGTTTCAGGAGCACTCAGGCCCCTGAGAGGCCGGGGGCCAGTCTGCCTCAGTGTGGTATTAGAGCCCGTGCAGGAACAGGATATTGAGCTTCCTCTGAACGTGAAAAGAATACATCACCTCAGCCTACACAGGATGAATTATGTGCAGTCCATCCCAAGGGGAAGCCGAGTCGAGTGAAGTTAGAGGGCAAAAGAGAAAAGGTTCTGTGTGGGATAAAAGACTTACGTTTTTTGAGTTGAAGAAATTCTTTGTGGCTTGGGATTTTTAACGCTTTTGATAATCATTTGAAACATTGTCAGTTTCACGATCGTTACAGACGAAAGTTTGGCTGCTGTGCAGCCAAACTTTCTTAAAACCCACAGGACTTTATTTCAATTCCAGGGGAGATCCCAAAGTTGCCAAACATTCTAAATCTGTCAGGCTGAATTTGGGGTGAATGTGTTCAAATTGATATTTCCATGAACTGGAACCGTGCAATTCACTAATTGTAAACATCAGATTCAAGCTGGTACAGAATATTTATTTTAGTTTTATTTATCTTGCACATACACACAAGGATGCAGATTAATTATTTATCAGCTTTGAGTGGCTTTTTCACTCTCACCTTTCCAGCTAATTTATCCTCACTAGCCTCCACACAGATACTCGCGGTGCTTCGTGCATTAACGAGAAATGGTTCTTTCTGTTTTGGAGCGTTTTATTTTATTGGTGAGTGGACAGTATAGAGAGCTGACAGGAAATGAGTGGAGAGAGAAGGGGGTGCAAGAAAAGTCCCCTTGCCAGACTCAAACAATGGACGTTGTGATTATAGCCTGCACCTTAAACCCATAGAGCACAAGAACAAAATATATAGATATAGAAAATAAAATGGGGAAACTGCTTGCAAAAGGGATC
Source organism: Myoxocephalus aenaeus (assembly GCA_038501785.1). NCBI lineage: Eukaryota > Metazoa > Chordata > Actinopteri > Perciformes > Cottidae > Myoxocephalus > Myoxocephalus aenaeus. The sequence goes on along the minus strand of JBAMJR010000028.1, from coordinate 6,885,989 downwards.
ACCTTAATTACAATGAAAGCTTTACAGTTTTTTTTTGCTTTGGAGATTTATCTTACAAAACAGTGAGTTGTGGTATGTGCATGCAAAAAACACAAAAACATTTTTAACATTGTTTGCCTTACATGGAAGTTTGCAGAAATGCTCCCATCGTCTGATAACGTTTACTTCCTCCAGATAAAAATATTGGCACACACTTTGTTTAATATGAACATGGACAATGGGACTTGAACCACCGGCCCGGCCCGCATTTCAAATCTGAGGGCTCTTTCTTCTAAATGTTTAGTCTGCTGGTGGGACTGATTATCAAGAAGTTCAACAAGTTACCATAATTATATGAAATCCTGCACTCCGGCCCCTGATTTCCAATTAGCATACGTATATCTCCCTCTTGTTGAGCATGAAGCAATTTAAACGTAGTATCAGGTGTCTCTGAAGGGCCAACGACCTTGACGTGATCACAGTGTATATTTGAATATGATAATGTCAATGAATCACAATCCTGAATCTAAAGTTTAAGTCTCGACAGAAACTAAAACATCTGGTCCTGCCATAAGTTCTTGGCCCTCAGGACATTTTATGGCTGAAACACCCCCAGAAGGCTTCCCCTTACCTCCATGCTAAGAATACATATGATCCAAATCATCCCTTAACCGCAGCAGAATTCCTGCACACGAGCCAGTAGGGATACGGTTTAACTTCTGAATCAATAAAATCGTAATTTTGTATTGGTCTTACATGTGTTTTAGAGGGTGTGTCACATCTTTGTTAGGGTTAGGATAGCACTCAGGAATTTAAAATCTGAGTCGTACCAGAGACGGTCAGTGCTTCCTCATATGGTCAGAGGTCATTAGTGGGTCAGGTGAAGGCCATTTACTCAGTAATCTGACAAAATGGTTCTCTAGAATGGACAATGGGATGTAAACATTGAAGAGAAACGAGGCTACACAGCTATGATTAATATTGTTTCTCTTTAGCTCAACATGCTACACATACTGTATTTTCTTGCTTGAACAACTTTTAATACATCCATTATTAAATCTTACTCATATGTAACATCTGGTTTGTGTAATCTGTACAACCAAAAAGCAGAAACATGTTGGCGTTTGACGAGGATGATACGGTCACCAGACTCGCTGTTTCCCCGTTTGCTAAGCTAAGCTAACTGGTGGCTTGCTGTAGCCTTACATATTTACTCCAGTTATGTATGGAATAAACCTTGAAAGAGAGTTGAAGAGATGAAAAGATACTACCCCTCTCATGTCTCTGTGTTTACTGAAGCGAGAGCTAGGATGCAATTAGCTTAGCTTAGCATAAACATTGGAAGCAGAGGGGAACAGATAGCCTGGCTCTTTCCAGATGACACAAACAAGAAACATCAACTCTCTACAAGAAAGAAAATAAGATAAGATACACTTTTATGGATCCCAAGACAGGAAATTCAGATCTGACAGCAGCATGAAAACCGAAATAAGTCAAATGAAACATAAGAGGTATATTTAATTAGTATAAAAAAACAATACAGAAACGATACAAGAATGAGCTATACAAGAGCCTTTAAAGACTAAGTTAATAAATAAAATATGGAACTATTCCTTTAAGACGCAGAGGATGGACTCTTAAAAACATGCAGATGCAACTCAGCAAAAGGAAGCAAAATATAATTCCATCATCAACTCTGCTCGTTAAGATCTTTTTTTATCCATGTTCGAGTTCTTTTTTTTTAAGCTCTATGTCTGAGCAAACACGTCCCAGCGTCTGTCCTGGTACTCTGTTATTACGCTTTCATTATTTCAGCACTCTGCCATCGCCGGCGAGATCAAAGGAAGACCTGGCTGGTTTGTGTTCACTCTCTGCATATTGACATTCAAGACAGTGATGCACGCTCCAGTGCTTCAGAGCACAAATCAATGCACATCTTAAGTGAAACCTGCAGGAGGGACTCACTTCAGAGTCAGTTGGGAGCCAGACAAACATAATGATAGTGGTTTTTGCCATAAAACATGATTACTTAAGTCTGGATTATAATTGGGTCATGTTGTTTTAATAAGTCTAGGACAGAGAGGGAATCCAGCAAAGCACTTAGTTCTCAGAGGAGGAGATTTGCTTTTATACTCTGAGCGTTTTAGAAGACAGTTTTACCGGGAGCAAAAGAGAAAAGAAAGAGATTTAGAGTCACTTTGAGCACCGTGTAGTGTGTAAAGGTGGTGAGTGATGGTTTACACCCACATCCTTATGAACCACACACACACACACAAAAGAGCCTGTGGACATGCTGAAGATCACAGCCGTGTGAGAGATGTCTCCAGCTGCACTTTGAGGTTGTGTGAAAGAGGTTGAGTCTCTTCTTTCTTCCTCAGTTTGTGCCCCATGTACACATGGCTGAGTTCACAGGTGCAACCGACTCCCATCAAACACTGACCTCCGTAAAGCAATAACTGTCTCTCTTTGTGACTAAGAAGCGTTCTGTGTTCCTGTGTGATAGATGTGTGGTGAGTGCACAGACAAAACAATACAGAGATAGAAGGTTGGATTATTCTTCAGAATAAAACAATTGTTTTTTTTAATTTAATTGTATGTTATATAGTAGTGCTCAAACAAAGATGTTCTTTTGACTCTACAAAGTATCTTCTTAGCAGGTAATGTTTAACATGTTCACTGTCTTAGTTCAGCATGCTAGCACTATTCACTATTTTCTCAAATTTTATAAACAGAAAGATTGATTAGTGTTTCTATCATTTCCAGGTTAAAAGGTACACATTATAGTATTCTAAAATGTTTAAAATTAAGTAAAAGACAAATCAATAATTTATGTTTAATTTCATGGACAACTTCGGCATTGAGACTGATTTGAACTTAATGAGGAATATCAGTATAAGATATTTCCCCTGAAATACATTTATTTTTTGTACCTTATAAAACAGCATTAATGTGCACTCTGTTCATGTGCTCCAGTTTCTTTGGATCTTTTCACTAAATGCATCTTAAATCAGACTCCATCAGCTGATTGGCAGACTTCACCAACATCAAGGCTTATTCCCGTCTGTGATGTGTCACCTGTCACTATAACTATATTAAACCAGGATCTAAATGACCAGCGCTTTGAACTGAAGAAGCAGAGCCTGAACGCCTCCGTGGTAATGTGACATCAAAGACGTGTGCAGTATATGAGCTTCATTAGAGGAGGAAAAAAACTCCTTCTACTATTGAACCATGAAGGATACATGAAGTAACACAAAATAAACGTGCAGGAACACACAGAGGACACTGTTGGTAGGAAGAGCGTGCCTCCACTGCTCCCCGCTTCAAGGGGATGTAAAGAATGCAGGAAATGCTTCATGTTGACTTCCTGGTGCTTTAGAGCTTTGAAAGAGGAAGAGGTTCAGGAAGCGGAACTGGAGGAGGCAGAAACGAGGTATGTCGAAGACAGTAACTCGCTTACAATACTAAGAACATGTTGTTTGATATTTAAAGTGCCACATATTTGTATGTATATAAAAGAGAATAAATATGGTGGCTCTGGCACCAAGCCCATTTGTTCCTCCTGAAGACGTAAATCTAAAAAACAGGACAATTTATAAGCTTTCAAAAAAAGGCTAAATATTTTTTCTAAAACACGCACTGTAGTATTTAGAAGATTGTGCTTAACAGGAATACCAAGTGAGTAGGCTATTTATAGCAGAACGTGTATGTGGGAATGACCCAACAATGACTTGTTATGAACATGTGTGACAGTGTTGCTAACTGCTGTGTTTTTGATACATTTTGGGCAATAAGATAAGCAATATGATATACTAGGATTTGGCTGCATGGTTAAAACAAGTACTAACATGTTCACCAGACAAATGATCTACTTTTATACACATTATTGTGTTGCAAATATTCCTCTAATCTAAGGATCACGCAAAGTACCTCAGATCAGAACATGTTGTCATGAAATAAATTAACATTAATATGAGACAATGTGTCAAAGAAATACAAATCAAGCATTCACATTTGTTACTGATACTTTAAATGGTTCTTGGCCTGCATACCATGCACACCTGCAGCCTTTCCACCTACTAGTCATTGTACCAGCTGGCCTAAGTGGAAATGTTTCCTGTGTTTACTGCGCGCACGCACGCACGCACGCGCGCACGCACGCGCGCGCACACACACACACACACACACACACCATTGTTGTTCCAAAGATGTTTTGACCCATGTTTGCATGCACTGTATCAAAAGCCAGCTTCGCACATTCTACAATGGAAATGTTTCTTTCTCCATATAGCAAACTGGAAATCGTGGGTTCCCACTGTATGATTATCTTATTGAGTGACATACTTTCCTTCAGGGCAGCATGCAATGGCAATTAGGGACAATCTGATTTTCCCACAAAGTGTAGATGCTGAGCCTGGATGAATGCTGCGCTTTGTGTTACTATTGTTAACTGGTGAAATATGAAACTTGCTTCAAATTGATGTGAAGCGGTGTAAAGGTGCATTGAAGGGCCACCTGATTTTTTAGCCCTCTAAATGAGCGATCGTTCACAGTTGCACTGCACTTGAGGAGGAGACTGCATCGGTGGACTGTGGATGCTCTGCTGGTCTTCGTGGTCTTGGGGCGGCGGTCCGCGCCGCACAGAGCTGAGGTGTTCCTGCCCGTTCCCGCCCTAGAGACACGCTGTCAAAAGCAACCGTGGAAGTTTCTCACACTGTAACCCAGTATTCCCAGGGAAAGGCCTTTGAGAGGAGGGGGGGTGTAGTCGTTTCCTCAACAACTACACCACTTTGCTGCGCCGCTCCCGAGGAAACTGAGTTCCTGCAGCTCCAGCTGAACAGGGGCCCCCCTCTCGCTCTACTCCACCTGGGGCCCGTGCAGCCTGCTGGGGAGACAAGCGAATGCTCAATAGAGCCTCTCATGTATCAGTTACCTACAATATCAAACAGCACGTAAGAGGGTGGTTGACTTGTTTGTTTGACTTTGGTGGTCAGAAAGATTTCTGGCAAAACTCAGAGATGTGCAAACAGTGAGAAGAAGTTGAATTACCCCATAGGTGTGAGGGAAGCTGGGTAATTTGTCATCTGAAGGACTTATCTCTATCGCAGTATATCACCCAGGAAATGTAACTCTGTGCTGCACGATAGACAGACAATAAAAAGAGCAAAGAATAAATCTTGTACAGCTCCAGAGGTGAAAGAAAGTTCAGCAAAGACAGAGCGTTGGTGCTGCTGTGAAGATAACAAGGGTGCAGTAGGTGGGGTTAAGTTACTTTAGATTCTAAAAAGGTCAAAAGGAGCCTTTTTGGCACAAAAACACGAACATACGTTTATAATACATTATTTTGTTTGGGCTGAGATCTGCATTTGTGCCTTATTGTGTCTCCAACACAGGCAGGATTGTCCAGAAACAATGCCAAGAGCTAACAAACCCAGACTCCTGACAAGGCTCTGAAAAGCCGACCCGCTGGGACTCTATAGGCAGCGTGAGGCGGAGCGAGCGCCTTTTGTCATGATAACTACGACTGTGAACTTTTGACATGCACATAGGATGGAGGGTGTAAATAGAAACGAGTGATTTGCCAATGTGCTGATGAGGGAGTGAAGAGAATTTGAACAAATCCACGAGCCCATGCAGAAGTGAGATTTTGTTAAACTAACAATGAGACCAGTGTAACGCAGGACATGCTTCCATAACCGCACCCAGCGGCTTCAGAGGGCTGATTTACATAAAAAGCGAGGGAGGGGTGGAAATAGCAACGTGATCAGTGACAAAAACAAACTGCCTTATTACTGACCCTGTCTGCTCCCACTCCTGGAAACTGCGACCCAGCACTGAAACGGCCTGATTGTCAGCAGACCGGCCTGTGAGTGCAGCAGCTCTTTGATACCAGGAATGGGGGTTAAAGAGGAGGGGCGGGGAAGGGGCTACAAAAGCCTTCTGTTTCAGCCTGGGAGTGGGGTTACCTGCTCTGCTCTCTGCGGTGGGGTCTAATTTCACACATATCATGCGCATGCATACGCATATGCATGCACATCCAAGTGCAAAACCACTTTAACACACACAGCTGCTGCAGGAGTTTAAGGCGTGAGGAGAGTGCATGTGGTTCCTCGGGGGACAAATGAGGTTTGTTTGTCGAGCATTCAGAGCACGACACCAGGACAAAAGCGGCCACATAACCCAAGTACAGGGTGACAGACAGTCATTGTTCTGGAGGAAATGACATGGAGAAGCTGCTGGAAGATGTTTCCTGCTCAGGAGTGTTTATGTGAACGAGGTCTCATTCTTGGTGGGAATACATTTAGCAGGCAGTGTCACAGCTGCAGCACCTTCCTGAAACACTGAAAAAGGAGCAGTGAATTTAAATGGACTGGGGGACAAACGCTCTATAAAATAACTGCGTAAATGAATCAAGACCACACACACAGCGCAGGGAGGTAAATCTGATTGAGATCGCTTGAAGCTAAATGAGATGCATGAGGCTGTGAAGCAGCACGCTCCCTGTTCATCATTAATTAATAATCCAGGTCCAGATTGTGTCTGGCTACACCCATAATCTCTTCTCATAGGAAGTACAACACAGTAAATAATCAAATAAATACACATAGTAAAGTGTCTTAATAGTAATTCAACAGTTGGTAACAACTACCGTCCACCAAGTCATAAACCAAATGTAATAAAAGGAGAATCTATGGGCCAACACGGGCATTTGGGCAGTAGGTCAAATTGTCAATATTTGTTTGGACAAAGTCCTGAGAAAGTAGTCGATGCAACAATGACGAACTGGCAGAAGACTAAATAACGCTACAATTAGCCTCGTACATATCTTCAACATCTGGAACAGTTGGTCCTTCTTCCCAGGAGATGAACCAAACGTCCTCTCGAGTGGCTGTAGGCCTGCTAGGTGACAAAGTATTCAGTGGCATATTTGCAATCAATTAAACATTTTTCATTGTGCATTTTAGTTCTTTTTGGCTCATTAATACACCGTGTCCACAGTATATATTCCATCATAGCAGGAAAAGCACAGGAGTAAGTAACAGCACACAACAGGAAAAAGCACACATTGTAGTGTTAAAATGGACCACTTTACTCTTGCACAACACATCCATAGATCACATTTTCAATATCAAAAATAAAATTGCCTTCTTTGGAGCACGTTTCATCGTAATCGTGCCTCTTTTCTAGAACAACCAAACCAACGCTCACAAGTTCAGAGATGGATTTCAAAACGTTCATTTCATGTCTTTACAGCAAAGATTCCTTCAGCAGAACGAACACACACTCGTTAAGTTAATCTTTTGGTTCGTGTGTAGTTTCCTTTTGCAGACGACAAGACGGATGCTCGTCACAGTAAAACATGAAACGGTGTCGCAGTCGGTGGATACAGTCAGGAGTTGCCGACAGCAAAAAGGTCCAAGAGAAGCAGGAACCATGCATAGCCATGTGTGAGAAAACCCAGCAGAAACCAGTGAAATGAAATCAGCCAAACAGAAGAACTACAAACTGAATGCGTCTATGGAACACGGTTGTGGTTTAACAGCGGATGTTACCCTTTTCCATCCAAAATTAGTGCCTTTTAAATATATTTTTTCAATGAATTCTCTTGCACATAAATAGCCTCATTATTGCTCATTTGAAAAACAAACATTTATGAAAAGTACAACTCACACAAACTGGCATTTTAGTCTATAACGAAGCATTTTATTGGCCATAATAATGCTAAAGCAATGGCAAAAGAATGTTAGCAACTGAACTTAATTTACTATAATTTGAAATTAAGCGTTTCAAAGCTTTACCGTGGTTCAAATTATTCTAGATAAGAAAGGTAACTTCTCAGAAACAAATCTATTGTACACAAAAACAGAGTTCAAATTAACACTAGTTCATTAATTCATTCATACATGTACTTAGGAAACAATAAGTCCAAATAAAACACCGGCAAATTATGCTCGTTTAATATTTACAATTTTTAAGATAATTAGTATTACAGCTTCATCCATTTTAAATGTCAATCATTCATTGGCGCCGTTGGTTTGAGACGTCTGAGTGTTATCGCCAGCAACTTCCTCACCAGCCTCGTCTACTTCTGGATCCTGAGAGACAGAAAAGTAAATCAGTGAGTATGTCTTTTTTCTCTGCCACATACTGCACCGCTTGCAGCAAAATTGTAAATCAGAGCACTCTGCTGGACAATCTATGCCATTACAACAGTTTAAAACAGCCCATTATGTAGTCATTATATAAGCCAATACTGATATTTCTGTAATATTGACTAATATCTACGATCTCAATCATCTCTTATGCGCAATATCAAATTTCATAAACTAGGCATTGATGAAAAAGTCAATTTTACGGCATAAAATTGATCGTCCCTCGTGCTCACTATGGTCATTAAGACTTAAAAAAGGTAAAATAAGTTTTAAAATCCAGCAGTGATTCAGCCCGAGAGAGAACAGAAGACACTCCTCTTCCTTGGAATCATCATTTTATAACTAGCTGCTGTTGTTGTTGTTGTTGTTAGGGCTTTAAAGCCCTCTGAGGCAAATTTGGGATTTTAGGCCATACAAAATAAATGCCATTGACAAACATTACGCAAGCACACAGCCCTTTCTGTAAATATCTGAATAAAGCCACACAGAGCCTGAACTTAAACAGTATGTCTGAATGAGTAAAGTCTCGTTTTCACTTATTTCAATGTTGCACCTTTTTCATCACTGCCAGCAGCTCTTTGACGGTGGACGTCAAGGTGTCGGACGTCTTGCTTATCTGGTCGAGGTAGATGTTCTTCTGCTCGTCAGCAGCCTTGAGAGTCTGCTCCGTGCTGCTCAGTGTGCTTTTCACCTCCTCCAGCTCCTTGGACAAGGCTGTGTTGGCTTGCTCCACCTGAGCTTTAACCTTTGAATCTTCATCTGGATTGAGACACAACACAGAGTTAGAGGGATGACTAGAATGACGACGGGTCAACGATTAGGCACAGTGGTCGTCGAGAAGCAACTTTACGTCAAATCATACTTTTTTACTTCTCAAACTTAATTAAATAGCACTTCAGGAAACAAGAGTCTACCCGTCATCTGTTCAAGTCAGAAAAATATACAGTGAAAGTGAACATTTGTTTTTCAAGCTGCAACCAATAGGAATCCCTTTTTAACATCTATTTCACCTTGTCCACCAGTCTGAGGAAGTTGGGGATTTAGGGATCTCACATTTACACATTACATTTTAAAGACAATGCTGTTGGAAAGCCTCCCAGAGACGATTCCTTGTTAAGAAACCAAGGGGTTTCGACTCAGTCAGAATGTCCTCTGTATGTCGTCCTAACAGAAAGCATCCTTGTGTTTAACACCATAACCTGCTGGTAACCCGACGACCACAAAAAAGCTGACTAGGTTCAAAATTAAACCGGTTTAAGCTTGTACGTCTTATGTAGCAGTTGAGAGTAATGTGCCAGTCCACATTTCAGAAATCCCAGAAGGAAGAATACTGAATTAAGTGAGACTGGGCTTTTTTGTAGCAAAGCTCAAATTGAGCCAGATCATTGTCCAGAGGGACTTCTGACACAGAGTGTAGCCTGCAACTCAAGGGAATATGAAAGCATTTCCAAATACAGCATAATACAGTTCAAATCATACCCATTTTGGCATCCTGCACCATGAGCTTCTGTTCTATTTCCTCTCTTGCTTTCTCACTCTTCTCCAGTTTCTGCATCATGCTGCCAATGTCGACCATGGCTCCATTATAGACGATCAGATTTCCAGACTCACTGGCCTCAGACGGCACACAAGCTTTAGAAGCAGGAAGTAGTGCTCGGTTACCTGACAGAGATGGAGAAAATCATTTGTATAAAAAGGAAAACGCTTTTGCAGCAGCCTTTTGCTTTATGGTAGCTGTAGCTTAATTTTATGACACGTTCAATGTCATTTTAGATTGATAAATTCTGCACATTCATGGTAATAGATCAGTGATAGCAATCACCTGTGAGGTTTTCAATTTGAGCTTCAATAAAGGAAGGAATAGGTTCATCTTTCCCTCTGTCTGTCAGTTTACGGTAGGAACAGGACTCTCTGACCACCGGCTTGTTCAACAGCTTCTTTATCTGCAAACGGATGCGACAGGAAGTGAATAAGACTAGAGACTAAGTATCAAGGAGGCACAGATCCAGAAACAAACAAACAACAATTAGGTCTGTGTGTGATCACCTGAGCACGAGAAAGGTGCAGTCCCAGTGTGTACAAGATCTCCTCCAGGTCTCTCTCCAGCAAATAGCCACAGTGGCTCTGATCAAAGTAGACAAATGCCATCAGCAGCTCCCTGTTGTGTGTGACCATCTGCTTCTTCTCCTGGTGTAACAAGAACAACAACAACCACATTTATACCTACAAGTACAATTATGCTCCATCAATGTCTTCATAATATGCCTAAATCAAACAGTATGTTAATAAATAACCGTGATTAAGAATTTTTAAAGATCAATGCTGTCAGATAAACAGTGAAAAGAAAGCACAGCAAGACTCAGGAGCTGCAGCCCACCTTAAGTGAACCGAGAGCATAGACTGTATAAACGTGTACGTTGTGATTTCACCCATTGATTTGCGGTAACGAAGCATCGAGTTAAACACTTGTGAATTGAAGTGACCATATTTGGACTGCGGTGGAGTGACCTAGAGACGCTGTGAGCGAGCTCTCAATCACAAGGTAGCCTGTCCTAAAGCATACTTCCCTTTATGGTCTGTTTGACTCTAAATGGAACTTAATTTACTAAAAGAGCATCATGATGTATTGAAGAAGACTTGAAACTAACGATTGAGAACATACTCATGGTTAAAATTACTGAGGTAATAATTTAGGTGAGAAATGTGTAGTCAATCAGACTTCTTTTTGCAACCAGTCGTCGCCCCCTGATGGCCAGCAGAGAGAATGCAAGTTTAAGACACTTCTCAGAACCAAAGGTTGCTGCCTGCCTGACAGTTGTTGTATCTTTGGCGCTAACCCTCTCAATTGGAAGCAGACGGACACAAGAACTAGCATTTATTCACAGACAATTAAACTGTACACACTGTACTGCTACGTTCACAGCTATAACCTTACTGGTGACTACTCCATACTCACGATCACACACGCTCTCTTTCACAACCGAAAACTCGCTGACGTTGCGCCATACTTACAAAAGTTGCGGAAACCCTGACAGAGTGCCAGGATGACAACCGCCAGAGACTTACTGCAAAAGTAGCTGCGTGCATTCACGACAAGGCACACAACAACATGCTGCTTCCTCTCACAGACAAATTAACTGTGGACTCAGTTCCCTATTTTGCACATAAAGTGCGCTGGCAATAAATAAATTAACCTATTTGTGCATCTATTGGATATTGTTGCAGCTGGGCGGCTTGTTAGAAACCACAGCTCCCCTGCATGCAAGCCACCAATTTTAAATGGTTAATGATCGGTTAACAAAGGTCAGCCATCAGTCAAAAAACTAAATATTAGCATCCCTATAAAACATTGAACAACCGACCAACCTTGTCTTTAGAGGACCTCTCTTTTGACGACTTGCGGTCATCCTTGCGGTCTTTCCTGTCTCGGTCAGTGGAATCGTCGTCATCCTTGTCTAAGGAATATCAATAGCAATATTGAGTTGGAAAGTGGTTGAAAAAGGTTGAACAAGCAGCAACACATCTTGTAATGTATTATTACATTGTGTGTTTAAAAAGTGTGGCTGTAAATACAAGAAACATTTCAATATCCAACAAAAGAAAGCAATGTTTTTCTCCTCTTAAGGGCTCAGAAAACTTGGTTGTGTTATCCATCACAGGTTCAGCGTGGTGCATGATTTCTCATCATTAGCCAAATCATATTGTGGGAAATTAAAAAATTATCAATTAAGTTGTGTTCAAAGACAATGTGCGGTACCATCATCATCATCGTCCTCTGCATCTTCAGCCTCCATGGGGTCATATTCTTCAGCATTGGCTGTGCTGCAATCATCTTCGTTCTCCTCTTCATCTCGAGACGACTCCTTTTTCACAGCCTTGTCATCGCACTGAAAACACAAGTCAGTCATACATTAAAGCATGAAAACTCACATAATTTGTCAGGCAAATGACAGACTGAGAAGATCAGGCTTGCCTTCTTCTTTTCCTCTTCATCCTCTTTAGTCTTCTTTACGGCTGGTTCTTCATTTTCCTCTTCTTTTTCCTTCTTTATTTCCCGCTTCTCCATCTCCTTCTTGACTTTCTTCTCCTTTTCCTTCTTGTCATCTTTGTTAGGAAAAGCAGCCAGGACTTTATATATGCGGTAGCCAAAATCTCTCTGTAGCATCTCGTTAAACAGCTCAGCGAATAAGGAAACCTGGACAGAAAAAGGCGGCAGTTTATGATCAACCGTAATAATAAATAAAAAAAGTATATATATATATATAGACTTCTTTCATCTTCTCGAAAACAGCATAAAACTGACCAGTAATTCTTACCTCAAAAGAGTGCTCTTTGTTGTCTTCCAGTCTATAGTCTAACAGCACACTCAGGGACATGACACTGCAATCAAATTTGCCATTCTTGGCTGACCAGTTTGGGTGTACGATGATGGTCGGCTCATCAGGGAGGATGTAGCGCCTTTCTCTCCGCTGGCGCTCAAGCTCCTCCAGCTTCTTCTTTTCCTCCTCCTAACAGAGAAGAACACTTATTAGGTTTTATAATATTAAAAAGACTGACGTAAAATTGCATCTCAATTAACAAACATACAAGTTATCTAATAAAATCCTCTATACCTCTCGGTCTTCCTCAGTCCGAGGTGGTTGCTCTTCCTCAGCAACCTTTATCTCCGGTTTCTCCGGCTCCTTGGACTCCTCCACCTGCTCCTCCACCTTCAGCTGCTTGGTAAGACGGGCGATCAGCTGTGACTTCAACCCCTTAGAGCTCAGAGAGCGACAATCAAGCTCTTTGCGCAGGTCATTTACCTACAAGGGGAGAAATCAAGGACATTGGATATGCTCATTTAACCTTGGGAGGAGAAGAATCTGAACATTTCTCCATGCACAATATATAAGAATGAACATTTGTAAGGTCCAAAGATAATTCTAATGAGTTCACGCCATGTCTGTTTTCCTAGCGCTATCAGTGTCGAGGCTTTCTCCTTGAATCTTACCTTCATTGATTTCGGGTCAAGTTTAGCCCAGTGAGTGGGAATACTGACGTCCTTCGCTTCATCATCCTCCTTCTCTTCTTCCTCCTTGACGGGAAATCATAAAGATAGAGACAGGCAGAGAGACAGAAAGAGGTGGGATAGCAGACAGTCAGTATACTGCTTGTGGCCTTTGTGAGCTTTAAAGTTGATCCGTGCAAGAAGCAAGGTCACATCTGTCTTTCATTGTCTCGTCCTAGTGAGCTCTCGACTGTGTTTAAGTCCACTGCTACTGAAGCGTACAGAGGGAAGCTCTCTAGCTCTTATAAAAACCAACAGAAATGCCCACCAGCAGCCAATCAATCAATCTGTGGAACACAAAAAAAGGTATAAAATCAATGAGAGGTGTGTCCAAAAGGTGTGGAGGTACATCAGGTGAACTGAAGCTGGTCTCCAAACGGAGTGAGGATAGGGTGGCCCTACCATGGTCTATGACTGGGGTATTGGTCATTTATGGTTTTATACACCTACGTCAGATAGGAGCCATCTGTCCAACCAACTGCCCTGGAAAAACCAAATTCTACATATAGTCCAAATGAGAATGTAAAATCCAACAAGAACAGACAGAACAGGACTTTAGGGAGGTTTTCTTTTTGAAGTCAGACAACATCGAATTGATGTAGAAAATCATATAAAAATACACATTTCTACAACACACATTTACACACAACTGACTCCACAGATTCCAGCGTAAAGAAACATTTTAGATTCCAGTGTCAGAAAATCACAACTGGCTCAAATTTCATTAACTTTTTAAGATCAGTTAAACCAATTTTGTAAGCACCCACATTCAAAGCAGGTTAAGCAAGTATTGTTTTAAATAATGCACAACAAAATACCAGGTTTAGCTTGAAGGATCAAACCAAGAATAGCACCCAAATATGAGGCGTTTGAGAAACTGGAAGCTGTTTTATCAGTTGTGATCGGGGCCTACACAACACGACCTAGTCTCACTGCTTCCACTGTATGTGTCTGCTGGATGTGAGGGAAGGTGGATGTGCTGATGGAGGAATGGAGGAGTTGGAGCAGAGGAGAAGGGACAGGTGGAGGAGTAAACAGAAGACGCCTAGGTGAGGTTTGGTGGAACAATAATCTGCCTGTGTGTCTGCGTGAATGGTGAGGTGTGCCTTGTGTGTGATGTTTATCTGGGGTTTGTTTTTTTTGTAATTCCTGTGCCTTCCTGTGAGAAGCGGAAATGAGAAGAGAGGGATTAGCGGTTCAGTGCCTGTTCTCCATCCGCCTCCTTTCGCTCAGCCGACAGCTTCTCAGCCAGCTGCTCCCGAAGTCGCCGTGACAGCACCTCCCACTCTGAGCGGGTAGGAAGACAATGCCAAACATCCGGAAGAAACAAAACCACTGTCTCCACATGAGCAGGGACTGTCCGCCCCTTGTGTGTCTCCTCCGGCCGATGATAGCGAATCTCTGCAAAACGATACCTGTCGCAAAGGAAGAAGGTGCATTGGAAAGAAACATTTTGGTCAGGGCACAGTATAAAAAGGCAAGCCTTGCTAAGGCGAGCCTTCTACAGCTTACTCCCTCCCATGAGCTCACTGAATGATTGTACATATCATTACAGTGAGCCGTCTCCCACACAACACAGTATAGACAAATGGACCCAGTCTGCAGCTCTCCAACTGTTGTCACAGGTTACGGCAGCCATTTTGAGAAAGTTGACGGACAATCACATTAAATAAATCACATCCCCAAATACATCCCCATTAACAACTTCAGCCAATTATGGATGAGTGTTTTGCATTTAACCATGGATACACGTAACGCACTACAAAGGTGGTGCAAAGAGAGACAGAATCAACAGGACAGTGAAAGCCAGTTAAATATGTAAGATATTTAACAGGAAGAATAGAAAAATAAATAAAAAAATAAAAAAATGTAATGGTAGGGTCTTCTGGTCCAGGCTACTGCTTCCAGCCACAGTCCATGCGTTTGGTTTTGCGTCACAATGAAATATGCATATACTTTATATGTATAAAGAGTGTGACATAAAGAGAGAGCCAAGACAACACACAAAAAGCCCAAAAGAACACTGCACAACACAATAAATAATGGTAAATAATAGGCAGCAAATTTACAATACATTAATCATTAATATAAAAAAGGAAACACAAAAATATCACATCAACATGTCGAGGAGGAGATTTTGTATAGAAGTAGTCAAAATTATGCAGCATATTATAGTTTTTAGTACCAGTTATTCGGTTTAAACAGAAACACAATCAATTAGAAAAACAAATATCGATTAGGATAACAGCTCTTACCACTGAGTGCACAGACTAAGATCTATGCCTGTGAGTGCCTTGCAACAGCGTATGGCTGTCTTTATAAGGACCGAGGGATCGTTCTCTGGGTCAGCTCCATCCAGAGAGGGAGACCAGTGGCCACCAATGGCCATGGCCTCATCTTTACCCCTCATTCCCACCAAAAACTAAAGCAGAAAGACAGACGGGTACAAAAGGAGAGCCACAGAGTAGCATAGGTTAGATGAAAATAGGGAAGGACAGCATTGAGGAGTGTGGAGGTTGGAAAGAGCAAAAAAAAGAGACGGAGAGAAAGACAAAAAGGTCAGCAGCATGTTCAAATAGTCATACCTCTGAGGATCCACAGCCCACAGATAAAAACAACACACATGGAAACCAATGTTAGCTCATGTGCATGGCACAAGCATGAACAATGTGTGATGTACCTTGACGAGTCTAGCAGGATGTTGGAAGGAGTCTTTGACTTCCTGCGTGTCCTCTGCCAGAGCACAGGACTTGTGATAGAGCTCCTCGATACTGGGGTTAGCCAGTAGCATCACCTGATTATAAAGAGACCACATTATAGTTATTATCCTTTAAATAGTAATACAATCAAACCCTATTTTAATTTCCAACATCCATTCATTGTAATCTTTACACTGTATCATATCAGAGATACAGGAGGCCACTGCTCAAGCAAACCTTTTTCCAACAGATGCCACAAATTAACTGGCGAAACACACAATTGTTCATTAAAAAAAAGTGAAACAAGAAACGTAGCACAACAATCTTTCTTATTTTTGCAAGGAGCATTGAAACAAGGCGGGCAACTGCTCAGCAATGTGTCCACTTTTACTGTTCCCTGCTGTCAAAGCAATTGCATTTATTATTGACCGACATCTTTATTTAAAAAATGTAGGGCTGCAACTAACGATTATTTTAATAATCGATTAATCGGTTGATTATTTTTTCGATTAATCGGATTTAAAAAAAATAATCAAAAAAGCATTAATTTCCAACCCTTTATTCAAAAACAGAACTGACAGTGCAAATTCAGTGCAAAACATCTTCAGAAAGTGCACAAACAGGTTGCTCCTGTAATGGACTAACACTAAATAAAAATGGACTAACACTAAAAACATACACATGTATGCTTTACATCTGCCAAATGTGAGCCCCTTTTACTGTAATTGATCTCCTTGGAGCAGAGGCTGCATTTAGCATACCCTGCTTTATCAATATGTATGAAACACTGGCGCAGTGGGAAGCTGTACTGCTCCTCTCACGTCTGTTTTCACCACTTCATCTCAGCCCTGCATCAAGCTGCGCTGCATATAGAGAGTCCTTTTCCTTAAACTACTTCATTCTGGGTCTCTTACGACCGCGACATCACGTTGTTGGCTAAGCCCAACTACGTGATTTGATTCATTCTACTTTGAGTAAAAAAACAACCTACAGCCAGATCCGCCGGTGTGCCGGTTTAACGTTAACGAGTGACAGTGTGAACCGAACCAGACCGGGGGTTATGGCAGGTTTCATCACGTTACGTTTTTTTTACAAGCAAGACAGAACTGTAACGGAACATAAAGTAACTTTAGTCGACATCTTAACGCTGATTGGCCAAGACTCGACACATCGAAGATGTTCTATTTTTCTCAGTGTCTCAGTTGCTCTGCTCCGCTCTTTTTTTTCTTTCTCCGCGACTTATTGACTGGCGTAATAATCGCGCGACACAACGAATTGATAATGAAATTCGTTGCCAACACTTTCGATAATCGATTGCAGCCCTAAACAAATTTGAGTTTTTTTTTTGTAGTATCAAACTGCACTGCTGTTACCACGATAATTACGGGTATGCATTTGTCATCGGCAGTCATACCTTAGCACTGTAGGTGTGGTTGGCATCAGGAGGATCGAGCACAGCTGTATTCTTGACTAGAGGATCCACCTCTTTGTGCAAGATGTGGAAGTTGCAGGAGTTACTCAACTGGAAGGGTCTTGTTAGAGGGAAGGCATCCACCCAGGTGAAGACAGCATTAAAAAAGTCGCTAGGAATGTAGAGGCTCTGATAGCGCCTTCTCAGCTCCATCATGTCACAGCTGGAACTGGAGAACCCACAGAGGACAGTTAAGACCTCCACAACACAAACTAGGACATACTGTCGACTACCATGGTGGGGGTCGGTATCCCAAAGCAGATTGTGAGATAATTTCAGGGGGTCCTTTTTTTTTTTTTTAATCAGTGATACAACTTGCCTCAGAATAGATTATTGTATTTAGTGTTTGGGAAAGTCAAACTGTGCCTGCACATGAGTTTCAGAAAGGGGATTTCCAGCAAGGCAGGGGGAGGGAAATGTCCACAGATACTGGAGCACATTGGCTAATGCCTCGGTGCTAGCTTTCAAACTAAATAAAAATCTGGGTTCTTGCGAACACCAACCTGATTATTGTCGGGTTGGGATTCAAAAAGGTTGATAAGCACTGGACTATCACACCACTGACACGTTGACATGCAGTACAGTACAACACTTCAGTAATCCATTTCAGTGAAAAACTGACAGCATGAAACACGGAAAAGTTTATACTCACCCATCCAAGCTGAACTTGGAAAACTGAACGGTGTAGCGGGGAACCGCCCTGCGAGGCCGCCGAGGTGAGCGGTCACGTCTGGGAGAGCGGTCTCTGGAACGTTTGCGCGTGGGCGAGCGCTCTCTCGACCGCCTGCGCTCACGATCTCGGTCTCGACTGAAGAATTGATGAGGAAACACACTAAAATGAATAACTTATGCTGAAGGCTTATTTTAGAGAGAAATATTCGATTATCTGAAGTGATATCTATCAGCATCTCACTTGCGTTCCTCTTTAGGCCTGAGGATGAGCTCAGGACCTCTATCATTGCGACTGGGGAAACGAGGCGGAGGCTCGATTCGTCGGACAGGCTGCGGTTGTGGCATAAGTCTCACTGGGGGCTGAAGCAGACCCCCTGGAAACACATCTAGATACCAGGGAAATAACGCTTGTTCAACACCATACCACAAAGACAGCTTTGATTTGGTCAATGTGCCAAAACAGCTACAAAGATACTGTGATCAACATCACTTGTCTGACTGCGTCATATCGGATACTAGATCAATTAAATCTCCCTCACCTTTGGGTGGGGGCTGTGGTAGCAGAGGCTGAGGGGGGTTTTGGAGGAGAGGGACCAGAGAGGCAGCAGACAGTTGGGCCTGCAGGAGGGAAGGAGGCGGAGCCTGGGTTGGAATACTGAATGTGGTTGGGGGAGGTAGCGACTGCATCATTGGGGGTGCAACCTTCATCATGTTAGGAGGTTGAGGCATGCTCTAGAAAAAAAAAGGGAAAGAAAAAAGGAGGTGTGCATAAATTCAAAAGCCAAGCCAAAACTATTTTCAATTAAAATGGCAATGATTTCTCAACATGTACTGTAAAAAATATTCACTCGCTGCGTGAAAGAAGAAAACTGGGAAATGGTCTGAACGTCTACTTGAATTGAAACAGTTGTAGAAATCTTCTTAATCTCTAAAAAGGTGCCCAGATAGGCTGTTCTAACCAAATAATACCAGGTAGGCATATTCTGAGGATATTTCCTGCATGGAGTGAGCAGGAGGGACGTTCTTGCTCAGTGCGTCTAATGGAGAAGAAAAAAAAAAGGGCGCTGAAATCAAAATCAGGCACTTTGGCTGAATAGAACTGGTAGAACCAAAAGGCCACACTGACCCTACATTCAGAAATATCAACTCAACTACAAACACCATTATGACAATTACATATCTCTCACTGCTTGGTAAGGCACTGATTTGAGTGGTACTTTCTATAATCCAACACAACCACATATATATATATATATATATATATATATATATACATATATATACACACACGTGTGTGTGTGTGCGTGTTATATATATATATATATATCTCCATCACCCGCATTGTCCCCTGCAGAGAGATTTACTAATTCAATTACTAAGAAGTGGGAAAAGACCTCTGAAACAAAAGCAACAGCCCAAGCAACATACGTTTGTTTTCCAAACAAAATAATTATATAATCTCGGTAAAAGGGCCGTAGTCTACCAAAAACAGCATATTAAAAAAATCCATAATGAAGCAGTAGTATTGAAGCAGTGTCTCTATGAGGTGAATTAATGTTCCTTAGAATAAAGACATGTATTATTAAACCACTACAAAATTGTGGTTCTATCCATTTGGCAAGGACAGCAAACTAAAAGAAGAAGCAAAAACTACATGGTTATAGTTTAACATGAACAGGTAGCAAGAAAGCCAGGAAACAAAGAAACAAGTCAAACAAAGAAAGAAGGACCAACAAAGTGTGTGATTCAGGTCTGGGGAGTTACATTTTGTCTGTTGTCCAAAGAGTGCATGTCTGAGTAGCGCAGCTGCATTCCTGGGTCAGTGTAAAGGTTGCCGAGCTGTGGAGAAGCTTGCGGTAAAGGCTGCTGCTGCTGATGCTGCTGCTGATGCTAGGAGGGATTGAGAACACAACAGTCAGTTAAAGACAGAGAGGTTCAGATATCAAATCTGAGGAAAAAAAAACATTAAAACTCTGCTCAGACTAAATCCAGGATTTAAAGTGAACCTGTGGATCTCACTTCTGGAAATAATTAAAACGGATATGTTGCCATTTCCACCATTTAGACTCTCTCACAGGAGGTAAGTCAGCAAGAGTTCCAATGTTTAGTTAGATCAATAAAGCCAAAGCCTGAAATTAACTGAATCAAACGTACAAATACAAAGTTCAGAGCAAACACAAGAATTAAGAAAATGAAGGATTAGACTGGGGACAATTTTTTTGGAACCTTCGTTCACATTTAGTGTAGCTCAATGAATCATCTGGACTCTTTCAAATAAAAAAAAACTATCCATGTAAATATTATTACACAGTAAGTATGAATTAAATAATCAAACAAAGTGTGTGTCTATACATTTTTTTAGAAGACGGGGCAATTTTGAAGCCATGAACAAATGCAGTGGAACTTATTTATATTGCGCTGTTAGATATAGATATATTGTCTTTATAATAATACCAAATATCTAAACAGGAATAAAGGTTCAAGCAGAAAACCCCCAGTTTGTATAAATGTACCCAACAATGTTATCCTCTCCTTCCTGAGGAATTGAGTGCAACCTCTGAGTATTCTCACCGACTGGTTTGCTAGCTGAGGTAAGGTCTGGATGCGCTGAGCGTTCCACTTGAAGGGCATGTTCGGGTTGTAAACAGCTTCCACTAGGACCCTGTCCCCCACCTGAGGAGTCTTCCCCTTTACAGCACTGAAGAGACACAAAAAAAGCATTCCAACGTCTCTATATGTCAAGTCACATCAGTTTTAAAAAAGACCTGTGTATCTTTTGGAATTGTTTTCCAATTAAAGGGTATTATCAAAAGGCAGCGTAAGACTGCCATAAGAAAAAGGCAGTGTCAAAGTAATGCATACAATAAAGAAAAGTATTCACAATATCATTCAACCAACACACTCACATGCACAATAAATATAGTTTGAAAGACACTCTATTTTACCTAAGCTGAAAGAAGACATCTTCATCTACAAAGCCAAATGTGTCATGTAGCTTGTTGACGACACCAGTGAAAACTCGCTGCTTCTGTGGCTGCGTCTGCTGTTGATGACTGGAGCGTGGTGTTGGGTAGGACACGGTAATCTGGGCTGTCTGCTGGGGGTTGGACATGCTTAGGCTGGTGGGCAAGGCGACGGGGGGCTGAGGTAAAATAAATAAGGATAAAAAATAAAAAAATGCTACTGTGAATACACTTTGGTTGAATGTGAAGCAGTAAATACCATGGCCACTCAAAGTCAGCAAGAACACAAAAGGGAGACATTTTGATAGCAAATAAAGATGTAAACAGATTGTAAACTAATCGAGACAAGTATGTCTTTGAGGGTTTTCTTCTTCTACACCTTCCCCATTGCTTAATGCATGCTGGGATGGACTCCATTCTCATGGTATAAATAGATATACACAGAGATTTTTTTTTTAATAATTATATATAGCAAATGTGTTTTTGCACATTACCTGGGGAATCAGTGCCTGTTGAGGCTGGGGAAGCTGTAAAGAAAATACCAAGCGTAAACATTTTGTTGACTTGATATTACAGATTTAAATTTACGGATTTTTATAATTTCCTGAACTATGTCATCGAAACTGCTTTATGTTATTGTCTGTCTTTACATCCATCTTCCATGTTTATGTCACTATATGTATGTTTTTCTTTTGTCCCATCGCTTCACAAATAAAAAAAGAAATACAAATAAATATGAGGAACTAAAGCACAAAGAAAAGACAGACTTCAGGAGTCCATTCATTTAATCTCAATTTAAAAGAGTGCAAAGGGATTTTACCCGCAGAGAGATCAAAGCTTAAGGCTTTTAAATGTACTGCTCTACGACCAAACCTGTGATTATTTGACCAGTGTAGGATTTAGTAGCATCTAGCAGTGAGGTTTCAAATTGCAACCAAATGAATACCCCCTTCATACCTCCCTTTTCAACTACGGTGGCCATATTAAAAAAATGCCCATGTCATTTATGTTGTTTAGTCTAAAGTAAACCAACCAATATATTTTCCAAGGTAAGTATGAGCAGAGGATTTTCCAAAATGAAGTGTGAGACAAAGCAAAATCAGCCTATGTTTCACCTGATGAGGTACATTGTACAGTTGTGGAGGGGGTTGCTGCTGCTGTTGATGCTGCTGCTGCTGCTGTTGTTGTTGTTGTTGTTGTTGTTGTTGCTGCTGCTGTTGTTGTTGCTGCTGCTGATACTGCTGGAGGGCTGTATTGAGCTGAGACTAGAGACGTTACAAAGAACATAGGAGAGATTAAGGCCTAGGATCCCTACAAGAAGCATAGATTGCAGAGTGTGCTTAGGACTCCCTCGCTGTGGCTGACCTGCTGTAGTGCTGCTGCGGCAGCTGCTGCAGCCTGCTGCTGCAAGGCAGCATTTTGCTGAGACAGCTGATAGTTTGCAGCAGATTGGTTGCTGAGAGAGGCTGCAGCCAAGGCTGACTGTTGAGAGTAAACAGATGGGGATGCTCCCAGAAGAGATGGCTGCTGTACACCAAGAGCTGCAATTAAGTAAAACAAGGCCAAAAATTCAGTGCGGTGTGGAAAAATCACAATGAATGGGCAACGTTGGTGTAGAATCGAATGGGGCAGATGATGTGATGACAAAAGTAAAAGACAGTATAACTCCATATAATGTGTGTGTCCCTCCATGAGGGAGGGAATGAAACTGCCCAGACCCTCTGGTTTGCTCCACTCACAATGCAGGCTATTGAGGTCAAGGGATGGTCCTGAGTGGCCCGGCTGGGACACCGCTGTTGCAGCAAATTGAGTCGCCCACGGCGGGTTCTTCTGTCCCCCGAATTGGGCCATGACTCACTCACGTTCAAGGAAGTCTCTCTTCACCAGACCAATAATTGTCACTAGAAACATAACCAAAAATTACATGAAATTAGGTAGATTGGTAGGAAGACAAATAGATAACATGGGTAAAAGGTATTTTGATAGTTTGTGTGCACCCAAATGAACACACAAACGGTGAAATACATTTGAGGTACCAAAGATGACACACGGTTTTGTTTCATTAACAAACGTGAACTGTATCCCCATATCTCAGTGCAAAATTAAAAGTATATGAATCCCCTGCAGCTAATTTGGATTTCCCATAACCTGTCACTGTTTACTTTGCAATGCAATAGCTTAGGTTATACAGAGACGTGTGCATAAGTAGCCAAAGAAATCAGCAAAGCAACAATGAGCACTAAAACAACATGTTCAATGTGGCATCATAGCTTGATGAGAAGCAGAGCCAACTGGACAAAGACCTAACATGTTCCATTATATAGGAAAGAAACCACTAAGGAGTTGTTTACTGACTGGGCGAGCCTCAACCTCTAACAAGAGTATGATTGTTTAACAATAGGTTAACGCCATTAGAATGAAATAATCAATTTAAAAGGAGCGATGTGACATTAAGTTAGTCCTTCGAGAGAACACATTATACATCTTTGAAATACAAAGATGTAATGCGTACTGTCAAAACCTGCTGACGGTAACCTTGAATGCTCCGTAGATTAGTAGCTAGGTTAGCTGCTTACAAAGACAGACTCAACAGCAGTTAGCCACTAGCGCTAACTGACAGTGGGCTCGTGCAGCCAGCTAACAAGCTAACACGTATATCTCTACCCTGATATTGGCCTTACCGTTACTAATTCGTGTTAACTAAAAAAAAAAAAAAATCATCTGAGGTAACACGTATTTATTATGGATCGGTCCACATTGCGACATCAAAGGGCAGCACGGCTACTGTAAGACATATGACGCTCGTAGCGTTACATAGCTAGCTAGCGAACGCTTAGCATTTGGACGTCGTTAGCTTTGTTGAGATTAGCCTCGTGCTGGATTTGTTATCGAAAGCGAGGCCCAAACCAACGTCCGCTGTCTGTCCGGTGGCGCTAAATTGCCAGTGTTTTAAAACAGTAAAAACACACAGCAAATACCGTGAACTCTATTATCAATTGCACTTTAAATGTCCACAATAACTAGCGTAGTAAATGTTTTTTATTATTAAACATTGTCAACAGAGCTCGCTTACCGCTGTCCTGCGCCGGCCAATGTAGACATGTACAGCGCATGCGCGGGCGGAAAGGCGACTATTATCGGCAGCCGAGATTTATTGAAAAGTGGTTATTTTGTATCGTCAAACATATTGTTGCTGTCCCTATGTGCCCTTGCCTAGAGATTACGAGCAAACATATTTAATAATCATTAAGTATGAAGTGTAAATTCACATGTTTTAGCTTTCGTTCCTGTAACAACACTAGCTACGGGAGTCATTCTTTTTTCCCCCTCTGCCCACGTGCGACATGTCAGGAGTCATAACTGGAGGAACAATAACTAATACTAATGAAAAAAGGGAATCAACAAATAATTGCTTTCTAACTGTGAACTTTGTTTGAAAGAGTGACACAGTAAATCTGAAGAATGGAGTACAACGTACATATATATCATACAGGTTTTGTTACACAGCAAACTCAAAATATTTAAAGCCTAAATAACATTTTATTAAAATGTTTAGATAATGCATTAACAAGGAAAGCGGTTCAGTTATGTTTCATTAATTATATGGCAGCAACAACTGAAATACCTCATCAAATCTTCATTCTACATGGCCATAACCAATGTAAAAAACAATCACAATATTTCCATCCTATGAAAATATTCTTTCAAAATATATATATTTTTAAAAGAAATAAATACATCACATTTACAGCCATCACAGCAGAACATTTTGACTGGCTAGAAGAAGACAATATATTCTTTGACTACAGGTATATTACTGTATCTCCTATTCTTGGTAACAGTGGCATACAGTATGTACATTACAGCGTGAACTCTTAACAGTATATAGTATGCACACAAAATAGCAGGTCTCTCTTTTCTTCCTTAGGATTGTACAATGGTAATTAGTGGACATTATGTATGGTTGTATTTTTGTACAGTGGAATACTTTGTCTTCAAGGATGTTTTCATTCTTGTAATTTGCGTTCCAGCTCTGAGAAAACCTTTGCATTGATTTCATCCACTTCATCTTCCACCTGGGCAAAAAAGACAATGGACCAAATGTTAAACGTGACATGAAT
Organism: Myoxocephalus aenaeus; assembly: GCA_038501785.1. Lineage (NCBI taxonomy): Eukaryota > Metazoa > Chordata > Actinopteri > Perciformes > Cottidae > Myoxocephalus > Myoxocephalus aenaeus. Next base: position 6,860,884 of record JBAMJR010000028.1, on the reverse strand, counting down.
GTTTGTAAAGACATATTTTACCAACTTTTTAAAATCATGCCAAAAACTTGGAATAGATGCAAGTAAGTAATTGAACATTTACTGTCTAGCTTCATTGGTCAGTCTTTAATTACAATGAGATCACAGCATAATTTTCTGCATATGATAATTGAAATATCTAGACAGAAACTTCTGAAAACAATGCTGGAATAAAAACAATCGTGAATCTTGGTCTGAAAATAAAAAATAAAAATGGACAAATCTCTGCTTATCTACAAAAGCAAATCCTCCTAGAAAACTGATCTTGTTAATCACCTGTTCCACGTTGTCTACTTCTGGGACATAAAACTGCAACATGTTCTGAATGCCGTTCTTAAGGGTGACTGAAGAACTGGGACACCCTGTGCAGGAACCGACCAGCTTCAGCTTGACTGTGCCTGCCTCAAACCCCTTATAGATGACATCACCTCCATCCTCCTGCACTGTAGGTCTTGTGGGTGAAAGAGACCATATCAAGTTGTTCAGAACAAAGCAGCCAAGAGGACAGACAGATTAATACATGATCTCAGCATGACAGTCATTTACTACACTTTGACCATCATTGTTTGAAATATCCAAAAGAAAATATTTGATCAGGATTGAAATAACATTTATAATACATACACAATAAAACAGAAAGCTATCCAATTGCAATAGACACACTTTGGCCATGTTATTAATATGTGTCTTGAGTGATCCGAGCTCTGCGTACAGGTGTGAATGCACCCACATTGCATTAAGGACGCAATGAGATCCAATAGTTCAGACCACATTCGGAGGAGGTCTGGGACACATGTTGCCAAATTATTTTTGCAGTGTGTACATGAATGTGTCCTGGGCCACATGTAATGACTATGGGCCAACTCAACTGACGTGTGGGCGAGTGTTACTCTAGAAGGTGATCCACATCAGTTTGTGTCGCCGAGGGTTACGTTGCACCTAAACATTATGAAGATAAAATAACAGCCAACACTTTATACCACTTTATTACTCCCACATTGTTGAGAGAAACGCATAACAGCGTCACTCTTTCTGTTCCAACCTTTCACAATAAAAGCCCTCGACACATCGGTCCAACACTTCATCAAGAGGCAACTCGGCAAAATAGCCTAATATATAGAAATATAGCTTAATGGCTTGTCTGCAATCTGTCTGTGTTTTTGTTAAGGTGCTCTGCACAGCACTGACACCTGCCTACCTTCATCCCCGGCTCTCTAGTTCTGCGTCTCTGCCATGCAACGGCGGCGGTGTGAGCAGTACAGTAGACAATACCCTTATGTTTTTAGGTTCATAAAATGTACTAGAATAAACAACTATGTAGGATTTTACTACTCCTTTCTACCGAAGGTTAAAATCCACAACACACTTGGTCTTTGCAAACCAAAATGAAACATTTACATTTATACTTTTTGCACATTTGCATACAGAGGACAATAAATAAAAAGAAGAATGAAATAGGAATAAATAAAATAAGAGGGATAAACAACTAGAATGAGAATAGAAGTAAAAATATGAACTATAAAAGAGAGATTAGCTATCTGCAGCTTCAGCTGCACAGTTGATTAGCAGGGGGCACAAATGATCACATGAAGCACTCAGCTTTGCTAAATTGACCTCTGGTGATCAGTTCTTTACCTGATTCTGTTGTCCAGAAGCTCTTTTATCATCGACACAACTTCATCATCATCTTCAGAAAGACCTACAAAAAAGAGAATGTACAGAGTGGATATTTACACAGTGTACAGTCAGACAGCTGTGTAGCTCCAAGATGCCTACTATCCGGACATTGTACTCACTGCTTTCATGGTGCACCACCCCCGTTGTTATCGGGTCACCACTCTCAAAGAACTTAGCAATGGCCTCTGAAGCATGCCGCTTAATGTCTGTCCATTCCACATCTTCATCTGTCTGACAGGAAAAGAAAAAGGTGTTGATTCTCCGCAAAGATTTCATAGGAACAAAATCAAAGAGACAAGCTGTTCGAGGACATTTTATACTTACTTTGGTGACTGTGATGAAGTCAGGGCCATAGAACACACTTTTTACTCCTTCAATTTCGAACAGGGCCCTGAAAGACACACGTTATCATGTTATTGTTCAACAAACTTAAACAACATACCGATGATTCATTCATGTTCGTTAATTTGGTGATAAGGACATCCACTTGTGCTGGCTTTTATCTACAGAGTCACTGATGGTCGCACTACTTTTTACAATGTTAAGACAAGACAAAATGTATCAGCAAACAAAATATATCGACACAATTCTTTCTTGCAGTCAGAAAGCATCACAGACTGTAATTTGCACAGGATGCATTTGTCACATCTACTGTATGTACTCTTCTAACAAAAAACTCCATCACTATCTGAAATTAAAGAAACAACCATGAATAGCTCAATGAAGATAACAACCATTGTTAAACTATTTTTAAAAAAAAGAGAGAATGGAAAAGCCACACACCTCTCAAGCATATATTTCAACATATAAACATCAACATTTTAGTTAACCAAGAAACTTTAGATTCCTCTCTTTTAAAATTGCTACTTTATGAAATCAAATCAGTACAATGTCAATGTACAAGCGTGAACTTGGCACACAACCTGGCTAAAGATGAACATCCAGCTGAGCTTGGAGTGGGAAAGTCAAGCGTCCCATTTCCGAGGACAGGTTTACCAGGGAGAAACTTCAAGCTTCTGGGGTTTGGAGTGTCTTGAGTCTGGATGGACAGCTGTCTTACTGAGATAGGAAAAAAAAGTTTTCAGTTTTATATGTTCATTTTTCTTGTCTTCACTCAGCAATATGTTTGCAACCAGACGCCAGAGAGCGAGTGAGTGTATTTAGGTGTCCACACAAGGGTCTCTCACTTGAGAATTGAGTGGTTCCTTTCCCGAACTGAGGCTGAACTTTACTGAAGGCCTGGGTCGAGCACTGTGGTCGGTATGAGCTTCTGGTCTTGACAGGACACCTTGAAACGTAAAGAATATTCGTCTTGTCAGTGAATAAGACTTAAAGGCATTCATTTCTTGAAGTAGGATTGAATAGTTGGGGGTTGAGATGGTTGAAAGCCACGTCGGGTTTCTCCCGCTGTTATCTCGGTGTTTCGATGTAACGGAACATAAACTGGTGACATTTACGTTAGGTTTACAGCCCAGCTGGCTGCCGTTAGCGACGAACTGACCGCTGGAGATATGGAAAGACTCGAAAGACACGTGTGGGAAAAAAAATCAAAGACGAGCAAAAGTAAAATAACCAGACCCGATGTGTCGATATCTCCACCTATAACTCCATAAAATGGGTCAGAGTTAATATAACCGATGTCGCAGTTTGCTACTTATCCTTAGCTTAGCTAGGAGTACCCTCTCAACCACACGACGTTTATGTTTAATACAAACATTGCAACTTGTCACATCAGCAGTACAAAGTGTGTATGTACGATGTATCCCAGCGGGGAAGGTTCAAACCTAAAGTTAGGCGTATTTCTTCTCCGTAACAACTGCTGAAGTCCCCATCTCATGTGCGCCGCCATTTTGTTTGTTTTGAAGATGAGCACCTCGTGTGGCGGAAAGCACGTAAGGGCTGCGACTAGATATCTGTTTCTTCCTTTTGAAAGTAATGTATTGCTATGAAGAGACAAACATAAGTCAAATAAATAATAGCTTTTCTTATTTTATTCACTTTGCTCATATATTTATTCAGAAAAAAAAAACAGGTTGGTGTTGTTTTAATCTTAATAACACATGAGACATTACAGCAGTGGTGGAAGATGTAATGTTTTATTAGTCTAATTTTCCCTTGCGTGCTTTTATTATTTTCCTTATTGTGTTCAACCCTGTGACTCTGGGTCTACTTTCAATTTTACATTCTACATTAATTATACATCCATCTAGATAAATTACATAATAAATTTAATAAATGTAATGGAGTAAAAAATAAAATAGATATATTTGTATAAATAAATAAAAATAAATATATAACTAGTTATCTTAAAAACTGTACATACTGGAGTAAATGCACTTGGATGCTTTCTAGCACTGGACGACAAAAACAACAAAGCATTTCCCTTAAACATTCAAGGTATTCCTGACACAACAGCGTTATCTGGTAATGTGTCCCAGTGGCAGACTTAAGATGAAGCAATTGTTTGGACTAGAACAAACAATGTGACACATTCAAGAAGACCCACCCCATGTTTGCCAACATTTGTTCTGAAAGGGCAAGGTGGTGCTCCAAAGGAGTGGCAGAGAAGAGAGACTCTCCCATAAAAGCAAGACTGGACTGAATGGTGGAAGATTCTTGCTAACTGCAATAGTATAATTGTCTATGTGCTTGAAGAACCTGAACAACAGGGTTTGTTCTTTATTTTAGGTTGCAGTAGGTATGTGTCTGACTCCGCGAGCAGCCCTTCAAGTGCTCGACCACTGAGTGTTTGGAAGACACCTGGATTTAAGGAATCTCTGTTGTAACTTGTTACTTGCCTTCTTCACCACCAAGACATGGTACTATGGATTATTTTCCCCATCTCCCTCTCCCTGGTGTCCTTCACTGGAACATGGACTGTGTAAGTTTACCAGAAATTCACTCTTTCTTATTTGTCTTTTAATGTGTTTAAAAGAGATGTGTAACATGTGTTTTTACTAGAGCTGCTCTTTTATTCTTCCACTGTCCGTGTGCTGCCATGCATGCCAAGTTTAGTTTTACCTTGTGAACCTTCTTAGTAAATAAATCAGTTCATCAGTGGTATTCACATCTGAAAGCTTGTAGTTTGAAGCTGACCATGACGCTTTAAGTGTAAGGTTTCATGATAATGTGACTCCTGCTTAGCACTATTGAACTACTTCATGATTATCAAAATTTGACATACAAGTATTTGAACTGTTCCTGGCTCAGGACATTGAGTATCCAGTAGTGATAACACATGGCCTTAAATAGGAAATGATGAGATGGCAGACATGTTTTTATTATACTATTTTAACTTTATGTAGGTCTTTATGTAGGTATTTTTGAAAAAAGAAGTTCAGAGTCAGAGCAAAAAGCTACACGTCATATAGTGAAACAGGCTGAAAATATGTGATCCGGCTTGTTTTTCCGTTGAAAGACAAGCACACCGGACTTTCAAGATGAGCCCACATACAAACTGACGAACTGCTTCTTGAACCTAAATATGCATATTTGTAAACTTACTTGTTACTCATGTTTTAAGCTCTGTTAGCTTTTAGTGAATACTTCTGCTGGGAGGCTTTTTCCTCATTCTGCTTGTTGAGCCACTTCCATTTAGAGTCACATGAGACATTACAGCAGTAGTGGAAGATGTAATATTTTATTTCTATATTCTCATTTTCACATGCGTGCTTTTCTTAGTTGCTTATTGTGTTCAACCCTGTGACTCTGGGCCTACTTTCAATTATATATTCTACATTAAAGAGTCAACCTCTGTTCTAACCATGGTCATTTATTGCCACGCGAGGTTTTGAAGCATTAGAAAATATATATTTAACTTCTCCGAAATCCTCATAAGTTAATATATTCAGAAAAACTAGAAGATGATGCTTTTTTTCATGTTAAATTACAACACATCAATAATACAAAAACTACCATACAGTAGTTTGGATCTTAATTCTCACACATCAAGAGCCCAAATAATACTATGTTTTTCACTATTTCGTTTCATATTTTCAGATATGGCCTGGCCTTCGCTAACAATCATGTGTGCTCTCTCAGTGACTGGTGAGTTGTCTCATTGATAATAGTTGACCATCATTATTTGGATGTGACAGAATCTCCAGAACCTCATTAATTTGTTTTCAGGGGTAATGACAACTACTGCAAAGGGAATCAGACCACCGGATGTTGCCTTGTTCCCACTATAAGGTGAGAATGCACTTCAGTTCACCTTTTGATTAGCCTTTCCAATAGAATCAAATAGGGAGGTGTAATTAATTCAACTTAATATTTCTAGCTCAAGTGGAATAAGCGCACCAGAGAATTCACTTTTTACAGCCACAATCAACGCTGGATCCTTTCTGTGTGAGTTGACCTGCTCAACATCTAACGCTTCATACATGATGTGAGCAATATCTGTTTTAACCACTGTGATCTCCTCTTTAGTTCTGCTGTTCTGTTTATTCCACCATGCTCATATTATGGAGAGACATGCATGCCACTCCATGCTGAGCAAGTTTGCACTTGTCTTTGGTGTGGTGGCGGCCTTGGGGGCATTCGCAGCTGGAAACTGTAATGTAAGTATTGCACGTCCTGCTGTGTCTGTTTGAATACGTTTAATTAGCAGTTTTAAATTGCTATCAGAGGGCCCATATAACCTGAGAGAGAAATTCATCTCACAGAACAGTAAGCAGAGTGGGCTTACTATCATAAAATATGAACAATAAAGGTGAATAGCTTCAGTTTGCACCTGTGCTGAAACGGCAAACAAAGGTGGGTAATATTTGTTTTATGTCAGCTGTAGTCATTAGTTAGAGTAGAAGCAACATTTTCACAGGCTTCTACACCTCTTCTACTGGTTTTAACACACGACGGATTGGTTTTCAGTAAACTGTCAGTAAACACAAGTTTTAGACCCAATATCAACATGTAATTATTGATGTTACCAGACTATTAAACAGGAGGGAATGGGAACCAGTTACAAATAAAAAGAGTTACTGTGAAATTAAAGTTATATATTTTTTTATACCAAAATTCACCACTCAAACGCTGAGCCTATGCCTCTCCAATTCAAAATAACAATTTATCCGGTGACATAGTTGTTTGGGGTTGTTTCATTTAGACGTTGACCTTCTGTTTACCCACCACAGCCCGGTTACCTGGCACTGCTTCACTACCTCGGCGCTGCACTGAGCTTCATGTGCATCTGCTTCTACACCGTCCTGCTCACTGCGCTGACCGGGAAGTGTGTGCTGACCGGATATGAGAAGATACTCTACCCGTTCCGCGTCACCTCCACTGTGATTCAAACCATCGTCACCATCTGCTGTATCCTTTCATGAATTCAATATGTTTGTGTGGTAGGTATTCAACACAAATCTTCTTGTTAAGGGAAGTTATGAGGAAAGGCGTGCAGTGAGTTCTGACATTTCCGCAACAGACTTCAGTTACACTCTCCAGCTGCTCTATAGCATGACGAGTACATTCCCTTTGTGCCATGTTTGGGTCCAGGCTGCTGCTCTTGTTTACAAAGTGGGACCGGCCACAACACTCTCCATCACAGATGTAGATTAGATTCAATGGGATTTCAATCTTTCATCTTATTTACATCTAAACTCTGTACCAGGTGTGGGTTGAATGTCATTAGTTGGAGATGTACCTCCAAATTTGGCCATTGAACCTCTCTGACCCTAGTTTGAAATGGCTCAAATGTAGTGCATTATCTATATAAACACTAGCCCAGGTGTGCAAGAGCATATTGTAATACAGGATGAAAAACAACAATCAAACAACAATCAACGATAACAACAGCAGTGCAATGGGTATTAAATTAAGTATAAGATAAAGTGCTCAGACAAACAGATAATGTTAATGTAAGTGTATGTTAAAGTGACGTGTTTAAGTTAAAAAGTGTATGTTAAGTGGCATGAGTGTTTCATACATCCTTGACCTGAAACCCTTCAGATAGCGTTTTGTTTGCCCAGGAAGAGTACTACTACGTTCACCTGTCGGCTATTTTTGAGTGGATGCTCAGCTTCAACCTGGAGCTGTTTGAGCTCAGCTTCGTCGTGGAGTTTTGGTTCTTCTCGTCCTTCATGCTCTCCAATCTGTTGAGCAGACGAGAGGAAGAAAAGCCTTTGATGTTGACAATGTCCTGATATGAGGCTGCCAGGGTCCAGGTGAAGCACATGAGCAGTGACAATGGACTGAGTGAGACATCTGGAAAGACATCTGTGGCTGGACTGTGGCTGGAGGAGCAATAATTTTTCCAATCATTCTGCTAGAATGGATTTAAAGCCATTTATGGATTATGACCACTTTTATTCCACTCTTGCCTAGAATTTGATTATTTTCTTTACTGGGCGTTCCTTATTCTGAGCTGTAGTTCTTATTCCTTATTTATTAAAACAAGCTTGTGTGAATGATCAAAACATATCAGTTGTATTATGCTGGCATGAAAGCCATGTTGATGCTCTGCCAACAGAACAATGACCCTGATATGCCTTACTCCCCGTTTTTTGTTACAATTTATTGAATGTTAATATAATCAACATTAAGGTTCTTTAAGCATTTGCGTATATAGCTTTGGCACTTTAATAAAATTGTGAACACTGTAAACACCGAGACGTTCTGTTATTCCGTTGCAGTGCACACATTCAGATTTTTAAATTCCTTATGGTGTCAAAAGATCCGGCTTGGCAGGATGACTAAGAGTGACAGTTAGACAATAAGGAATTCACTGACAGACGTACTAAAAACAATGACGTTAACTCAGCAGTTGAATGATTCAGAGGAATCCAGTTCAGTTGGTTGTGTACAGTTCTGTGTCTTTGCCATTACATATCTTCAGGTGTGGTCTGTTTTACAGTGGCTTGCAAAAGTATGCATACCCCTTGAACGTTTCCACATTTTGTCACATTACACTCCACAAACATAAATATATTTTATTGGAATTTTATGTGAAAGACCAACACAAAGTGTCACACAATTGTGAAGTACAAAGAAAATTATACATGTTTAAAAAAAAAATATCACAAATAAAAAACTGAAAAGTGCAGTGTGCAAAATTATTCAGCCCCCCTGAGTCAATACTTTGTGGAACCGCCTTTTGCTGCAAGTATTTTGGGGTATGTCTACCATCTTTGCACATCTAGCGACTGAGATTTTTGCCCATTCTTCTTTGCAAAACAGCTCAAGGTCAGTCAGATTAGATGGAGAGCGTTTGTGAACGGCGGTTTTCAGATCTTGCCACAGATTCTCGATGGGATTTAGGTCTGGACTTTGACTGGGCCATTCTAACACATGAATATGTTTTGTTTTGAACCATTCCATTGTAGCCCTGGCTTTATGTTTAGGGTCGTTGCACGCCCAATAGTTGTCCTGTGGACAGATTCCCCCACCTGAGCTGTGGATCTCTGCAGTTCGTCCAGAGTCACCATGGGCCTCTTGGCTGCATCTCTTGTCAGTGCTCTCCTTGTTCGGCCTGTAACTTTAGGTTGACGGGCGTGTCTTGGTAGATTTGCAGTTGTGCCATACTCTTTCCATTTCCGGATAATGGATTGAACAGTGCTCCGTGACATGTTCAACGCTTGGGAAATCTTTTTATAGCCTAACCCTGCTTTAAACTTCTCCACAACTTTATCTCTGACCTCTCTGGTGTGTTCCTTGGACTTCATGGTCCTGTTTGCTCCCCAATATTCTCTTAACAAACCTCTGAGGCCATCACAGAACAGCTGTATTTGTACTGAGATTAGATTACACACAGGTGGACTCTATTTAGTCATTCGGTCAACATTCAATCATTCAGCAGTCATCAGGCAACTTCTGAAGGCAATTGGTTGCACTCAGAAAAGGGGGCTGAATAATTTTGAAAAGAAATTAAAATCATGTATAATTTTCTTTGTACTTCACAATTGTGTGACACTTTGTGTTGGTCTTTCACATAAAATTCCAATAAAATATATTTATGTTTGTGGCGTGTAATGTGACAAAATGTGGAAACGTTCAAGGGGTATGAATACTTTTGCAAGCCACTGTATGTGCGAGTCAGAGGACAGGTAGAGTGAGGATCTCTAAAAGGAATTCACCTTTAAAGCAACAAAGGCCATGTATATTTACTTTGTTTCTCAAATGACTTAATACAATATAGTCTCAAAATTAGAAGGTTGCTTGATCCAGGGGGCTCAAGTCAGATTTGTCGACAATTCAGTGCGATACTTCGAAACCATAAACGTCCAAAAAAACGAAACAATGTCGATCTGGTTTTAATGCAAAGCACTTAACCTTTACTTGAAAGAAGGCAATATACATCCTGGAATTACAGATAATAAAGTTACATTATGAGCAAAATCATTTCACAATGAATATCATCTTTCCTTTGCATCAACCAAGAGGAGTGCGACATTATCTACAGTTTTTGTTAGGAAGAGAACAGTGAAAAGCACACCTAATTCTTTCAGCATTTTTACTTTATGGTACACTGTAAAAAATGTCATATGCAGAAGTCCACATTATTGACCTTAATAACAAAAAAAAGAAGAAAAAAAAAGTTTCATGGTTCTCTTTCAACTAAGTAATTTATCTGCAATGCATACATTATAAATAAATGTAAGGGGAAGAAAAGAGTTCAAAAACTACTACAAGCAATATTCCACAATTCCAACATGGCTGGAACAATACGTGGCCTTAAATCCAAACCATATACTTTGGAGTGTGACCACAGCTTTTACAAACCTTTAAGATACTGTAGATTCAAGCTGGTGTGTCAAAGCCCAACTCATGCTTAACACTTGTGGAGAAATCAAGTTAAAATTGCCCTTAAAATTTGTTCTGTGAATATAAGTTGCCTACTTGTTGCCATCTTTACCTGTGAGGTGAGAAACTGTTTTTGTAAGGAGTGAGAAATTCAGCATGAGAAAAACACAAGGCTGTATAGACAAGAAAGTTTAGTTTTTTTGCAATTCCAAGCCATTTAGTAGTGGGGAAAAAAAGCTTTTTCTTAGCCAAGCTAGGGGAGGTCACTGGTATTAATCACAGAACTCTTCAACTCTATAAAGGAAATAATTTGTTTTCTTTAGCTCATGTGTGACATTTTGAGCCAAATACTCCTTTCTGGCCTCCTTCCTATTCATAACCGTCACCCTGCTGGTTTCTCACGTTGGGGGAAGATCCAACTGTACGCTTTGAACGATTCTCTTTTCAATAAAAAGGAAAAGACACTACCGTAGTTGACAACTCAAATTATTATTGTGATGATGCGGTTTGGTAATTGTTTAAATCTACAGCAAGTTGAAATGGAGTTGAAGGAGTTTTTCAAACGGAGTACATGTTCTTGGTGGTGGATCCGCTCTTGCTGGATGTGTCGTCATGTGACTGGTAGCCGAGCATGGCTTTGTTGGGGATGCTCAGACGCTCTTTATAATTTTGCCTGTGGAAAGACAAGATGATGAGTGCTGTGTCAAGACTATTGCCAACCAAGTGTCTCCATCTAGTGATCAGCTACCGTACTTTCCATCACTTGAACTTGCATTATTTCCTATCGACGAGGTGACTCACCCTATCGTCATGATGGCGTCCCTGTTTTGGCAGCTGCTAGTCCAGATGGCTATTTTGTCTCCTTTTGGTCTGACGTTGACCACAGCGCCACACACATCTTCACTTGCCACGTCAAACGACTCACCGACTAAACACAAGAGCTGCAAAACACACAAAACATGACACGCTATATGAAACACTTTTTTTTCATAAATCTCAACCGTTCAGAAGGTGAAGGTTCATCTGTTATTTTCTCAATGAAAAGAGTCGCCTTACCGTCTCCATCCAGTAGCGGTCAAGGTCATTGTGTCTCTGTTGCTTATTGAGAGTCATTAGCCATCGACCCCCGAGCTTGTTCCTGTCGTCCTCCCACATCGGCTTGATCCCATCCTGACACACAAAGTAAAAGGTTCAATACTTCACGATTGGTTTCTTGAAATTGTAGCACTTTTGTAAATTTGCAGTCATAAGTTTATCTCTGCTGCTCAAATGAGTCAAATGTTTACATGCTACAAACATCCCAAAGGTTGAAAAGGGAAACTGTATTTTCTTAATAAATGAAAATATTAATATTTTTAAAAAGCCTTACCTTAAATAAACAATAATCACAGCCAAAGCCCAGTTTGCTTGGTTGCTGTATGTGGTTGTATAATCTGTAAGAAACATAGAAAAGTGTTAAAAGTATTCCAAAATGTTGAATTAAGTGACAGTACAAGTATATCATTCAGATTGATGGAACAGTGAAGAATGAATTTACCACTGAAGGGATACATATTGAGCTCCTTCTACACAAGCACCTCAAACTGTAAATGCTCTGATGATTTACATGTCTTATGTGACGAAGTGTCAGTTGTTTTCCTGTAAACGTTGTTCTAACGTGAGGCATATTAATATCTAGGAAACTTACATATTATATCTTAGCCAATATTTTTTAAATACTACAGATGCACATACATTGAGTGAGATGCAAACAACAGAAGGAAATGTAAACATAAACAAAGAGTTGATGCACACTCAAGCTGCCTTCATCTGTGTTAGAAATTGAATGACAATTTATCAAAATGCAAGAAATCCTTTCACGTCTCCACGCTCATTACTGAAAGATACCCATTTTCAAAAATAGCATTCTTCTGAAAATCTTCACTTGTACCCCTATAAAAAAAATAATAAATAAATCACAAAATCATAATCACATTATAGGATAAGTAGAGAAAACTTACGCCCAAAAGTCTTCCACAGTGTCAAACTTGGAAATGAGACGCAGGTTCTCTGTCCAGCTTTTGCTCTTGTCGTTTTTAAAATACCACAGGGCCCATCTGATAGGAAAACATAAGATTCAAAACACTCAGTATTTATAGGACTGTGGAAAAATGACTCAAGTACAATGGCAGAAAAATGACAATTTTTTTTTTCATGCATAAAACACGGACAGCCGGCCATCATCATCATCAGCACAACAAGTGCAGCCTTTGTTTGTGACGGGCGTCGTTATTCTTTTATCTATTCCCAGGACGGATGGGGCGAGCAGTGGGAGGACATGAGCCGAACCCTGTGTCCCCATCCCCAAAACAAATAGTAACCAAGCACCCCATCCCTGTGTCAAACATAGATACTACACTTGAAGACAAACCACAGCTTGATGCATGTAGCAACGCTACTGACACACATTGTTACACAACACAGGTGTATTATTAGTAGAAATCAAGACGAGACAACACACAGGCGTGACTCCTCTGGTGAACCTAGCCGAGGACAGTTTGTTTACCCGCCTAGTTGTGGCATGTAAACAAACATGACAGACAGTACGTCTGCCCGTTTCCTTCGGCGTGGGTGGCAGATTGTTTTGCCAAATGCAGGTGAAGCGATTAGGGGCGTGCAGTATGACCTAAAATTCAGTATTTTTTGGGGGGTTTGCTTTAGTTATTTAAAACTAAAAGGGATACTCCATATGCTTCTACCAATGGTAACTATAGTCAAGGGAACATATCGTAATGTAAATGCAATGTTATTTATTCAGAGTTAGCAGCCTACTTAAATTGCTGCTGTTTCGAGGTGCAAGTGAACAGTGTTGCTGAGCTAGCTGGATCTCAGCAATTAAGAATATTGGGGGGAAAAGGTTGTTACATTATCAAATATTTACCGTTTTATTATTTAAAAGTTTGTATTCAGCTCTTTTCACCACAGCCAAAATGGAACGGCGGTAACTGTACGTAAGCATAGTCTAAACAGTGAGGGTGACGTAGTTCATCGGGTGTAGAATCTCACTCGTCCTTGTGCATATGAGAGAACCAAAAACGTATTGCAGACATATTGTATTTGTGTATATGTAAGCCAATAACCAATGAGAAATAGCAGTACAGAAAACAGTGGCACTATCACATCGTTTGTCCAGTAGAAATCTGACAAGTTGATTTTTCAACTGTAAAATGTCCAGCTCAATGAGTTTCTCGATCATACACGCAAAAATATGAGATCAGCATCAAGATAGTTTGTTTATGTTAAAATAAAAAATACAATTGGCTGACATTGTTATTGGATTTTCTTTAAACTAAATATTGGCATCAGTAGTTGCCTTAAAATTCGGTGTCAGTCTTTACGTTTCATAGAGTAACTGTAGGCCAATCTTTAATACACCAGAGGATGTTGGCTTTTCTCTAAAAACAGCCATGTCATCCATTCTCCATCTCTAAAGAAAGAAACAGCCATGTCTGGAAATAAAATCATGGGAGCGTCGGCATTAAGGATGGCGGGGGTTAGCCCATTTAATATAATGTATATTAATGCAAAACATTTTCCACAACATACTGCAGGTTTTATGAATTTATTTATCCGCCCTTTCTGCAACTGTTGGTTTCCCTTCATTTTATAGCATATGAAATGTTGCATGACTTGAAAGCGATCATTGTGTCTACTTATGTTACAGCTAAGTAATAGAGAAGTGCAGCCTGTTCAAATCAGGAGATTCAACTTCTCAACTCTTGATAAAAAATAAAAGCAGATCTGAAATAATATTGTTAGATTGCCAAATAAGATTCAAGTCTCTAAGTTGTTGATTATTAAAATAACCAGTTTGATACTTGTCCATAAACCTGACTAAAACGGCATTGCTGATTTGAGTTCACTGAGTTGTTTCTTTTACATGTTAGGCTACATTTTATTCTTGCTTTGACAAAAGAAAAACAGCAACAAGACGAGACTCAACATGCACTCAGTAGCCAGTTTATTAGGTACACCTAGCCAAAACTAAGGCATTCTAATACAACAAATCCTACCTTCAGGGTATAATGTTCAGTTTTTGACGAAGATGTAATTAGAGATGTTGACTCAACTTTATCATCATACGGAGGCTGTAGTTTGTGGTGCTGTTGAAATGTATTGCGTTATACTGACAGGTATTTCTATCATTTGACTATCATTGAGGGTAGGCAACAGAACAGCAACAGATCTCTGTATAATGCAGGATAGGTTTACTGAATACACTTGAAAGTGAGCATATACTTTTAAGTAATATTTCACAACACACCAGTCTTACAAAAGTCTCATTAATTCAACAAGCCTGGGCTTTCCTCTTAGTGAAGACAGAAGCAACAACATCTAGCCCTGTTACTGAGACGTCCGCCATTAAGGGTGTGACAGTGAAAGCATCACTATACAATTACGCTGCCACAGTATGTTTAAATCAAATCTGTACACCTAAAACCGGAACGGCTAAAGCAGCAGATGTGGACAACCTTCACCTCTGAAGCGGGGCTGAACAAGCAGAATGGCCTAGAAGTGACTTACTAAGTGAACTATTCAGCGTTCCCTAAACCGACTGTACAATGCGACTGAATAGGTCGTCACCACCACAGAACTATAACATTTCTAAAAGGACAATAGTGAACAACAATTGCCCCACTAACATGCAGAGTAGGAAGCAGAATTCTTCATCTTCTGCTTTTGATTTAAACCTCAAAACAGACGATACAATTTAACTGTAAATTATTTACTATCATGATGTTCTTTTCTTTGCCATGGCATCTTCAACATAACACAAATATCCACTAGATGTCACAAAATTAATTTGAATTAGGCTTAGTATGGCATTTCAAATTGTTTTACAAAAAATGTAATAGCTTAAAAAAATATATAAATACAAAACACAGGTTACAAGGCGTTCAACATTCAACACACATCCTCAAGAGTCATTATTGAGAGGCAATTTGACTACTTTATATCATAAAATCCAGCAATTCGAGAGCATTGGCTAACATTCAAAATCAGTACATACCCTTTCCTCCAAAACAAGATGAAGACTTAATGCACTCTTCAGTGCTATACATGTGGTATGCAACCTCTCCTAGCCTCTCAAATGTGTAATTAACATCAATTTAACAACTAACACGACTAATAACCTTATTCTAAACGGGTAAACTGTACTGCCTATTTAGTCCCATTATGTATGTTAAAACATATGTTATCAAGCAGATATGCAACAGCATTCGTTGAAAAATGACATTAAATCTCCATTGATGTGAAAGTTTCGGCGATCCAAAAATGCTGTTTGACAAATTCTGAATTACTATTGGTGTTGTCTGACCGGTCCTCCACTAATATCAGAATACTGCGGTCCGTGTGAGCACATGCACCTTGCGATTGCAATATCCCATCAAACGCTGCAGCTGGTTTATTCTCACCTGTTTTGCAAGGGGTGCTTGATATACTCCTCAGGATTTGCAACGACTTCACTCTCAGTTGGTGGTGTTTCTTCAGGTTCAGGTGCTTTCTGTTGAGAGAGAAACACAAACAGCATATACTGTATTACAATCCAGGAAATGTATCAATTCAAAATAGCTCATCCCTGTACGTCTACTGACTACCGCCACCATGAAAGTGCAGAGTTTGTACAGGTTATATGGAAAGCTGAGGTTGTGTTTTTATGTTTTACTAGTCTTGTGATATGAGGCTGGATGTGATTACTGTCACGTCACAATGCAGCTTAAATCATGTCTTCTCCTGATCTACACGTAATTATCACAAGTAAATTACCATTTTGTCAACATGTATACCTGGTCCAGCGGATCTAATAACTTGTCATTTGCAAGAACCTTCATTATTTGGAGGTGTTAATTGAAAAAAAAGTAATTTAATACTATTTTAGTGTATACACTTTTGGTAAAATCCTCCTCCTGTAGGCCACAACATCTACGTTACAGTTTCAGCTTGTTTCTTAGCGACCACAGCTTTGTCTCACAACCACATTGTTAAATATCTTCAAAAACATCCACACACACCGTCAGTTAATGTCAGTTAGGGAAGTTAACGTCGCTAGCATTAGTTTTAGCAGACGTGCTAAGCTAGCTACAAGCTAGAAAGCTAGATACACACGTGTCAAGACTATCAAACATATAATCAATAATATCGGTGTACGAGTATTTATAGGTGCCGATGGTTGAATGTAATCACCGAGACACTGACTCCAATATCGAAGAAGATTAAAACAAATCATGCATTGTAGTTTGAATGAACGCCGTGCAGGCAGTCCCTCCCTGATAACAAAGTCAGGCACTGCCTTTCACATGACATGCTAGCTGCTAACGTCCACTGAGATCCACGACAACGGACACGTCTGTGAGCAGAAACACAACCATTTCCCCAAAATGATCGGCCCGTTTATAGGAAGCAAGATTATATAACAAAGGTGCTGGATGTAGTGCCGATGCGGCGAGTCCTTCCATGTACATTAGTCGGCTTTTTTTTTTCATCTATCTCGTCTCTTACCGGCTCGGATGTCGCCATCTTGACTGTAGAAATGTTCTGCTCGTTCAGCGCTTCTGCGTCACACTCCTGCCACTCACTTGACTACGGAAGCCGCCGAAGTCCATTCTAGTTCAAATAAAATGGCACACGTCAAGCTCAATATATATATATATATATATATATATATATATATATATATATATATATATATATATATATATATATATATATATATATATATATTAAAAGTTAAAAGTAAAAAATTAAAAGTAGGCCCATAGTCACAGGGTTGAACACAATCATTTCTAACATGGGATTCTATTTTCTGGTCTGACAGTGTTTTCCTTTGCTCTTACAAATCCACTAGCCATACATACCTATATGAGAGGCCCAAGATGCAGACAAATGACTGTCTGTATATGAGCACACTTACTGCTATTTCCAATGTCACAATCAATGCACTAGTTCCTTGAAAAGAAACATAGTGCATTTGTGTAAGATTTTCACAGTGTAGGTATGTATACCTGTATACATATTAAGTAGCAGCAAATGGAAATGCTCACGTAAAGTACAAAGTTCTTGAGATATTATGTCTATATATTAAGTATTAAGTCACTATGATGTATACTATATAATTTAGCAGCAATTATTGCACTTATGCTCCACTACATATATTTGATCAATATAGTTACTACTTACATCACAGATTCAGATTAGTAATACAAAATATAATCAGCCAAGCAATTATGATAAATTAAGATAATATTTTATTGTTAGAAATTCACAAACTACGCATTATATAAAGCAATTAAAATGATCCTTGCCTTTACCAGCTGCAAATAGTTAATATCCAATAATATCATGTTTATTGTTTCATTCATCTTTTGCACTTAAAGTATATTTTGATGCTTATACTTATGTACTAAAGTTTAGACTGCATGATTTGTACTTTTAATAGAGTATCTTTACACTGATATAACTACTTATACTGAAGAAAAACATCTGTATACTTCCTGTACCACTGCTTTCACTCAGTCACTACAGACTGCCTACTCAGTTGTTAATGCCACAGCAATGCCTTCACTCTTCTTATCGAATATAAAAAACATGCCAATGCGGTACACAGATGTTAAATGTGGGGAAAAAGAGAACACTGGAGCAATACTTGATACCCTGAGTTCAAGAATCAGAAAGAATCAGCATCAGTTGAGAAAAACTTAGATCGATGTAACAAACAATTCTTGTCAAAGAAAACTGTGTTGTTAAACTGCTTCTAAAAAGAAAACATTGATTGATTCAGTAGAATATAGGTAATTAAGCTTGGAATTAATCTATAATAAAAATATAGACAAAAAAAAACTAAATTTTCACATTATTTATCTTTTTGAATTGTTGTAGATTCAAAAAGGCGATTGCAGGGTGATATACAGTGGTGTTCAGGATGTTGATTCATTATCTCAACACTTTCTCATCATGCTTGGGTTGTGAAGTGATGGTAATATTTATGATTCAGATTTTCTTTAGATTTGACTTAACTCCTGAAGAACTCTCTGTTTGTTGAAAATATTAAATTAGCTATATCAGCAGCAACAGATTTTCTCACATCATCAATGTCATTTGAGCGAAACCCCCCACAAATCATATGTAGTGACTGGTAGTCCTGGAGACAAACTGTACAAAAACCAGGGGTGATTCATCCCAAGACTTTAAGAGGACAAAGTCTACATTACTAAACTGAAATTCCACAGGGGAGTCATACAGAGTGTGGGAAATTTAGAGAGGAAACAGAAAAAGGCTTTTCTGAATAAGAACTAACTCATGAACTAAGTTGTGTTTGTCTTGCTAGAAAACAAATCAGCTTAGAGAAATCAGGACGGAGGAAATCATGTTCAGGTCCAAAATATAAATATGACTTTATTTCACAATCCCAAAAAGAGATTAGCCATCCACACAAGTAATGCTAAATTTAGTCTCTTCTCAAGTCTAAACTGGATATACTTTGAGCAACATACAGTAATTCAGTTTCAAAATAAGCAAGATCATCCATTATCTAAACACCATTAACAGTACAGTAAAAACAATATGGTTCACATACATATTTACACATTTTCTACTAATAAAAGTTTTTTTTCAGATTTTTGAATGCTGGTGCTAGTTCTGAGTACGTCCCCCAAAGTAAAACAAAAGACATTTTAACATTTTAACTTTGTCATGTGTTAAAAAATGTTCTTTATAAATCAAGTGATTTAAAAACGGTTTACATTCATTTCATTGTGTGAGCATGATGTGTGTTTTGATAATTGTTACACAGTTTGGTTATCCATGGAAGACATTTTGTTTAACTCTAAATGGACATCTGCACAATAATTCGCTTTTTACTGGTCCTTGAAAAACATCATGATGATACCAAAGCATCTCAGTTTGTCAGCCAGTAATCATCCAGAGAAATTATAAAACTACCGTTGCACTGAAACATATACCAGATCAGTGTGTGCTGAGTTTTATAAAAGCACCATGCCATCACTGTACAGTATATAACCTGGTCAAATCAATGCATGTATCTTGACATCTTGTCCTATTAGCACCAAAAGGAAGTCAAAGTATGTGAAAGACCAAAATGTTTCTCACAGGAAACATTATACCACCAGTGTTAGTGTGAATATCAGTGATGTCGGTTGTGCTGAAATTTCATAGATGAGTTCTTGAAATAAAGAGCCTCTCTTTCATGGGTAATACAAAATAAAGATCCTGATTCACCAGGAGTTGACACCAACTTCCTTATTTAGACCCTGTAAATAAAAAGCTATAATCTGTAAACAAAGTCTTCACAAGGGTCGAGCACCCAAAATCATTTTAGGCAATTGTCTGAGTGGGATTTGATGTTTGAGTGGTTTACCAACAAAAGCAGAGAGGAGGATAAAGAAGAAATAGTTAGATTATTCAGCTTTGGCTGACACAGTTTTGTATTCAAATCCAGAATATGGACATGAAAACTGGTAATAATCTGTTGACCCATCTGACACTTTGTGATTTCTGTTAGCACCATCAACATTTTTAGAAATCTCATAGTCACACTTGTGACCTATGAAATTATTTTTGAATTATTTTTCCAGAAGGTAGACATAAGTTAAGTGCCAAAAATGATAAGCACTTCATTGTTGTAGCATTTTCACGATTCCTCATTATGTTACATTTTGAATTTCATTAGATATGTATGCCATTTTCAATCAAATAAATGCAGAAATACTGTAAAAATAAAAATGGGTTTCATGCTAAACTGTCATATACTGTATATCTCTATCTGTACATACATAATCAGGCCTACGGATTTGGACCTATTTCAAGTTATGTTTAGGAAAATAAAAAAGTGCTTCTTACTGTAATATGCCATACATATCTGTGGATAAAAGACAAACCATCAGGACATCGAGAAATTTAAAGAAAAAAACAAAAACAAGGAAGTGTGTTTCTTTCATCGGCTGCCAACAGAAGTCGGAGGCAGGAGAAGAAAAAGGACAATGCTACATGTGACAATCTGTAGTAAATATATGCACAATAGTATGTAATGATGTTTAACAGAGAGGTTGCAGTGAGAATGGCACCAACGTAAAAGCCAATGAGATTCCTCTTATGAAAAGCAAACTATTGGCTAAAATAAAGAGCATAGTCCTACTGTACAAAATAATTCTGAGTCAACACATGATGTAGGTTATCATAGAAATCTTGCAGTAAACAGGCTTACACCAGGAATTAAATAGAAATAGTTATGATCAGAATAAATAATCACCTTTTTTGTTCTTAATCGTGTATATAAAACCAGATTAAAAACATTTTAAAAAAATGCTTCAAAGCACCATCTCTTTACAATAAAAACACAGAAACTCACAGTTAAAAAGCCAACAAACTTTGGTCTTCCTCATCACTTTGAAGTAAGAGATGAAGAAGGGCAAAGTCAACAAACAGGTTCTAGAAAAGCACAATGAAAACGACGTAAAAATGAGAGTAGCAGTTTGAATTTGATTGAGGTAAGGCAGAAGCACAGGGTGTAGGAGTTTTCTGTGTGTGTGTGTGTGTGTGTGTGTATGTGTGTGTGTGAGTGTGTGTGAGTGTGTGTGTGTGAGTGTGTATGTGTGTGTGTGTGTGTAAAACATGTTGACTAAGTCCACCGATTGTAGGGCCCCGTCACCTGGGTAAGAGCATAAGGGGACACGGTGACGACGCCATCTCTCGGCTGAGTCCACGCTTGACGTGTGGGGACGTTCATGATCCTCTGCGTCTCCTCCGGCTCCTCCCCTGGTTCTCCCTGGAGCTCCCCACCTCCAGCTCCTACGCCGTTCTTCCCCACACATTGGCTCAGGCAGTCCTCCATCCTTAATCTCTCAGCCTCCTCCTCCCGTTCCCGTTCCCGCTTGGCCATTTTGGCATCCCACATTGCCATCCCGTGGCCGGGTTCATTTAGAGACTTGTGCTGGTAGAAGACCAGGGAGATGCGGGTGGGGTGGCTGCGGTTTGGCCTGAGGATAGGAGTGGTGGCGTGGAGCTCCCGCCGTGCACACTCTATCAGGATGGAGCCGTGTGACGGGGCCACAGCGACTCCGCCTATATTACGGTCAAGGAAGTTGTGCTCGCTGTCCGACCACACCTCTTCCAGCTTAACTTCCTCTGGTTCAAGCGGGGGAGGTTGTGGGGGAAGGGGGAGAGATGAGAGCGGAGGAAGGCCGTGACCTCTGACCTCTGCCGCGACATCTTCTGCAGCCCTGTGGAGTCCGTTGAGCCTGCTGAAGAGGCCCTCAGAGGTAGGTCGGGGGGAGAAGGAGGAGTGAGGAGGAGCACTCCCACTGGGGGAGGGTCTGAGCAGAGGAGAGCAGTGCACCTCATTGGGCTCAGTTTTAAAAGTATGGGGGTAGTCACTAAGGGGATTATGTGGAGGTATACGAACACTCTGGTCACCAGATGTTGGAGAATAACCATTCATGCCGTCACTCATTCTCTTATAATTAAGAGCTGAACCATTCTGTCCAAACTGGAGGCCAGGCAGGCCGTGGTGGTTGGGGGAGATGACCTCCTTCTGTGGGGTGACCTCTGCACCCAGAGTGGGGTAGCTGCTGGTGCTCTGGTTGTAAGTGCTGGGATGATTTCCCTCCAGTGTGTACCGTCCAACGCTGGCAGGTCTGGGTGGAAGTTTGTACGAGCTGTAGAAGCCCTGCGGCTCTGTTTTGGCAGAGAATATACATTGTATTTCTAAAACACTGATAAAAAAAACATTTATAATTTCTGACCTCAGCGTATTACTGATTATAATAGATTAACAACATGACAAGAGACTTGGATGTACTACCTTTTTTGGGGGTTTCGCTTTTCACTTTCACAGGAGTCAGCCCAAGCTTCTTCTCCAGTTTGTCTGCTTGAGACTTCAGACGAGCTTCTTGCCTTATCTTCCGGGCTGATTTCACCGGCTCAGCCAGTAGACGCACCTGTCAGATACAAAGAAATATATGGTTTAAAACACGTGTTTATAATAGCATTTTTGCAACAGAGGACTGGAACCACAAATGGTGCAGTCAGAAAGAAAAGAAAAACAACATGAAAAATAATGAATAACAGATGCCACGCTTCACTCACCTCTCGGGGAAAGGCAGAAAGAACTTGCAGAGCACCACTTCGGACTTTGGCCCACTGGGTCTCAACCTGACCAAACTCATCCCTCTCAGAGATCCTGTAAAGTGGCAGAACATGCAGCTGCTCATCTTCTGGTATGTTACGCACCGCACGGTTATCTTCCTTGGTTAAAGTGCAAACCTGAAAAAAGGACAAAAGGTAAGTTGTTCAACGTAACAGTAGGCCATATCCGATCAATACCTTGAAATAGAAGTATAAAGCATGGCGTCAGTAGCTTGCTTACCACAGTGCTGCCGTTATTCATGTTGTGAGTGTCCTTGTGAGCGTGGGCACAGAAATCCACACAGGCTGTAACCCCAGAAAAAGGACGTCCCTCCCTCACACCCAGCCGACAATCACTCCCTGCTGCCTCATTTTCCACCTATTGAAAAAGCAAGACATGAGAAGAACTTTGTTTGTGTCATTTGAGAACAGAGAGAGGACAATTCAAATTATATTGGAACTACATGAATAGTAGCTATGGATCATCAGGTAAGTGTGGCAGCTGATTAACGTGCCATACCTGGTTCTGGAAGGCCTCAGGAGCCAGTCTTTTGTAGAGTGGTGCGAGGTCGGTGGCAAGATTCTGAAGGTTGCTCTCTATCTTCTCCTCCTAAAAGTAAGGGGCAGATTCAAGAGTTTTGGGGTGAACAGCTGAAAAAATATACAGGTGTGATTGTCATAGCCAACATAAGCTATAACTAAAGCTTAGCTATAGCTAACTATAACAACAAGGAAAACAAATAAGAGATTCTATTAGATGATTTCTTCTAGGAACTTTGGAAGATGACCACTCCCTCACCTCCTCCCGGTAGTCTCCATGCAGGCGGAACTTGCGGGGCACTTTGCTGCGGGCAAACTTACAGCCATTGAAGTACATACTCCAGGAGCATCCAAAAGAAAATGAAGCCCCGCAGGTGTCTTGGTCCAAACCCTGGCAGGCACACGTACGACTGAGGAGATGGAGTGGCAGGAGGAAGATAAAGAAACCAACAGAGCTGGGAGGAAAAAATATCATCGCAAAAGAAAAGAGGAAGAAGTACTCACTCTTCATTGAGCGCACAGCGACGGCTGGTGGGGGAGCCGTGTTTAAAGAGGGTCTGTGTGAGCTCCTGGTAGAGATTGTCTGCCACCGGTCGAGGGATCCCCTCCCACGCCAGAATGAGGATCACCAGAACGGCAGTCTCACAGTAGTGCCCTGGCCTCCGGCGGACCAAACACAGCAGCTTCTCCTGTTCACTGCCACGCCGGATCACCTGACGGATGATTGTCACACAACATTATGGATGCTTACAGGGTAGTGGGTTGGAAGCACTGTGATTGATCAGCCAAACCACACGATTGTGCTTTAAGAGAATAGTTAAAAGATGGTAAATCTTAGGTGGAAGCCTTGACATTTCTGTTTAGGGATGGGGTTTTGGTCAGGGTGAGAACCAGGGAGTGACCCTAAATATACTATGGTGGGATCCACAAGAATACTTCAATATACAGAAGACATATTCAGGACTTTTAGGAAACTACCATGAACACCAGCTACTTACCCATTTAGCTATCGGACACCCCTGGGAGCTCTTTCCTTCTTTCCCAGTGTAAACAACAACTTCTACTCTTACAGCATTTCCTTTGGCACCATATCTGTAACACACAGAAAAGAAGCTTTAAGTTGGCTCTATTGATCACAGAGCACATATCAGTGACAACCATACTTGAGGCCAACTGACAATACATACACCCATTTGATAAAATTACTGTTTCGTACAAAATAAATAAATTACTTTGACAAAAAAAGACATTTGTCATTGAAAAACTCAGTGACTGCAGAATGACACTTTTTCAGTGGATTGTGGTTGCGGACAGACTGCGATGGACCTCAAGATGTTTTAAAGAGGCTGTCATCTTGTCTCAGCGCCAAGGGTTTCCTGTTTCAACATGTTGTGTGTATGTGAGAAAGAGGGCGCACAACGTGTTGAGCTTGCTCAGCAATGTTTCCTTTAATGACAGACTTTTTGGCTCTGACTCCACCCCATTCCACCAAGCCTGAGGTCGACTAGTGGTCTCCCAGCATATTTGGTGGAAAACACACCCACAGTGTAAATAAAGTGGAAGTAGTCACTCTACCTGTTTTCCATCAGTTCCCTCACTGCAGGAACAGTAGGTCCTGCCCCAAGGTGGGTATAGTAAGGGCCTTCCTCCTTTTCAATGATCTGTTCTGTGGAGAAAAAAAAAAATCAAGATCTATTAGATATCATAGCAACTTTACCGAGTGTAACTGATGTGATGCTCGTACATTTTTGATTAAAAACACTGATTGATGAATGAGTCCGATTAATGTAACAGTCAATGTAGTTGAACCTCAGTTCAGGGACCTCCACCTTGGATGTCCACAAATCAAGATCAAATACATCAGAACTGGTCAACAGGGCTCAACAAAGCATCCCAGAGCCTCCTCCAAATATGGCAGAGAAATCTGGCCTCCTTTCGCTTGAATTGGCCCTTGAATTAGGACACAGCTTGTGTGTGTGTGTGTGTGTGTGTGTGTGTGTGTGTGTGTGTGTGTGTGTGTGTGTGTGTGTTTGCATCAGAGAGAGCCGTGTTACCCAAGAGCAAACTTCCAGACTGGATTTAGTCACAATGTGGAATATAGCCAATGTGATACCAACGCAGAAGCTACACAACTGAAAAATCTTAGGGAGCACCGACTCACCCACACATTCACAGGTTGGAAGATCAGCCAGTTTTTTGGAAGGCGTGTTGAGCAAGTTCTTGGTCGGGGTATCCAGAAAACTCATCGGAGACTCCAGAAAGCTGTTGACGCTGTTCTTGGATGGAGTCGATTCTGCAGAGTGGCCCAGATCCCCATCAGTACCTGTGGACAGGACGGTGACCGGTCCTGCCCTCTCCAGCTTGTAGTAGCCCTGCTGGCTGAGAGGAGGGGACTGATGAGCCCCTGAGAAGCCATTAGCCAGGTTGTGGTGACCGGTGGTGTGGCTGGTGTTAGGATCAGCACCGTGCTGCAGCCCGCCACAGGGCTGTGCTACCTGAGTTAACAAATGCCTTTCACACTCCTGCGCCGGTCCTGCAGCACGACCATTGCATGGATTGTGTTGGTGGAGTGGACCATTTGAAAGGGACCATGGATGTTGTTCTTGACCCAGGGTGTGGTTGATCCTTGTGAGAGGGTTGTAGTTGTGAGTCTGCGGCCCTAAGAGGGCTGCACTGTGATGGATGAGCTGTCTCCTTTCCTCCTGAGCCTCAGCCAAGTATCTCTTCAGGTCAATTTGAGCTTGAGGCAGAAACAGATTCCTCTTGTGGTAAAGGACTGATTTCCCTTGCGGTTGAATCTTCTGGCCTCTGCCCCTGTGGGCCATCTCCCCATTTGGCATGCGTTTTGAGAGGGGGGTCCTGCAGTTGACTCCTTCACTAGGTCCATCACTTTTCTTCTTCCTGGGCTTGGAGGGCGTAGCCCTTGGTTTTTTCGCGGGGGGCTTTTTCTGACTCGGGGGTGGCTTGGAGTTGTAGTTGTATTTGATGGCCGACACAGGCATTCCTTTTGGAGGGTTGTTCTCTGACTGCTGGCTGTGTCGAGACTGGATGATGAAGGCCAGGTCTGCCAGCTGAGCCGCCACCTCCTCCTCCTCTCTGTTTCTCCTCGCTTTACCAACAACCCTGTCTCTGTCCTCCCCAAACAAGCGCTCATGATCTTTACTAAACTTCATATCACTGGGATATTTATAGCTGCATTCCGACTTGATGACATGAGAACTTAAGCCCGGCTCTGTCCTCCTGCAGGCTGCTTTATCGCTGTTTGAGCTGGCTTCTAAGAGGTCCTGCAGAGATAGCTTTGAGTTAGAGCTTGACCCCTGGGAGCGCTGGATGACATTCCCTTGTCTGGCCACTGGAGGGTGTATAACTGACATCTGGTGCAGTGGTGAGCTGATGACTGAGACTTTGTTGTAGCGGATGGCTGCTGTGGGTTTGGCTTCTGGTAGGCTTGTATTTGTATTGGAAGTTGAAAATGGGGCAGCAGTAGAAATGGGATGTTCACACTTACTTTCAACTTTAATGGACCCTGGGGTGCTTTGAGGTATAGCTGCCAATTGAGTCAAGGCCTCAATAGCAATAGCCTGATCGAAACTAAGATTTCTTCTCTCTGCCAAGGACTGCACGCTTGGTTGCAAAAGACTTGGAGGAGGTTCCTTTTTGATAGGCTGGGAAGTCTTTTGCGGGCTAACAGGAGTGCTTTTCTGGCGCTCGTCAATCTTGAAGTCCTCTGGCTCTTTTTTGACAAAATGCAAATCTGGTGGCTCTGTTTTGATGGAGCATAGAATGGAAGAACGTGAGCTGAAAAGTTTCTCCTCCAGTCCCTGCCTCTCTGTGACAGAGAGACACACCACGGCCGCCAGCGTGGACAACGGGTCTTCGCAGACCTCATCTTCATCACTCAGTTGTGTGGTGGCCTGCTGTTCAGTGATCCACATCCACGGCTCCTCCAGTTTGATTTTCTTCAGTGGAACTGGCATGTCGTCTGGAGGAGTCTTGGGTCCATTCTCAGGGCAGTCTTTAGGGATTGCAGCGATTATACTCTTTTGAGTCTCTGATGCAATTGTTGTCCTTTTATATGCAGACTTCAGATCAGAGTGTGACCCAGTGGTCATATTAGCACCGTTAGGTTTTGTCAGGTTCTCAGCAGAACCATTCGGAAAAGTCACAGAAGAGCATACGTGTTGGTGAAGTGCAACGCCGGTCAGCTCCAGCCCGGGCTCTCCTTTAACAAGTGCCGGCCGTCCGCCTTGATCCAAGGCCAGGTCGTGGGTGAGCGAGTGGGTAATTGTGGGAGCTTGTGTATGAGGTATGTGGCCTTCCTCCCCTTCATCTTCCTCCGCTGCCGTGTGGGTGTCATCCATCTGCGCTTTGCCGTTGCCATTTACCGACCCACTTTCGGGAACCACCTGAGACACAGAAACAGAGAGAAAGAGAGAAATAAGAGGAGAGAAGTGACTCAACAAGCAGTATACATGGATTCGGCTTGTTCCAAACAGACACGGGTAACAGCACAACAGATTGCCTCCCAGCATGGATGAGCATCTGCTGCAGCCACGACGAGTCTGTGGAAAATAGTATTGCCTGTGAAAACAAAGAATCTGCTTTCTATAATACAATCTCTAAACAGAGCAAATCAAAAGTTGGGTTCGTTCACAGTCGAGGCTTCAATCTGGACTACATTCCTGGATGAGCTGTGGAGTGTTGACAGCCACGGACCCACAGGTAGCCGAGAGCCAAAGAGTGAACATTTTGCAATCACAGACTTTTCATGATTAGGTCACTACCAGCGGGTCACTGAGGGCATGTGTTCAACGTGCATGCACGTGGGGTTTGTAGGCGTGTTCCTGGACATGCATGCATGTATAATCAAGCACATGCCATGTTAACCCATACGCATAGAGTGATTAACCCACTCAGGGTCTTATCCAGACAGTGCAGCTTGACCCTTTGGCTAATAAGGATTCTGACTGCCAGCAAAGCTACGGCCATCCAAAGATCCACAATATTAACATATTGATGACTTTCAAAAGCCATGTTGTAAACACGCTACCACAGACTGTCTTAAGTGCAGTCATAGCCATAACTCCATGAAGGCAGTTTTATTGTACTTTCTGTCAAAATATTGTAATTTAAGTTTTCTTAGAAACTAAAAGGGCAAGAAGACAAACCCAGTCTGATAAAAAAAATCTAGTATATACAAATTCAGCATCTCGAGTGAGCATATGATCAACTGAAGTCAAGTACAGCTGCTTCTTATTTTAGGATTTAACTCTGCATCACATTCAGAATTGAAGCCTTCAGCAGTGGAAGATCGATTAAAATGTTGCAGCGTGACAAAGATATAAAACATTACATCATGTGCCAAGACTCAGCTGACAAAAGGATCTTAAACTTGTTGGCAGGAGCAGGAGGATACATGTGCATTACTGTGAGCTGTGCTGTTGATGTTAGTGTGTGTGTATGTGAGGAATCTTCTAATGAACTAACACAACTGCAGAATAGCTAGAGATTTCTTCTTTATCACTGTTTACTTGGCATAAACACCCATTAAACTCCATCATTGCCACTGTTTTAATATATTTTACTGCAGGAAATGTGCACTCCAAGCTGAGAGATTAAGAGTAAGCAGCAACGGTGCTTCAATATAAACCAGACTATGAACCCACGAACCAAACAGACATTTTTTGTATCAGTTTCATGTGGTCAATTCAACTGTTCCCTTTATTTCTATCAGATATGGGGGCTGGGCTTGGTCCATGTTCTGAGACATCATGAATAAAATGTTAACAGTGTGTCTGACTTTCATGCACGTACAGTGAAAACAGAATTGAGCCTTGTAACAGCCCCCATGAGATGGCTGCTGAGAAAGACCATGATCTGTCTTTCACGAGGAAGAAGGCATTGAGGAATAGGAGATGAAGCAGTCTTCCAGAGCTCAACGCATTCAATTAAAAATGGAAAATAAAAGGTGTCAAAGGCAGCTCTGAGGTCTAAAAGGATTAATACTGAGCATCTCCTGCATGTGTGTTTAAAGACGCTTGTTAGTTGAAGATCTGTTGCTGTGCTGTGTGAAATCAGAGAGAAGAGAGTTCTTTAAACTTACTTTACCAAGACAGTTACTGTA
The DNA here is from genome assembly GCA_038501785.1 of Myoxocephalus aenaeus. Taxonomy (NCBI): domain Eukaryota; kingdom Metazoa; phylum Chordata; class Actinopteri; order Perciformes; family Cottidae; genus Myoxocephalus; species Myoxocephalus aenaeus. The sequence goes on along the minus strand of JBAMJR010000028.1, from coordinate 6,831,609 downwards.
TTCCTGATAAGGAGGATTGACACCAAAGAAGCTGCTGTGTGAATTATGTTGTTTGATTAGAGCTGGTAAAGGAAAGAGAGTAAAGAGAGCAAAAAACAGTATATGTTCAGACAATTGAAGCCAATGTCATTGGGAAAAAATATTTATCTACATCGTCTGCAATGATTTCCAGTCGTATTCATGACAATCTAAAAAATCTGTACCAGATGAAAGCCCTTGTTCTTTGACTATGTGGGATTGGCGCTGGTGAACCTGGTGTTTACCCCTGATGCCTGAGATAGATGAAAATGTTTCTCATATTCAACTCCAATGTGGCTGAGCTGGAAATATTTCAACATGGCACCACTTTGTGTATGCTCTTGGCCAGTTATCCACAGGAATGCAAGGCACATTGCCAAAAGCTGTTGCTTAAAACAATGTTAAAGAGGTATAGTGAGGATTTAACATCAGGCACAGGTTGAACTGTTGCTGGACAATGCAAAGTAGAGTTGCAGTGACCATATGTTCATGGTTAATAACATGCTGAGATTAGACATGATTAGTATGGTGGACCCAATTTATCACCAAGTCGTTCCACTGATGTGGTATTCCTGATCCCTCTCTGATGTCTGTCAGGACTGTGCCATATTACTAGAAACACGCTGCTGATGCAACAGATAGCTGGAGCTCAGGCTGAGGCAATACTGAAGATGCCAATGCAACAAGGTGAGATAGCCGGTCCACCGCAACATCCAAATGAACGAGTGAGAGGAAGAGTGAAAAAGATGCGGAGCAGGGAGAGGGAGAGAGGGAGGCAGTGAGTCTGTCACAATAAACTGCTTTCAATGACAAAGCAGCTCTGGACAGCTTCCAGCACTGCACCAGACACACGTGTGTCTCTATGCATGTGTGTGCATGTGTGCAAATGTGCATCCCTTTGTGCGTCCCGGTGTTCACGACACAAAGCTGACATCAAAGAACAGCCCCTGTTTTTAATTATGTTACATTGAGCTTTAACAAAAAAGCTGAATGCAGGGTGTAAATGCAGAGCCATGTGCTCTCATTTAGCCTGTGTCTGTGATGTGTTTAGGGCTGTGTGTCTTTGTGTTGTGAGTTTGTTGTGTCTTCCTCAGGGAGCCTAAAGTCACTCACACAGCACTGCACTTATTGTTTTAAATGCAAACACGGGCTTCTTCTTTTAGAAAAAACAAGTATCCAACTGCCGTGCATGTCAAAGCGCTGAATATCAACAAAAACTACAATGGAGTAACCAAGGGCGAGTGCTTTACACACAAACAGGCGTTCAGGGACCGACCCTAGCAGCACAAGTGTAACCGTCACGTGAAGCCTAACAACTCTCTCTGGATCTCCAAGGAAGTTCAAAGGACTGTGTATCTATGATATTCCCAACAACACAGACATACAAACACACTCACATATGCATATAAACATGTCTCGGCCAATAAAAAAAGAGTGTGATTGGAATTCATAGTGATTCAGAGTAACTTTCAGCTATTGTTCACTTCATGGCCATGCAGAAATATTACTAGGATCCTCACCTCACAACACTGTTAGAAACGATACACAGAAAAGGCATGCTTCCTTCCTGGCTGAGGGTGTAAGTAGTGGTTTATGTATGTGTCTCTGTACACGTGAGAATTTCCTTCATTCATCGAGTGAGCGTTTCCTGTCTACGCTGAGCTTAATGTCACATCGTCAACAGAGAAAACACACTACATCAAAAAGATAACAGCGATAAACACGGTCTTATCGGTGGCAACACAGCTATTAAACTTGAAAGAACCGGCTCTCAGTACACTAGTATGAATTAGAGATAAATTAACAGTAAAATTATACAGATTAAGATAACATCAGTAACAGAGACCTTTCCTACAAACCACACAATAATAGCATTACTACTGCAGTCAAACTAGTAAAGCCTGACAAACTACAAGTTACGACCAACAGCTTACACGCACTCCACTGCTCTGCTCTGCTCTGCTAAGCAGTCAGAAAACAGCAGGTGCAGAAATATGGCTGTCCAAACCCCTGAAAGAAAAGGGGAAGCACAGGGGCTCTCTCTTCGTATGAACAGCTAAAAAAGACATGCAATGGGGGAAAGAGAAGAGTGATGACTGTAACCGTGGAAACTGACGTCCTTATTGCTGACTCTGTTGTCACATCCTTTAAAACCACCTGGAAAAGACAAGCCAAACACTCACATACAAGAAGCCCAGGTCCTCAGTGATTGAGTAGGAACAACAACAACACCAGCTTCCAAATAAAGCACTCCAATCAGCTAAATCCAGGGAGGCAGAGAGAGAGACAACGGAGGACAACCTCTAGATGAGCTCCACTGTAGCTTAGCCATCTGCAGCGAGACAATAGACCCCAGGGCTGCCTTTACCTTGTCTGTCCTCGGAGGAAGCCCCTCCGGTTTAGGCAGCATATCCCTAAAAGGTATTGGTGGCCATCTTGCTTTGCCTTCCTTCAGCCCCAAAAGAAAACGCTGGCTACAGTAGCCGTGTGCAGGGCACGCTCCTGGGTGTCATGACTATAGTGACTGTGAGCCGCTGTAGCAAAGTGCTGCTCCAGCAGCCATGCACACACTCGCCGCACACACACACAGACATTTAGACACACGCACACACATACAGGATGCCTTTCGCAGACGCAGACAGAGCCTGATCAGCCAATGGCGTGAGGACCTTTGTGGCTTGTAAATTATCTTCCATGCCTAGACTCTCCTAAACAAAGGATCCCCTATGTGGGCTTTTTACTCCAGCCCTACACACATGGACTGGTGGCAAGCTGTGGAGCGGACACTGCACACATGCTGGATCTGGATCACAGGGAAACAATTCCATCACCACTGAGATATATTAACCCCTAAAGCAGCTCGCCACACTGCTGCTGGGCTCTTGGTGATTTATGCTGAGTTCCTTCTTTGCCCGACTGCTGAAATAATTAGTGAACACATATAAATACATTATTTCTTTACAATATTTATTTAAGGATAAACTAAAAAAGATATATTGCTTAAGCCCCATGTCAAGAAAAATACCTTTCAGGAAAAAAGATTCCTGCCCCCACATTATCACATGCTTCTTGTTCCCTCTTTATTCAATGTTAACTGCACATCTTTATGTTTCAGACTGTTGGTCAGATGTCATCAAAACCTCAATTGATAATGAAAATAACTATAAGCCCTACTGCCAAACATACACCAACAAAGAGAAGAATGATCAATTTGACTCCTTGAGCTGCATAGAACATCTGGGTAGTGAAACGCAAATGTTAAAAAGTTCATCAGCAAAATATTTTGTCTCTGAAGCAGAAGTCAGCATCACATGACTAGAGCATGTGCTTGTGTGTGTGTGTCTCCCTCCGTCTGAAACTATACTAGTTTTAAGTCACCTTATCAATTATCTATTATATTGAATGCATGCTTATAACTGGATTCTCTGCAGCACGTCTATTTCTCACATGATCTGGTGTGAGCAGGAAAGAGGATGTCCACACGGTCTCAACAACCCTTCCCCTCATTCTCTCTCATCCAACCCAAAGCGTGTTTCTCTTTCTCAACAATTCCCTGAGAAGAGGCTGTGGTTCGAGAAAAACAAGGCGACAGAAAGCAAAAGACGAAAGAGAGAAAAATGTTATGAGTGAGTAAAGCACTCCCTCTTTTTAAAGGCAACCATGTGGCCAAGATGCCGAGGTCATCCCGGGACAAGCAACACGAAGGCAGCCCGAGCCAGTGCCTGTCGGTAACACTCTCGTAACCCACCTCAGCCGAGTGTTTGATAATGGAAGCAGAGAGCGTGCAGCTTTAATCCATACACAACAATGAGAACTACATTAACGTAGTGTTCATGCAATAAGCATGCACATATCAGGAAGAATAAATAGACAAGCATGGCATGGTGGACGATGAAGTCATTATTAAGGGATTTAGCAATAAGCCATGTCAAAATCTCAAAAGGTATTCATTCATAAGCCGGTTACACCCAATATGCCTTGTTGTAGCCAATATAGCACATGGATACATGCATTTATAAAGAGAATAGGTTGAGTTCTTTGTGATAACATGTCACAGTTCATTTAGAAACATGTACATTTTCACACCATATTAACATTTAACTACAATGTCTTAACACTTCATGCTTTTATCTGCTACTATCCAACAATCAGTTAGATGCTTATAACTTCTCATAGTCACACTCCTGCATGCTGTATCATGTATCATGTATGTGCAGTCTCACGGCAAACATGTTCAAAACCACTGTCGTGGAACAATATCAGACAGTGAATGTGTTTTTTTATGGACCGTAGTGCAATTGTTTTTCTCTCATCATCTCCTATTCCTCATGCCATTTATTTGATTCAAACAGGCTATTTTCAGGTTTTAAATTGTTTGCTAAGTGTTAGCAGGTAGCTCATGATTTAGTGTTCATCTATGAGTACATGGTTAGGATCAGAAACAAGTAATATTCAACAGAAGTCTTGTACCCCAACAGTAATCACACGTTTCCTGACACACTGCAAGACAAACACAGATGCAGACTAAACACTTGAAATATATACACAATGCATGTGTGTGATGTGGTGGAGCAAACTTTATCCTCACAAAATAATATTTCCCAAGCACTGTCAGTGCAACACAAAACCTCAGTCCACATTCCAAAAATATATTCTCGGCGAGTTTAATGAAGATATTTTCAGATACATTGTGGCAGTTATAGCTGAGCTCCCCTTGTCTCGGGTAGTCTGACAGGTTTGGCATTTGTGGCAAAGTCTACACACTAGAGTGTCAAACAGGTTACACCAACCTAAACAGTAAAGCAAGCCTGTGTAAGATACACCCAGACCACTAGCATGAACTGCATTTGTAGCACTGGTGCTTCTCTGCATTCATAATAGTCCTTCTCCTGCAGCCACTCCATTCCGGCATCCAAAAATACTCCACAACTACTTACAATATTGCACCGCACCCTTCACTTTCAGCTCTTTAAGTGTCCCATATGTTTTTTCCCTTTAACAAGCTACCCAGCTCTCGTTAGGAACGAGCAGTCTGGACATTATTCACTCTAAGCTACAGTATATGAGCATGCAAGTGAGGTAAAGAAAGTTGCACTGCACCGCAGTCGTAAACTGTCTCTGACACATCTGGAGTCTGACCCATTGGAGACCGGCCCGGTGATGGAACTGTGCCAAGCGTGATATTGGCCAATAAGATGTCATTACTCCATTTGCATGGAAAAGCTACATACCTTTGATGAAGGGCAGTAGTTTTGAAGTTCTTTCTTCTTTATGTTTTATTCATTGAAGGATAATGGAGGGTTATAGTGGTGACAACCACGGGGAAACAGGAAACCATAGCTCTGTGCTTGCACTTGTCCCCATGTTGTTCATCTAGTCCACTCATGCACAATCGCTTACACAATCACACAGATTCAAACTAATGATGCATCGATACTGATATCGGTCCAATACTGACTCAAATAGCTGGAATGGATATCAATGAAGATGGGGGCACTTAAAACGACACCACGGTCCCTCTGCAAACTTCTCATATGTCCCTGATAGATTCTGGAAGTGGAGGGAAAGTTACTGTGATGCTAGTTATGTATGTTTAGTTTATTACTATTATGTCATCTATCTGCCTTGTTCATATTGTTATTGGATTTATTGTTTCTGTCTTTACCATGTAAAGGGCCTTTGAGTGCTTTTTAAAGCGCCATACAAATAAAATGTTTTATTATTAGTGTCATTAAATGTCTCCACAATAGCTTTTACATGTTCCCTCTCTGCTTCCTCAACAAACACAAATAAATACAAATGCAGGTTTGTATCATTCACACTTCCTGTATTGACAGTTTGGGTTACAAACCACCAACACCACATGGACTCAGTTTAAGAGGCGACAGTGGATGGTCAGCATGAGGGGACGGCGAGTCACTCCAACTCTTACACCTCAGGCCCAGCCAGGAGAAGAGGGAGGAGTTTTAAAACCTGTATGCATCGACAAAATGTCCTCTATAATCTCGAGTCTCTACTATTGATGTCTTTACCTGCTGATTTTGGTCATATTCAGACAATAATATGTACAAACACACAACAAAGTATTAACTCTCATCATAGTTCTGTGGTTTTGAGTTTCAGAGTAGCTGTGGCTAAATATGTGTTTCACCTTGAGAAGGACAGAAGGAGGAAGGGGAGCAGGTCCATCAGTTTAAGTAAACACTGACACACACGCACACACTGTCACTGACCCAAATACACACACAAACACTATGCAGGCAGAGCAGCACGGGGGCCCCAGATCCTCTCACAATGAGACAGGAAAAGGCTTACTTAAGTTTGCGCTAGTACAACATGCTGAGTGGGCATGTTGGCCATATGACTGCACGTGTGTGCGTGCACTCACACACACACACACACACACACACACACACAAACATGTGTGCAGACAGATGCATGCAAACTCCAGTGGTGCATTAAAGAGTGGCTGCACTTACGGCACAGCAACAGACAGGGCTGAGAGGATAATGAATGATGAACTAAGGGAATTATAGACAAGGCAAAGGGATGAACATCATTACAACTCAGCAGATGGCATTCTGGGGTGTAGAAATAATGACAGGAGGGAGCGAGAAGAGTTTATATCCCTGTCAGGTGTATAAGATATATTCTAAGGAGGACAGGTCAGGTTGATGCATGAATAAGCTCTGGTTTCGCCAAGGAGGCCATTGTGTAGCCTTAGTCGGATTTGAGTGGCATTTCTTTTGGGGGGCAAAGTGAGAATTTCTTTTCACCCAGAGAAACCAAGTGGCACGACTTCAAAGCTTATCCAGGGACTTATAGCCGCACAACAGTCAGGACACGGTACCGACTCACAGATGCAACGAACCTAAGAGGGCTCAGGAGTGGAGCATTAGCCGTATCAATGTTTAAATCAAGTATCTTGCCGACTAATTAACATTATAGATACTAAAACACATACAATCTTATCTTTGCATCGTTGTTGTGGAAGAAACAGAACTGCTGCTGAGCTGCTACAGCTGAGCAGAATCCTTCATTAAAGTCATTAAATCACTGTCTCTGGTTGGATGTAAGCCTTCAACCTGGCACCGCCTGGGCCATGCATCTGCTGATGTATAGTGGGCTCTGGCCAAATAACTCAGCCCCAAATCAAATCAAAAATACATTTTCCCTTGTCCACGGAGCCCTTTCCTGGGCCACGACCCAGGCCCTGCAGCCATTACAGAAAACTACCTCACAGGGTTGTTTTAAATGTAATTGGCTTGGACCCAGTTAACAGAAAATGCAAAGCAGCCCTAATCCTAGTCAAGCTCATATAATAAAAATATGTGTCTTTACAGATGAAGAAGAAGTCAGAGGAGAGAGAGTCGGCTAAAAGCACAACGCAATATTCTTGGTCATAATGAGCTGGCCCTGTTAAAATGTTGGCAGTTTCTCTGACATTTCATGACCCTTCTACCTCGACCCCCTTCTGTCCCATACATTTACATAATGTGAAGCGAAAAGTGTGTCCTTCAGCTCATTGCCAGAGTGGCCACATGCACACGTGGGGGAATCTGTACTAATTCTTATGAAAGGAGAGTGACACACCAAACTCTATCATGGCTTAGAAAATAAATTTGAAGAGTTATAACAAACAAAATGTGCAATTTTCTACAAGTTTTTTTTCCTTAAAGGCAGCCAGTTGTTCCATTTCACGTCAGTACAACAATCGACTAGAAGAGACTTATCTCAAACGTATTTGAGATAGATAATGCATCACAGTGAACACCATGTTTAATGTAGACTAAATTGATCTGTACTTGTACTTGCATATATTTCTTACACTCACCCTTTATGTTGTCATTGAAATATATTATATCAATATACATGAAAGGTATATTATTTGAGAATCTTGAAAACATAGTATAACACAGGGCCTCAAAATACTACATATCGAAAGTGCACATGCGTTACAAATATTTAAATGGTGCATAAAGAGTATTTATAGCTCTCTATATAAGGATCATGTCATGAATGTATTGGTAAAATAACCCAAATGCAATAAGCTTACTGAATGGATTGATTTACAGAGATAATGCGGGCAATTTCGTCATGTGTAAGGCGTTGCAGGCAGCTGCAGCTTGCTGCTGACCCACTATAAGCAGGACAATCTGAGTAGTTTAACCTAATTACCTGGATATAGGTTACCGGGTTCGCAGCCTTAAAACCCATAGTGCGTGTCTGCTGGTTATCTCCACTAATCCTCCTTACGACCCTGAGAATACTCCATCAGACAACCGTGGCAGGTCAAAGGTCAGCACCAGACAATGAGGTCGCCATGGCAACCGTGGGTGCTGAAGACTTCCACTGCTCTGTGTTTGTGTGTGTGAGAGAGAGAAAGAGAGAGAGAGATAGAGAGAGAGAGAGAGAGAGAGAGAGAGAGAGGGGGGGGGAAGAGGAGCCGAGACCTGACACAAGCGTCTGTTGGGACAAATCACTCTCACTTTACAATAATCTGGTTCCATTTAAGAACAATGAGGGGGTTTTGCTGCATGAAAGACTGAACTGCAAGCTGTAAGAACCTACACACACACACACACACACACACACACACACACACACACACACACACACACACACACACACACACACAGACAACCATGCGCATGCACATCCCCCTCCGACCCAAAAATACAGGTAAGCATCATTCACACACACAGCTTTCAAAATCAGTTTCAAGGCAAACAGTCCTCCCTAGCGGAGTGCTGTCTGAGGGATCGGCAAGTGTTTTCCAAATGCACGTGTTATCTCAGCTGGGCTACTCCTCTGGCATATGCATTGCAGCAGAAAAGTGCGGGAGATAAATTAGTTCGCAGGAGGAGCTGGGGCTGAGCTGGAAGCATGCTGACTACAATTTGTAAAAAGTATAGTCTGCCTGCTGCTGCTTTGTGCTGATCTCAATATTTCCCGAACTATGTAATTATGGTGCACCTCAAACTTAGCCAAGGTCTGCCTCACCAGGTGCATGGTCCTGATAAATGCAGTGACAGAAAGAGATAATAGTTATACTATCTGCGACTGCTGCTTTTTGTCTCAGGCAAGTCACATACAGATATTGTATCACTAGAGCTTGGCAGATATGCAATGACCTATATCGAGATAGAAGATTTATCGCCAAGTCCTAGTTATTCCATACACTGGAAACAAAACAAAAACGACGGTTCCTTCTCCGCAACCTCCCAAAGCAGATTCAGACCGTGAAATAGATTTATTTGAAGTCCGGCCCCAACTTTGTCGGTTTCTGGCCCTTGGACAAATGTAGTTGATGACCCCTGCACTCAAATCTAAAAGCATTCGGACTGAGCAGTCACCTCTGTCAGCTGTTCAAAGTAAGTCTTTAGAGACCTTCACAAGGCTCTGTCTGTGATATGGAGAGCTCTTAAACCGGTACTGAAAACTGTTAAAATATGCTGTTATTCATAAAAGATATTAATTGGCTTGAATTTCACAACCACTGTAAGATGCCAAATGTCCTATTAATAATCAATTATATACAAACAAAGGTAGGTATATGTATCTATGCATACATACACTAAAATATAAAATACTGTATCAGCTGATAACAATGAAAATGATCAGAACTGCCAAAATGTCGACATCTTGCATCCATTTATGAATTTCATTATGTATTTAAGAGTTTGTGCTAGTTTATTTAAAATGAACTGCAAGCACTGAATGACAGAGGGGCAACTGTTGACACAATAAGTGATTGATGATCACAGTGTGTTATAAAAAGTTGTATTGTTGTGCAGAAATGTGAATGTTTAAAACATTATCTCTGGGAGCTGACATCTGCCTCGTTAGCCCATGTAACAGAGAGTCGGTTCTGCAGCCTACAGCTCTAAACATGTCAGGACTCTTTCGATAAACTCACTCTGCAAATACTGCAGCTTTCGCACTCTATGAACTGTCGCATTTCGCTTCCGATGTGTACGTGTTAGCGTGTGTTGGTGTGTGCAGGGCCAGGTTAGACAATGAAGTGAGACCTGTGCTCACTGCGTAACACAAAGCGAGGCCACGAGGGGGCCATCGAGCCTGGCATTTTTTTAAAGGCTCACATTATTTCTTATTAACGCACAAACCATGGACTTTTCCTTTTTTGAGTGTTTTTGTTTGTGTTCAATCATGTGGTATGTTTTGTGTGCATTTTTTAAAGTGTGTTAAGTATATAATGTTTTATGACACCGTAAAACCAAACCACAGTCGCTCACTATGGTAAAACCAGAAACAGAATCCACATGCCACTACATGATCTCCTCTTTGGCCTCTGCCCCTTTTTTCCACAATCTCCTGAGGTAGAAACTTGAAAGGGTGTGTGAGCTTGATCAGCAGGACTGGCCAGCAAGTATTGTAACATATTACTCAGACTATATAAGTACACATAAAGTGAACCCTCATACACTCACAGTGTGGTTTCTTGAATTACAAAAGACAAGACGTAAAGTTGCTTCACCTGTTCTGAATCTAGAATTAAGTAAAGCGTGGATGGGGATTTGACCTACAGCTCAACGTGATCAGCACCTGGAGCAGGCTCCACCCCTGCAGCTGTATAGAATCAAACAAATGTATATTATTATAATTATTATATTGTGTATTTTACTCTCTCTCTCTCACACACACAAACACACACACACACACACACACACACACACACACACACACACACACACACACACACACACACACACACACACACACACACACACTTCCTTCTATTTCAAATAATGTGTTCAGAAATCTCTTCCTGGCCTAATATGTTTCTCCTCAACCCTCTTACACTTACACAGAAAAAGTGCACAGAGGTCATGACTACAAGATTCAAATGCCTTAAATTTGACACTGATCACTACTTATACTGCAGGTATTATATAATCAGCCTTAATCTGTTACTGCCGCTGCTACGACTCGGAGGGCTCTGCCGTGCATGCACGCACGCTTGCAGAAACCGCCACATGGACCCTCACTCACAGTTGTTCACACAGAGCCCTCCCCCAGCCGCATGGACACCGCTGAACTATGTACATGCTTATGTGGCTCTGGTAGCCAGCTGCTGGAGGGAACTCTTACTCCCACCTACCACAATTATTGAGATATGTCTATAAGCCATCTGTCCCTACATAAGCAAGTTATTGATGAGCCATAATAAGGTTTGCTTTTAGCTAAGACCTCATCTGAATCATTCTAATACTACTTTTCAAAGTTTCATGCACTAACAAATAAACAGTTTAACCCTGCTTTAACCGGTTTGGCCACTAGGTGGTAGCCCTGACAAAATGTTGGTACTGCTAAAATGAATAATAAGTAGTTGCCTTTGTACTCATGCTGCATACACAGAGCAATGTTATAACCTCATTGCGGTTGTGTTTCTGGACACTTGACGAATCTAACTCCACCACTGAATAACGTTTTTGCTCTGTTTTTGGTCTCAACCTGAGAAAATATATGGGCCGTTCATTTGGAGTTGAATGTAAGTCCAATAATCACTCTCTTTTAGCTTTGTCTTTGGTCTCCACCAACTCCTGAGGGAAGTGTTTGCCCCTTTAGTTGCTACATGCTATACTATGTTCACCAGCTAGTCGCTAACTCTCTGTCTGCTGATTGGTGCTGAGCACATAACGTACAGTGTTTTTCCACAAAAAAAAAGAAAACAGACACTTTGAGTAAAGTGGTGAGAGACTAAATCAAAACATTGAAGTTGCTGGCAGTTAAACAATAAGCTTAAACTAGCTACAGAGCTCTGTAAAGCTAAAGGGAGCTGTATATTCAAGGGATAAGTAGCTGTAGGTTCATCACTACAAGCAACTCTTTTCACGTTGTCTCATTGTTTTCAAGATATAACACATAGATTATAGCGGTTTAAACATTCCTCTCTTAACAAACTTCCTCTGTGTTCATTCGTTGTCTCAATGGTTCTAGAATATGCCTTCACAATGCCATTCAGTGCCACTTTGCAAAAACATCCGGCTCAAATTGGCCTTAATTACATACCCATCCACAAACACAAACATGCACATCCACAGTCCCCATGTGCAACTCACTAAATAGCTTATTCTCTTGCTTGCACCATGGCACACACACACACACAGACGAACAACAACAGACATACTCACGCACGTGTTAAGCGGCTGGTCATGTGATCGCTCCTTCCCCTCTCAACACGGGGCATCATCAACACTGAAGTTACATGCATTCATACCATCTCTATTCTCTACACGGCAACACCCACCCACAAGCAGTTCCCCTTTTATCACACATTCCCCAACATATAAACAGGAAGACACCATGAAGTTAAGTATGCAGCGTCCGTTGAAACAGAAAAATGTGGAACACAATGTGAAAGTGAATCATTCTGTTTCAACTGTTTGGCGAATTCAACTCGTGATCATTGTGGGCTCTTGGGAAACCTCGGACAACAAAAGCAATGCCGTCAGACAGCAACAACCGCTCTCTTTTCAGTTGCTTTCGATCAAGATGCAAAAAAAAGCGCAAGTAAATTCTCCGCAAAGACCTAAATGCAATGAAACCCACTGAAATGTGTTGCTTTTAAATGTGATTACATGCACTTGAACCGTGTAACTTAAATCTCACCTGTGCGGCAGAGAGAGGGAGCAGAGATGAAGGTCTTCTCCTCCTCAGTTCCACGCACTTCCTCAGCTTACAGATCTGGTGGCCGGTGCTGCGGTTGAGGCAGCAACTGCACTGTCCACAGCTGCCGCTCCTCCGGCATGGCTCACATGTTCCACACCTGCTCCGCTTCTTCTTCTCCTTCTTCTGCGGTTTCCGAGCCGTCCAGGAAAGCGAGCAGGCCCCTTCTGGCCCAAAGGATCCAGGTAGAACAGAGGGACTGGATTCCCCGTAGCCTGTCTCGGATTCAGTGTCAAAAGAAAAAGAGGATTGAGTGCTTTCTGAGCTGCAGGAGAAGGTGAAGCTACAGTCCGGAGAAGGAGTCACGGTCTTTGGGACTGGGTCCGGCTCGGCAACCACGATGCTGTCCTTGCTGAGGTTTGGTTGACACTCAGCTGTACGGGCATCTGTGCTCCAGTGAGGAACGAGTGACAATGACGGCGTTGTTGTGTCTTTCTGGCCGTGGCGCTCCAATGGCTCTCGATTGGATTCACTATCTTTGGTCTGCGTCTCTGCTGGTGTGCAAGCTTGTTTCTCTCCCAGAGGAGATGGGATCGTTAGGCTTTGCCATTGGTGTGGTTCCCCGTGGCTTGAATCCTTCAAGCACCTGGGTTTGAAAGAGTCACTGTGGATAATAACCGGTGTGTTTCTTTTTACGAGAACAGTCCGGACCATCAGGGCAGTTTCAGCGACAACCGAGGACCCTGTGAATTGAGGTTTAGCACCATGAACGGTTGGTTGCATGTCTGTCTCACCCTGGCTCAGAAACTCTGGCTCAAGTGCCTCTGAGGTGGAGCGGGCTTTGGTGGGATTTGAGGTAGCTGTGTTGGAGACAAAAAGCCCACATGCAGGTGATTCTGACTGAGCTGTTAGTCCGTTGTTAGAGCGAGGTGGGCCTGGAGGTTGAGAGGCGGGCGTGCTGGGTCGGGAGTCAGCGGGATTGATAGAAAGATCAGGCTCCTTTTTGTTTTCCCCTTTCTTATAATTACCCAGCTTCTCAGCAATCTCCTCCATCTCCTCCACGGTCTCCTTTTGTCTCTCAACTGGTTTCTCTTCCTCGAAACTCTCTTCTCTCTCATGATTTCTCTTTTCTTTTCTCTCAGTGACAACGATCAGCCTTTTATCCGTCCTATTTTCTTTTCGTTCCAACGTGTTATCTTCCTCTTGATGAACAGTACACACGTCATCTTGCTTACCATCACTGGCAAGATGATCCAGGTTATTTCCAGGGATAGATGAAGTGTCATTTTCTTCACCCCCTGGTGAGGCAATACTCGTTAGCACAGAGGGACTATCTTTACTGCTGTCACTACAGAGTGCTAGCTGTCCATCAGCACCATCACACACCCCAATCACACACCTCTGGTCACCTTCACTGTTATGACTGACAGTGTTTTTGTCTTGCTGGGTTGAAGCACTGTCACTGCACTGCACGCAGTCTTCCAGCACGTCGTTATACGGTGGCGAATCTGCTTTGAGAGGGCTTCCCTCTTTAGCATTGCTGAGTCCTAAAGCCGGATCTTTGATTCTCAAAGGAACTTCAAAATCAGTTTTTAGAGCGACTGGGAGTATTTCCTCCGTATCACAGGTGTCCAGATTCTCATTTTCCTCATCAAGAGTTGAGTCGTCGACGCTGGCGCTTGGGGGCTTGTTTCTCGTGTTTCCTTGCTGTGATGCTGCTCGTCTCCCTGCGACCCCCCTGGTGTTTCTCCCCCCTCTGCAAGGTTTAGGAGGCTGGCAGGGACTAACAGACACCCGTGTGCCACGCGGGGACTTCCTTCGCCCTAAGGGGTCTTGTAACTCGCCACAGTGGTCAGGCAGATTGCTCGGCCGTCTAAGCCTTGCAGATCCTGTTACATTTACAGTCTGGTTAACTCTGCCAGCGGACCTCCCGGGGCCCTGGGGCCCGCTCACACCTCTTCCACGAGGGCTTCGGGCTGACTGTGCCTGGACCTTGGCTGTTGACCTTTTGGGTTCTGCGGGTGTTTTCTGGGGCCTCTCTGTGGCTCTTCCCCTGGGTTTGTTTGAGTTACAGGTTTGCCTCTTGGTGCTGATCACCTTCTGGCTATTTTTCCTCTGAGCAGGTGTTGTTCTCCTGGTGCGTTTGGTAGTAGCAGGCATGGCTGAGGGTGTGCAGGGGAGGATTTCTTGCAGCCAGCATGGGAGCCCGGTGAATGTTTATCTTTCGCACCGCGCAATTTAAAAAAAATGTTTTATTCTTGAACTCGAATTTATGATGCTGCCATTATCGTGTATTTGCAGTGCATGACCTATAAAGACAGAAGGAGAATAAAAACACAAATAGTCAGTTTCAATGTATTTTCAGTGTTGTTGAGCACAAAATAAACTAATACAATATCATAACTGACAGCATATAAGTACAATACATAAAGTTAAATCTATACAATTGTTCTTTACTTTGTCTGCTGGAAATTACACTTTCTCCCCGCCTGAAATATCTACTTGGACGAGCAAGTGCTGTAAGATTGACATAAATAAATAAAAAATCCAAATGCATGTCTACACATTACCATATAATAAATAAAGATATAAAACCAGAAGAAACTATCAAAAAACAAACAGTAGCTCCAGGAATGACTAAACACGGCCCGAACAGTTTAAAGGGCAGGCACGTTGAGGAGTGGGCTCCAGCCCGGAGGTCGGATCCTGTTTTCGTCTCTGTGCCTGGCGGAAGAGGGTTTATTACCGTGTAAAAGCGCCTTCAGCGTCGCAGTTTATTATTATTTCTGCACTTGACCGCTGTCACTGAACGCGCCGTGTGGATGCGGGTCGTTTGGTTGCCCGCGAGGTTGTATTCACTCGTTTAACGGCTGAAATGCTTTACATACCAGAAAGCGACAGTTGCACTGTCTCAACTGCTAATAATACTCCGCTCCAGCGAGACAGCGAGACCTTGTATTGGTTTCCCTCCTCGGCAAATATAGACTGCTGGCAAGTTCAATCCTCTCTCCACGGTGACACACGGACATGATAAAAGCACCGACGTGAACGCACACCGAGCGGAACACTTTAGTTTTTTTCCAACGTGCGCCGTGTCGTCTTCGACACCCGTTAAAACGCAGATCCCTGTAATGTCAGTCCATCCAGGGCAGCCCCGCTCACTCTCCCTCCACCAGACGCAACCCACGGTCTCCTCTGGCCAAAAAAAAAAAAAAACGCGTCGTCGGCACTGGAGGGAAGAGTGGTAGAGAAAACCCGGGATGGAGTACCGTTACGACCGTTGGTGTGGGTTTGTCCAAGTGCTCCAAAGTGCTGTGTGTTTTTTAGCAAATGGACGCAGGGGTGCGCTAAGAGTAATAGCTGGATAATTAATAATTTATTGCAACGTTACGGTAATGCCGGCGTGTTAGATAGCTTTTCTAAAGAAAGGGTTTAACCCTCTGTGGCCTGACTTTCTATTTTGGGAGGGGGGTGAAACGTGTGCCTATTATTGCCTATGGTCATAATTATCATCTCCACACTGCAGCAGGATATTCCCTGAACATAAGTGGTCTAACTGCCTAATGTTGCCCTGAGGCAATGGACAAAAAACAACAATAGTAGTGTATAAATAAAAACAAAATAAGTATTTAGACAATCAAACACTTATTTAGATACTAACGTGCATGCATGTATTATGTATAAAGATATTTTAATTTAAATATTAAAAACCCATGGTGAATTTACAATATCTGGCACTGTGTCCTTTGCAGCTTTGCTTCCTGGAAATATTGCTTCACTTCCAAGCAAAAGGTTACACAGACTTCAGCCCATCATTTCATTGGACACAGACATGTCTAGTGATAGTATATACTTGTTTCAAGTTGAAAACCATTACGTGAGGTCCAAAAAGCTAGTTTGTAGCCTGAGGGCAACACGATACCACAGAGGGTTAAACACGTTTTCATTTGATAAAGTCTCTCCAGCTACGTGTTGTCATAAATGAGTCGATATTATGGTATCGTAAACCAAATACTGAAATATATTCCTCCGTTAAATTCCCCCTCGCACCCCCGCTATCGCCTCCCTCCTGCGTCATCACCGTGCGACTGTTTCAGGTCAGATGTAGACAGTCGGCGCGGGTAAAGGGCACGAGCGCGTTACGTGACTCCTCAAAGTGCCTCAGCTCCAGGGGCTTCAATCCCTCTTTTATCGGGGGTTTGAACCCAAAACAGCAAGGAACCCGGAGTCCATGGGAACGCCACATTTTAACAACCGGGATTATACCGAGGAAGTAACGTCAGGGACACGAGAGAAGCTGGAGACGCAGCGAGTGTGGTCGCATTGGACACACTTTCCACTGTTGTGCCTCTGACAGTTTTGATTATCTTGTGAGTATCAGGGGGCTCTTGTCTCTAAATCTACCTGCTCGTTGTGGCTGGCTACTAACGCTGACTGGCTACTGTCCCATTGCAAAGCATGACAGTCTGGTTTGCCCATAAATAAATGTGTCAGGATGATGATAAATGCTGAGTCACGTGCATTTACAGTATTTCCCCCCAAAATTACACAGCCATGGATGTGGTGGAGTGCTGAGCAGGAAGGATGACATCGGAGGTTGCGGTCTCCACATCTCCTGCCTTAAGCAGCAGCAAACCTGCAAAGAGGGACTACTACTTCCTTCGCTCCTTTGCAGCTGGAGGTAAGATCTGACATCAGTTTGTAGCATCAGTTTAAGCTCTTTGATGATTGACACAAGGTGGGACAGGAGGACACCGTTTCAAGCCTTTGTGGGTCTGCTTTGTGTTCTCCTGCTTTGTTTTGTGACCCGGAAACTGACACAGCCTCCCCACTGATATGGTTTGTACTGTATGTACTTCATTAGGGTTGCTTCATTAAAACCTTCATAGCTGGAGATACCATTCCTCTGCTGACAATGACCTCTGACCTCCCTGTGGAGCATGGCAAAAAAAGGATAGAATTTCCATTCAAAGAGCAAGAGACACCTGACACATGATGATGAAGAACAAATCCTTCATCATGACTTCACATAGTCAACATCATTGTAAACATAGCAACAAACGTGCAATCCACTTCTAATTGATTTGAGAGTATGAGTACTGAAAGAAATGTAGTAATCAGCTAGATTCATGCAAAAATGCAGTTAAGTAAGTTTCTGTGTCGTTGATTGTGGTTCTTCCTCTTTTATTTTGAAACACGTTACATGTTGAAACACATGTTACACTTGCTGCCTTTTTATCTGACTGTGCGCTACTTTAAAATACGTGTAGGACGACCAACGCTACTCTTTAAGTTTAACGTTAAACTATTCACCTCTCTATAAATTACGGGTCTATTTCGTTGCCAAATTCACTCGAGATAAATAAATAAAAACACTGCCAAACATTCTGCTGTGGTAACATGAAAAGTTGTAATTTATAATAAATTAATTTGATAAATGCATGTATTATATGGAGATGTATAAGGGAAGTGAGGGTCGAAAATTGTGTGTGTGTGGTAGATATTATATTATATTATATTATATCTACTTATAATACTAGTTATTAGTATTATAATGTTTTAATGCATATCTTGAAGATAAAAAAAATTGATAAAAGAAATTGTATTTAATAAATTAACGTAATACTAAATGTGTTGATGCCGTGTTTCTCTGTTATTGATTAGGTGTTGCAGGATGCTGTGCCAAGAGTACCATTGCTCCTCTGGACAGAATCAAGATTCTTCTTCAAGCCCAGAACCCGCATTACAAACATCTAGGTAGAAACATCAGCAGCCAAACGTGAAAAACCAATAGGTGTTTGTTTTCACACATCTGTGCCACATGCGTGACACTTCTGGTCCTTCTTTGCAGGAGTGTTTGCTACTCTCAAAGCTGTGCCAAAGAAAGAAGGCTTCCTTGGCTTGTACAAGGGTAATGGAGCAATGATGGTCAGGATATTTCCATATGGAGCCATCCAGTTCATGGCCTTTGACAAATATAAAAAGGTGCAGTGTGTACTTTAGAATAACACTTTCAAATGGCAATGTTATAAAAACTGGGTGATCGTAAAACCGATGGCAGCAGTTGTCCAGGAAAATGTGAAATGCTTTGTTTCTATTGGTGACACTGTTGACTTTTGTTTCCTTCCTTTACAGTTTCTGAGTAAAGGGATTGGGATCTCTGGACACATCCACCGCCTCATGGCGGGCTCCATGGCAGGTCATTTACCGTTGTCACTGAGAAGAAATGCCTTTTCAGTCTGTGCCAGTTGTATATCATGCACTGTACATTGAGATTGTGCCTTCAATGTTTTCTTCCAATTATTATTATTGAGTATTGACATGATTGGCTCCTCTTGAATCAAAGACTGGTTACATTTGTCACCTCAGTGCAAACTTTCTCATAATGTGACAAATACTGCATCACCACAATGCAAGTGAGCGTCACGCCTTGCTATTGTGTGTTAATAGATCTTTAAAAAAGATATTGAAGTGGTCCGGCTCACAGTTGGTTTGCATCAGTACAAAGAGAGTGAGAGAAAGTGGAAAGTCTGTCATATGAAATTAAATACAGCTACAATGTGTGAGTGCTTAATCTCAGTAAATCCTGTTGAAGGATAACCATAATCCTAAAAAAAAAAAATGTTTTTAGGGATGACTGCAGTGATATGCACCTACCCTCTGGATGTGATCCGAGCTAGACTGGCCTTCCAGGTGACAGGAGAGCAGCATCGCTACACTGGAATTGCCAATGCCTTCCACACCATCTACCTTAAGGTAGTGTGCTCGGGTTCAAGCTCTCAATCTTCACAAACATTATCGCCTTTTATAAAAACATGCATGAAAATCGAAGTTTTCCTGTTGATATTGTTAATAAGTTATACTGTATATACCTCATGCACTTGGACCTGCTCTTCTTTTTTGTCAAGGAGGGGGGCGTCTCAGGCTTCTATAGGGGACTAATTCCAACACTTATTGGGATGGCCCCTTATGCAGGTGATTATTAAGATTATTTTGCAAAGATTAATCCATTTTTTGGTTATGATCCAACATTGTTAAGCAGAACTACATAAGATGTCCTCCGTTAGCTTGACTCTTTATCTCCCATCCGTTTTTATCCTCCAGGTTTCTCATTCTTCACCTTTGGCACCCTGAAGAGCCTCGGCTTGAAACATTTCCCGGAGCTGCTGGGACGACCCTCCTCAGACAACCCTGATGTCCTCATTCTGAAAGCACACGTTAACCTGCTCTGTGGAGGGATTGCCGGTGCCATCGCTCAAGCAATATCGTAAGTGCTGTCAGCAGGCCGCCAACACGCTTCAGGGATGACAGTTTGCTGTTGATCACACTGATTCATTGAGGTTTGATGTGTCACATTGTGCCTTTTCTCACCAGGTACCCCTTGGATGTAGCTAGGAGAAGAATGCAGTTGGGAACCATACTTCCTGACTCTGACAAATGTGTGTAAGTATCTCCAATGTTCCCACTCTCCATCATCTGTTATACCGTGATGTGCTGCTGCACATTGTACCCATCAGTGCACTTCATAAAATAAACGTGAGACAACTCTTTTGCTCTTAGATATCTTGGTATCACTGAAGAATATTGTTGTGAAAACAATCTTATGGGTGACTCTTTAAAAGATAAATGAAGGAGAACTAGTTGAAGGAGTCTACTGTGATACTCAGTGGTATGATAGAGATGAAAGCTGCTCATACAACACAGTACTGATGAACCTTTCATAGGTTAGGTTAAGAATCAGAATCAGAATCAGAATCAGAAGTGGTCATCTAACTAGAGGATTAATTTAAAGAAGTCGTTCCTGAGTGTCTAATCGGTGGCATCTCCTCGGGCAACTTGTCTGGCACTCTCTGTAATATGGGCTCCTTAAAACATAATGTTTTGTCCCTGTTTCTTTATTCTTTAAAATCAGTGTTTGAATTCAAGTGTTTTGGACATTAATTGAGGCGTTCCCTTAAAACAGTCGATTCCACGTTTGGTTTTATAAGCAGGCTTTGATGATGAAGTGCGTGCTTACAGCGCGAGAGAGAATTCCAGATGGTCGATGGGCTGTTTACATTAGATAAAATGATGAAAGCCCAAAACTTCAAGGAGCATAATAGCAACTGAGCTGTAAAACTACAGCAACATACCGTTCATACCTGTTCAAGTTCACAGAGTGCCAGTCCAAACGCTGCTCATAGTTCTTGTATTATGTGCTTTCCCTTGATATTTAAGAAGTACACATTCACAAGGTTCAGTCAACACATCAGCTCCCTAGCTGATGTGCTGATGTGTTGTCCCTAAGGTCATTTGTCTCCTAGTTTGTTTGGGTTAATTTGGCTGCTCTTCATCACCAGGGTTTAGGTCGCCATAGCACAGGCAAACCTCAACAACAAACAAATAGATGTATCATTCCTGTAATGTCAATAATTAAAACAAATGTGCAAGATTGAATACTTAATTGTCAACTCGACAAGAGGAATTTGCTTTGGTGTGTTCATTAAAAACAAAAACAAAAAAACAACAACAACCTCAAGACATAAAATTGACCACACACGACTAAAAACATAAACGGTAGATTTCTCTGTTGGTTTTCTGTCATTCTAAAAAGTGTTTAATTTTTATTTTTTTCACTGAACAGATCATTGAGCAAGACCCTGTCGTATGTGTATAACAAGTACGGGATCAAGAAGGGATTGTACCGAGGCCTTTCTCTCAACTTCATCCGATGTATCCCCTCCCAGGCCGTCGCCTTCACCACCTATGAGTTCATGAAGCAGACCCTCCACCTAAACTAGTCGCTGGTTTTATACCTTCCAAGTTGCACCTGGGCCTGTCCGCTCTGAGTCATTACACAGATCAACCTCAATGCTCCCATCGTAGAATGATCAGAGGCTCACTCGCTACGTCTTAAACTCCTTGGTGTGGGAATTGCCGTTTCCTTGCTTCCTTCTTAACTCTGAAAAAGGAAACGGGATATGAGGCAGTAAGGGACTCTTTGTCTGTCCTATTTCATTACTTCTTACTTCCTGCTTTTGTGTGTCGCCACCTTTTAAGAAATGTAACTAAACACACAACATGTGGCTTGAATTTGAGCAACTCCCTCATCAGTGTGTGTGAATCCAGTAGGTCAGCTGCTCAGGTGGTTGGTTGGATGGCTTGGGGCAAAGATGTGATCATTAACAGTGTTGTTGGCAACACAACTACAACCTACTGATTGTGTAGAAGCCCCCTCATTCACACAGATGTCCTCATACTCTTAGTGGTTTTAAGATGGACTCCAGCTTAAAATGATCACATTTGCAGTGTCTTTCTAATCAGTTTCTTTACAAAGAAGGGAACTCTGTGAAATGCATCACCATAATGATGCTTGGCAATTGTTAAAATGTGGCTAGAGTTTTAAATGATGATGATTTGTCATGTTTTGTTTTCTCAGAGCTTAGAGTGTTTTTAAATTGAAGGTTTTGGGTGTAATTTCTTTAGAAGAAGTTTGTTTGTGCATCTTACCTGTTGTCCTCCACACAAATCTAAAATTAATATAATCAACCTTTTTAAATATGCAGTGACATGATTTCAGTTTCAGACAATTTCACATTTGATTGCCAAACCTGGATTTGGAGCAGTTTTTGTATGTGTTTTCAATTGCTGAAAAAAACTTAGTTTTTTTGGTACTGTGCACTTAGACTATTTTTGTATGTCGATGTAATGCTATTGATTTATGTACACTGTTTCTCAGCTGTGATCTGAGAGATATTTTGAGTTTAAGGTGTTATAATTTTACCATGATATGGGTGTAGGTCTGGAGGGATGTGAAGGGACTCAGGAGAAATTTGCACTTCAGCACTGTAGCTTTTTCTTCATTTATTTATTAATTTAGTGACCTGTTGCCACTGGGTGGCAGCATTGCATATGCATTGTATTATTTACAATCAGAGCTGGACACAATAATCATAGACACTTCTTATTAATTTATCTCCACATAGTGAGTATAATATATGCAGTGATTTTAAACCAGTTCAGCTGAAATGACTTATGAGAGCTTCTCGATGGCCTTTTGGAGTTATTGTCCCAGAAATGCGCAACGCTAATTACTGAATGATTGTATTTTTTTGTTGTTTTTTCCGCATGGTTTCAGTTGATGCCTCTGCTTTTAGATCGCTGTATATGAATGGGGGAGAACCTTTTTTGATTTGTGTAAAATGAAGCATGTCTATGTACGACCACTCATCACAGTTTTCTTATATCTACTAACAAGTATTTCCCCCCCCCCCTCTCTAAACTTCTTCGTTTGTTTCATTTGAATAATTTGGAGGCCCAAAGAAGTAAATTTACCCAAATATTTCACAAAAAAAGCTAAAATTATAGGAAAGGCCAAATACAAATTTGTTCAGAAACCGAATCACGTCTGCTTGTCCCCCAAAAAATCCGTCAACAATTCTTGCACACCCTGGGACACCACACTCGAGCATTATGAGGCCACTTCACATTCATTCTTTTACTATATTTAAATATACGAGGAATTTACATGGCCCACTGAACACGTTGAAAGCCATTCACTGGGGAAGGAAGTGGAGTGTGGAAAGGGCTTCAGTCACCTCTCAGTTGGATGTTGGCCACCCATCAATCGGAACAAAAAGAATAGCTGGCGCGATTAGATTGCTCAGCAAGTAGTTTCACAGAGAAACCAAAATGTTTCTGGTTGGAAATTGCCCGGCCGTTCGAAACAGCTCGACGCCTTTTGTGTGCGTGAAGGTGTAGTTAAACAGAAGTACACAAATCTCACAATCTATAACTCTCCCAAATCACTTAGGAAAGTGAGAGTAAATGAGACACCTCTATGTAAGTCTTTATTTGTGTGTGTAAAAATAAATGAGCCACAGTACACGATCATGACTCACTGGTGATAAGTGGCCGCTACCATTTGGGAAACAAAATATAGTATTAGCAATATTTCTGCATTTTACCGTGCCACTCATTCATCCACAGTACTGCTGTGCTTTCCTTCACTGCTCTTTGGATTTCCATCTATGGTTTCAAATACTTGATCTTTTACTGTTATTGCTGGTTTATTTTCACATCCACAAAGTCTATCAATCCTTCAAGAACAGATCAGCTCTGTTCCTGCTGCTGACTGTACCAGGCGTAATAGGAATATATTTGTATATGTAAATGCCTGTACTACTTAACAAGCTATACATTAGATGTGACTGAAAGAAATATATACTTTTGAGAATGATATACCAATGGAAATGTCTTATTTTCTTTGTCTGTTTTCTTCTTCTCTATTTATATATTTGTTTACATTTGTACCAATGCGTGTGTCTTAATTTTTTTTGTGAGTGTGAACATTTAAAAGATCTTTTTTCAATGAGCAGTAGCTGACTCAGATGTGTTTTAATCCTTTTAGAGAGTTTTTGTCACACAACTTGTGAAGCAACAAGAAGTTAATTCCATATTCCGCTTTGAGTTTCACACACACAAACCCCCTGTTCATGTTAATGTTACAGTTTCAGCTGGACCACAGATGCATTTGCATTGAGTTCACTGAAGCTGGAAAACAGTACCTGTTATTGTCTGGCATCACGTACTGATTTGACTTGTAAATGTGATGTGTAAAAGTATTCAGATGTTGCTTTCATTTCCACATCTTCAGTTCAACACAGTAAAACCCTGGAATTCTTCCTTTTATTATATTTTTATTAAACACCCTCCTGTTGTTTGCAGACAAAGACTATGAATTTGATATCAACCCTCTGCCACAAGACACCTGTCCCTGCGGCCACATTCATGTCTGTTCAATGGAGATCACCACAGATAACACATCTAGGAAGGCCAGTCGTATTATATTCTGACCTCATTAGTAGTATGAGGGCGGAGGTACGTCTTCTGCACCGCCCTCTTCTTCCTGATTACACATTTTTGTTTTGTAAGGGAATTGAGAAGTGTGCATCAGTGAAAGATAGACAGTTTAGAAGAAGGGGACACTTTTGAGGGGAACATTTCGAGGCTGGTTGTAGCTTCTCTGCAGATTTCTGCGTTTGGACCTGCATCAACGCCATGCCTTCTTACACAGTGACGGTTTCCACAGGGAGCCAGTGGTTCGCTGGGACGGATGATTATATCTACATTACTTTGGTGGGCACGGAGGGATGCAGCGAGAGAACGCTGCTGGATAAAGCTCTGTACAATGACTTTGAGAGGGGGGCGGTAAGTGACATCACACTGCTGCAGAACCGTGAGGATGACTGTGACTAACATTCATTTTCTAATGACTGGCGAGCAACTACGCACAAACACTGGGTGAGATTGTCTACGTGCTGACATGAAAGAGGAAGACATTACGACAGAGTCTTTCCACAATGCCACTAAAATGTATTCTTGAGTAAATACACTGTAACAAATACAGCCAAAAGATAAGTAGTAATAATAATAATAATAATGCATTTAATTTTTATTGCACTCTTCCTTCAAAAGAATCTCAGAGTGCCACACATATAGTAAAAACAGATAAAACCGATTAAAACATAGTTAAAGCAACCCATAAAAATAAAAAAATAAGAATGTAATAGCTGACAATAAATTAACTCAAGGTAAAAAAATGCCTTCCTGAATAAAAAGGTTTTTAGGCTAGTCTTAAAAGAGTTCAGTGTCTGAGTTGCCCTCAGGTGGTCAGGGAGACCGTTCCACAAGCGTGGCGCCGCCGAGCAAAAGGCCCGGTCGCCCATGGTGCGGAGCTTGGTGTTGGGGACCCGAAGGAGCGAGTGGCCTGTGGATCTGAGGGTGTGGGTGGAGGTTAGGGGAGTGATAAATTATTGTAGGTAGGGGGGGTGCATGTCCATTGATGCATTTATAGGTGAGTAGTAGGACTTCGTAGTCGATCCGGAATGAAATAGTTTATTTGTGTTTCACAATAAAAACATAACAAAGACAATCTAAAGGTAATCAATCAAATCTAGATTAAAATAAATAAAACTAAGCAAAGGCAATACAAAATAGGTTAAATGTGGGTTGAGGTATCAAAATTCAAATTCAGCATTTGCTTGGTATTCTTTATACAGTTTTTAAAACAAAACTATTTTTACCATTGTAATTTGTTGCCCCTTGCAAACCTGACATTTAAGTTGAAAAATTTGTTTAATTTACCTAAATAATGTTTTATTATATAAAATGATAAATAATTTTCACATGTATGTGAAATGCATTTTTGTGTTTCTTACAAAAAGCACATGTGACGTTGATGTTTCCTTGTGGTGATGTGCAATGTTTTTAACCCCTTTTCCTTAAAAAGAACAATAACACAAAACTAACAGTACACACCTGATTCAGTAAGTCACACTATGTTTTAAAGCGTATTTATTTAGCCACTGACTAAATTGCAGGTGGACTCTTATGACGTGAGGGTTGGGGAGAACCTGGGTGAGATTTTGTTGGTGAAGATTGAGAAGAAGAAGTACTGGGTGCAGGATGACTGGTACTGCAGTTACATCACAGTCAAGACCCCGTCTGGAGACTACCTGGAGTTCCCCTGCTTCCGCTGGCTGGTGGATGACAAGGAAGTGGTGCTGCGGGATGGAATAGGTACATCAGTTAATTGTGTTTTGTTTGCCTGCCTCCTCTCTGCCATCAGTCTGCAGTACACGCTCTGTCCCATCCCTCATGTCTTGTGTCTGTTGCAGCACATTTGCCTCAGGATGATAAGACCAGCCTGGTCAAACAGCATAGACAAAAAGAGCTGGACAAGAGGAGGAAAGCCTACAGGCAAGTTCACTCTGCACATGTGGCTGTGTTACAGAAGGCTGAGGCTGCTCACTAACAACTCTGCTGTGCAATACAGGTGGAAGGAGTGGCAGCCAGGCTTCCCTATGAGCATAGATGCTGACAGACACAAGGATTTGCCCCGGGACATCCAGTTTGACAGTGAGAAGGGAGTGGACTTTGTACTGAACTACAGCAAGGCGTACGTGCTCCCTCAAACAGGTTGCTGTAGTAAAGCTTTAACAGGTGTACTTAGTTGTCGATACAGCTGACACCCAGTACAAAACAGAGTGGAGCTTTAACCCCTGACATGTTTGTTTAACTTTCATGATGCTGTGATCAAGTGTTGAGCTCCAGCTTTTTTTCTATACTCATGATTTCCTGGAAAAACAGAAGGGTCATTGTTTCATTACCAATTACATTTGCATTGCACTTTCATGCCGGTGCGAGAGCTTTCACATAGACACAATAACCAAAAAAATCCCAAACTGTTTGCATAATGCAGTACTTATGCTAAACATTGCAAAAATGTCAAAGCTTTGAAAATTGTGATGATTTGTGGACTGGAGAGGACAATAAAGTCATGCAATTTTGCACAATGAGCTTCAAGGGTGTTGACCGAAATGCTGCAACTTTGTGGACAGATCCTATGGTATAATTACATTAATTTGGCTTTTGAGGCTGCTTCAAAACAAGTTTTGAGTTAGACATATTAAATACTGAGACCTTTTTGACATGCATATGGTGAAGAATCTGATGATGATAATCATGATGATGCTGACTTTCCAGAATAGAGAACCTGTTTGTGAACCAGTTCATGCACATGTTCCAGTCCTCCTGGAGTGATTTCGCCGACTTTGAGAAGATCTTTGTGAGAATCAAAAACACAATCTCAGGTCAGCCTCACATATATGAATGCTATGATATAATATTATCTGTATTATATTATATTATATTTATTATGTTATATTTATATCCAGAGTATGTGATGCAACACTGGAAGGAGGACTTCATGTTTGGGTACCAATTTCTAAACGGCTGCAACCCCGTAGTGATCCAAAAGTGCATCAAACTTCCTGAGAAGTTTCCTGTCACTCATGAGATGGTTTCTGTCAGCCTGGAGAGGGAGCTGACTCTGGAGCAGGAAATAGAGGTAGACAGTGTCTGTTTCTGTGAACCTATTCAGTTATGTCTCACTTAAATTCTCCCACTGACGTATAATGCTGATCAACGTTCTGGCTCCAGGCAGGTAACATCTACATTGTGGACTACGAGGTGTTGGAAGGCATCCGTCCTAACTGCACAGACCCGTGCACGCTGCAGTACCTGGCACCTACGATCTGTCTGCTCTACAAGAACACTCAGAACAAGATCCTGCCCATAGCCATACAGGTACAGTGATGTTGAGCAGCAAACGAGGGAAACATTTCAGTATAAATCAATGTCTTCCTGCCTCTCCCTTGACCTTTGTGTTTTCCCAGCTTGGGCAGACTCCAGGGGCAGACCAACCGATCTTCCTCCCCACTGATGGTCAGTACGACTGGCTGCTGGCTAAGATCTGGGTCCGCTCAGCCGACTTCCAGTACCACCAGACCATCACACATCTGCTCAGGACTCATCTGATGACAGAGGTGTTTGGTGTTGCCATGTACAGGCAGCTCCCTGCTGTTCACCCTGTGTATAAGGTAACACTCTGACTAATCAACTGACTGATTGATTCATTTGACTGACTGATTCATGGTTTGATGTTTCTTCTCCCAGCTACTTATCCCACACGTTCGTTTTACCATGGCTATCAACACCAAGGCCAGAGAGCAGCTCATCTGTGAGTGTGGCATCTTTGACAAGGTGAGTTTATGGATGTGGAAACAAAATACAGAAAAATGTAATACTCTCAAGAGATTTTTTTAGTTAAAAGCACCAAAAAAAGGGAGGAAAATGCATGGCAAGGCAAGGCAAGTTTATTTGTATAGCACATTTCAACAAGGCCATTCAAAGTGCTTCACATAAAACCCTTAACAGCATCAAAACATAATGCAGAAGAAAACAAGATTTAAAAACAATTAAGAACATTCATTTTAAAACATAAAAGCAAAAAATATAATAAAAGTTGCAGTGCAGTTTAAGAAATAAAATGCAGTAGTGAGATGCAGAACTTGATTAATAACCTTGAATTTGGTTCAATTAAAGGCAACAGCAAATAGAAAAGTCTTCAATCTGGATTTAAAGGAGCTGAGGGTCCCAGCAGACCAGAAGCTTTCAGGGACCTTATTCCAGATATGTAGAGCAGAAATTTGAATGCTGCTTCTCCATGTTTAGTTCTGACTCTTGGAACAGAAAGTAGACCAGTCCCAGACGACCTGAGGGGTCGGGATGGTTCATAAGGTAGCAGCAGATCAGATATGTATTTAGGCCCTAAACCATTCAGTGCTTTATGAACCAGCAGCAGGATTTTAAAGTCAATTAGTTTGTTAGAAAGGAAGACCAAGACCTCAGAACAGGAGTGATGTGATCAACCTTCCTGGTCTTAGTGAGGACTTGAGCTGCAGCGTTCTGTATCAGCCGCAGCTTTCTGATTGACTTTTTACAGAGGCCTGTGAACACACCGTTACAGTAGTCAATTCTACTGAAGATAAATGAATGGACAAGTTTCTCCAAATACTGTTGAGACATAAGTCAGATTTCTGGCTTGGTTTGTGGTTTTAACCATTAGTGATTGAAGCTGAGCGCTGACTTTCAATCGTTCGTCCTTGGGACCAAAAACAATTACTTCTGTTTTATCCTTTTTAACATTCTGGCATATCCAGTTGTTGATTTCTTCAATGCATTTAGCCAACCCTTGTATGGGATTATAGTCCCTCTGTGATATAGTTATGTAGATTTGTGTGTCGTCTGCATAATTATGATAACACACTTTGTTGTTTTTCATAATCTGAGCATGTAGATGTTGAACAGAAGAGGCTCCAGTATTGAACCTTGGGGAACCCCACACGTCATCCTAGTCAGCTATGATGTGTAATTAGCTACCGACACAAAGTATTGTGAAATTAAGTTATACTGTATGTAGACTCATGTTATTTCTTCTCTTTGAATGGGCCATAGTGCATTCAGTAACAGACTCTCAAACGCACCATCATTAGCTGCAAGTAATGAGAATGATGCTGTATCTTCTCCATCCTCCTCAAGGCAAACGCAACAGGTGGAGGTGGACACGTCCAGATGATTCAAAAGGCCATGAAGTCTCTGACTTTCAGGTCTCTGTGCTTCCCGGATATGATCAAGGCCCGTGGTGTGGATGACAAGGAGGAGCTGCCCACCTACTTCTACAGAGATGACGGCTACATGGTGTGGGAGGCCACCAAGAGGTGATGAACAACTCTTTGGAGGAGTTTTTATAGACAGCACTGTTTGTGTGTTTGAGGTACAGAAAACAGCCAGAACAACAGATAAATAGTGTGGGGACTTTGCTGTTATTGTGTGTGTGTGAGAGAGAAGTAAAGCATTATTTATCTATGCTTGACTGCTGTCATGTTTTCTTTCTGGCAGTTTTGTGTCTGATGTGGTGCATATTTACTACACCAGTGATGAGACGGTGCAGGAAGATGTTGAAATTCAGGCCTTCATTAAAGATGTGTGCAGCTTCGGTATGCAGGACTTCGATAACTGCGGTGGGTCCACATTCATTTTTCTTTTAGTATTGAAACAACAATCAAAATGCAGAAACTAACCAATATTTAAAGTTTATTTTCTCGAGGAGAGAAACTGCTTACTCAACCTTCAATATTTTGTATTAGTGTTGGGTTTTCTGGAGAAGACCGGTATGTCAGGGAGCAGACAGCATTTCCAATTCATATCTGTTCTGTTTAGACGTATAGTTTCAGGGGGAAGACAGGAAGTCACAGGATAGTGATGGTGTCAACAGTGTTGTAAAACCCTTCCTGCATTTCTCCATTACCTGCATTGTGCAAGGATATTTCACACAGGGTTCTTGTACACATTTAAGATCACTTTGTAAATCTTATCTGTGCACAGAATTTCCCAAGTTCCTGAAATCACGTGAGGAGCTGATAGAGTATCTGACCGTCATTGTGTTCACTGCTTCGGCCCAGCATGCAGCGGTCAACTTTGGACAGGTGAGATCATCAGGAACCTAACATTCAATATCTTACATTTCTAAAACTGATGTGAGGTGAGTTATGAAGGTCCACTGACTGTTGAGTGTGTGGGAGAGGAAGTACTTTGACTTCAGTAAAACTACCAGAACAACAGCATACAAATACTCATTCATTCAAAATCCTATTTAGGTAAAAGTACATAAGTATTATTAGCAAAATCAAATGTATTGTTGCTTGTTCTGAAGAAAAATGGCCCAATGCGACTGATATATTGTTATCAATTCCATTATTGGATTGTTAATGCTGATGCATCATGTTTTAATTACTACTATAAACAGTAAGGTCGTAAGTAAGGCCAATGATCAGCAGGTCACACGATATCTTGAGGGGTCATGAGATGATTAATGGGGCAAGAAAGGAGAAAAAACTAAGTTATGCTACACAAATTCGAATTCTTTTCTTTTTGTACTTTTCTCAGATTTGTGCTTTTTGGTGAAATAAATGCATGTCCATCAAATGAGCCCACATTAGACCGTTTTCTTTAGTAAGGGATTTTCACTCCTTTATTATTTAACAATGCATAGTATGTTCTGAGCTTATTTGTAATGTAGCTATCAATCACAGCTGTCAAATAAATGTAGTGGAGTAAAAAGTACAACATTTGAGAAAATATTACTGCATTTACATTATATAATAGTATCTTTGTGTACATTGTGTAGTATGACTGGTGTTCCTGGATCCCCAACGCTCCATCAACCATGAGAAAGCCCCCGCCCAAAAAGAAGGGCCTGGCAAATGTGAACTTGATCATTGAGAGCCTTCCTGATCGCGGACGTTCCAGCTGGCACCTGGGGGCCGTCTGGGCCCTCAGCCAGTACCAGGAGGGAGAGGTACGGAAAGGGCACCCTGTGTCCAAACACACAGTTCACTAACAAAGACCACGGCATGGGCGCTATGAGTTAACAGATGTTTTATTGCAAGATGGAACGAAAGGGCTGGATTAAGGAAGTGGAAAGGTAGAGGGGTTGTGGAAAGAAGGTTGTAGGGGTGCGATGAAAGACTGCTGGCATCCGGTGGCTGGAGGGAACGGCGGGGATGGTGACTTGTGAGTGGGGGCTGTCTCTTCAGAAGCTCTGGGCCCTATTCTTCGTACCTGGCTTACTGAGTTAGCTGGCTAATTTTCAGGATAAGATGACGTAGGTCAGGCTTTTCGGTTCCTCGAAGCAAGTTTAGAAAAATCACCATAGCAACACAGCCAAAAATGTAAACCTGCTCCCGGGCAGGCTTACTGAAATTCACTGGATAAGCTGGCCACTCCCACCGGACAAAAAAGGCAGCTCCCTTCCTCATTGATGAAGGAGCGATATTAGTTTTATAGGGAGAGAGTTCTTCGAGATCACCAAGATCCGTTCTCACGTCATCATGACTTCCTGTACGCAGCGCTATAGATTCTGCCGACAAGGAATCATATATTTACGAGAGCTTCTCGAGCCGCGGAAATTGATCACCATAGGCGCAGCCGATTGCCCGTCTCACAGACTGTATAAACTATCACCCGCTGCATGCCACGCTGTTCTTAAGTTTATTTAGCGCTTAAGAAACTTATGGATGTGTTGAAAGCACTCATAATTATATGACAGTGTTATTAGTACACCATACATATCATTATTGTAGAACATGATTAAGGTGGACTCATGATGAGAATACAGAGAATCATACACAATTTCTTTTCACTGCTTCAATTGATTGAATTTCTGATTATGAATAATACATACATACTGATCCGCCCATACACATATTCAAACTCCTAGTTATATGGTAATCTACACATACATGTATTATACACATATATAGTACATGCTACATACGCACATAGAGTACATATATCCTCATAAGTATATATGTATTCGTATACTACTGCCAGCAGGCACATTTAAATAAATATAATCTGATTGATTTGGGTGATGAAGCACTTAAAATTAGCCGATACATTTTCCCAACACTGACGCTTTGTGACGCTTATGTCTCGCAGCGGGGCGGTGTTAAGCTGCGTTCACACCGAAAATGTTGCAAAAACGTTGCGAATTGTTTGCTGTGAATGCAGCATTCGATTTTGCCATGAATATGGTCTTGAATTCCTCTAATGCGTTC
Source organism: Myoxocephalus aenaeus (assembly GCA_038501785.1). Lineage (NCBI taxonomy): Eukaryota > Metazoa > Chordata > Actinopteri > Perciformes > Cottidae > Myoxocephalus > Myoxocephalus aenaeus. The sequence goes on along the minus strand of JBAMJR010000028.1, from coordinate 6,798,958 downwards.
ATGATCATCTCCTTCTTCTCAGCGGAGAAAAAAAAAGGTTCCTCTGAGTTTATTTGCCATTGTACTGTTAGAACATCGTGATGTCAGTGCTCAATTATTATCCCTTCTGAAGAGGAACGGGCACGCGCATTTATCCAGATGACTGACGTCTGGTTAGAATTAACGAGACCGTTTCAGCACGGATCTTCCGTGGAGAAACCAAGTTAGCCTGATGTCAATCATCTTGCTAATTTAAGCTGGATAATAGGACATTTGCTCGACTTTGTTGAGCCAGGTACAAAGAATAGGGCCCTGGTGGTGCAGAGTCCCCAAAAGATAGATTCATGAAGAAAAGTGCCGGTGAACATTTCTGTTGTCGTTAGTTTGGAGCGGATGTAAGAAAGGTACGCGGGGGAGGACCATCGGCCAAGCATCTTCATGATGTGGTCCGGGATTCCTCGACTTGGAGCGGTGGAGGCGATGCCGTTGCGGAATGAATGGTAGTGGAACCGGGACTGCGGGGCCCCCTTGCCTGTCACTGTGGCGAAAAGGGGGTCTCGCTGAGAAGTTCGGCTGGCTGATGTTGAGCTTAAGTAGTCGCGGTTAGGTTCGTATGGACTGTACGAGGAAGGGGAAAGTGGGTTGAGGTGGACCGTGTTGGTTGGTCTTGCTGCATTTGAGGTGATAGACGAAGATTTCGTGAGGATGGAGATGTCGGACAGGGCGGCATGTCATTACGGATGGTCGTCGGAGTTTCAGGCGGTAAACTCTGGGCATCGCAGGAGGCCGAAGAAAGCCGATAACTTTAAAGGGTGACAGGTAGCCTGAGCGGTGTGTACGGATGCGGCAGGTGGGGAGGTCTGAAGTGAGAGACAGATGGTTAAGGTGTGGAGTGTGATTCAGCCTCATGGAGACCTTTACAAAGCATGGCTATGTGTGAGTGGGTCAAGGCTGGACACGGAGCCCCAAAGGACTTCTTATCTCTCTTTTTCTTCCTCTCTACGACGTAACGGGGTTAAGCCACGTTCTGTAACTATCAGTCTATAACTGATTCCTGTCACATTAGTAAGCAGAACAATGACGGTAAGTTAAGGCGACTAATAACTGCAGTGTAGTATATAATAGAATAATGGTAGTAGAGCAGGGGTGCCCAATAGGTCGAACGTAGTGCGGGTACTGAAAACGCGAGGCTTTCTCACTTTTGAATTTTCCACTCTTGATGTTTGTCATCAACCTGGTTCAGCTTTAGAATGTACAAATTGTTAAATCTTGAGTCTTTTTAGTGGTACCCCCCCCCCCCCCACTAAAGCTCGCTGCCGTCACCCCTGTGCTGAAAAAACCTGGTCTTGACCCCGACATCCCCAACAACTACCGGTCCATCTCCAACCTCCCCTACCTGTCCAAAATCCTTGAAAGATCTGTTGCAACTCAACTCAAATCCCACCTCAATCTCCACAACCTCTATGAACCCTTTCAATCCGGCTTCCGTTCGAAACACAGCACTGAAACCGCCCTACTAAAAATCACCAACGACATACTTCTCTCTGCTGACTCTGGCTTCCTCACCATCCTCATCCTCCTTGACCTCAGCACCGCCTTTGACACCATCAACCACTCCATCCTCCTCTCACGTCTCCAGCAATCCCTTGGCATAACTGGCACTGCCCTCTCCTGGTTCACCTCATATCTCTCAGACCGACATCAATTCATTGCCATAAATAACTGTAAATCCTCCACTTCCCCAGTCACCCACGGTGTCCCCCAAGGTTCCGTGCTTGGTCCCCTCCTCTTCATCATCTACATCCTTCCCCTTGGACAAATCATCCGTCGTCATGGTCTCAATTTTAACTGTTACGCTGACGACACCCAACTCTACCTCTCCTCCAAGACCATCACCTCTGTCACCCACTCCACTCTCACCTCCTGTCTCACTGAAATAAAATCATGGATGCAAGAAAACTTTCTCAAACTCAACTCCAACAAATCTGAAATACTCATCATCGGCCCTAACTCCCTCACCCGCTCAGCCCAGACTTTCTCTTTGAATATTGACGGCTCCATTGTCACCCCCTCCACCCAGGTCCGCAACCTCGGCATCATCCTTGACCCCACCCTCTCTTTCCTCCCCCACACCAACCACATCACCAAAACTGCCTTCTTTCACCTCCGTAACATTGCACGCCTCCGGCCCTCCCTGTCCTCTGCCACCACCGAAATCCTCATCCATGCCCTCATAACATCCAGACTCGATTACTGCAACAGCATCCTCTACGGCTCACCCAACAAAATCCTCAATAAACTTCAATATGTCCAAAACTCTGCCGCCCGACTGCTCACCTCCACCCGCCGTTATGATCACATCACCCCGGTCCTACACAACCTCCACTGGCTTCCGATCAAGTACAGGATAGACTTCAAACTACTACTCATCACCTACAAAGCCCTAAACAACCTGGCCCCTCCCTACCTTTCAGACCTCCTCCCCCTTCACGCCCCAACCCGTTGCCTCAGGTCCGCCGGTACAAACATCCTGAAGACCATCAGGACCAAGCGCCGGACCTGGGGGGACAGGGCCTTCTCTGCTGCTGCACCCCCCCTCTGGAACGCTCTCCCCATCCACATCCGTCAGGCTCCCTCACTAGCTTCATTCAAGCAAGCCCTCAAAACACACCTCTTCCAACTCGCTTTCACCTGCTAAAACCTGCATCTATCCTCCACTACGACCCTCAGCTTCTCCAGTTTTCTTTCCTTTCTTTCTTTGTTACAAAATTTTTCCTGTTTGTTTGTTTTTGCTTACTTTGTCTTTCATTTTTGTTCCGTTCGTCATTGTCTACTGTCCATATTGTAAAGCGTCTTTGTGTATCTTTAAAAGCGCTATATAAGTTGAAATTATTATTATTATTAGATCGCATGCCATAAAAAAAAGAGACTTTTTTTTTTTTATCACTCTTTCAAAAACTTTATTGAAAAAATGCAGCTCCCGGTGGGCAAATTAACGTGCTCGTTCGAAAGAGCTGCGCCTCGCCTGGAATCCAGACTCATCTCGAACAAACCTATTATTGTCAATCACCACGTGCGCCCACAATGGTTGGCAGCTTGAATGGATTTATTGTCAAGTACATGGAGGACGATGTTTTCCCCGACTTCCTTAATTACCACTGCATAATACACCAACAAGCATTATGCGCTACAATGCTAAACGTGAAAGAGATCATGGATGTGGCAAAGAAGATCGCCTGTTCTGTTCGAGCGAGACCTTTTCAAAGACGGCTGTTCCGTGCACATCTGGAGAAGGCCGACTGTATAATAATATTGTAAAAATATTAAGTCCAAACACCGTTCCACCATGACTGATGACCATTTGGTCTGCCTGAGGATGGCTACCAGCAGCTACTGTCCGGACTATGCAACCCTGCTGGTTCCATTCAGTGCAGTCATCAGAGTAAAATGTAATGACCAAAAATGTACAGATTTGTATTGTGTCATAAGGGTTCAGTTATGCAAGGTACGCCAATATTGTAAATATAAAGTATACTCGGTATGTGTATATACATATACATATATATATAAATAGGTATTTACCATTATTAATTAAATTAATCTTTTTGACTTGGACATTTTAAAAGTAGCCCGTGAGCCCAAAAAGTGTGGGCACCCCTGTAGTAGAGGAAGGAACGGTATCGGCCATTGTAATAGCGATTCAACTACGAAGGTAGCGGTGGATGTCAGGCAGGACCACCTTTCGGATGTAATCGCAATTCATGGAAATCTGTAGGGCAAGATATTCATTTTCTTTTTTAGCAGACTGATAGCGTTGCGATGGATGGTTGCGTTCTTCGGTCGAGAGATTATCCGCTAGGAAAAGAGGGATTTGTAGAGACTGTCGGAGCATCGGTGAATGAGGGTCGTGGTGGTTTTGTCCATTGTTTAGTGTCTGAATCTCCGGCCGGTGGAAGAGCGGCGTGGGGGACGCCGAAGTCGGGATCTTTCCCCCCCCCGGGCTGTTGGAAGGCGAGGGCCAACGACTTCGGAGTTGTCGGAGGAAGGATGCAGAGAGCCGCGGGGATCATGGGTGGCTAAACGTGGCAGAGGATGCTGGCAACGAAGTGGTATGAGAAGGAGGGAGTTCCGGGACTTCGGAATATAGCTGGTCGTCCGGGTGGGTTGAGAAAAAACGTTTGTATCGGGTAAGCAGTTAAAGATTTTGCTCATCTGTGGCACGTCATGTCGGAACTGCGTTGACGAGGAAGTGAACGGGTTCGTTGTGCTTCTTTGGCCCCGTAAGTTCAGGGCGTGGCCTTCATTCCTGAACTATGTTTCATAAAACACCAGGCAATCATTCTTCTGGACACGTCTCAATACACACTGGGTTGATTTAAGGACCAGAACTAAATTATGAAATTTAAAGAAGCGTCGCTCTACTTCAATATGTGCCTATGTGCCTCTTTCCTTGCAGTGTGCGTCCTGGCTGAATTACCTGTCTCCCCTCTCTCTCCTTGCAGCTGTACCTGGGCATGTATCCTGATGAGCACTTCATAGAGAAACCAGTGAAGGCGGCCATGGAGACGTTCAGGAAGCAGCTGGCAGAGATAAGCAGCTCCATCAAGAAGAGGAACGACGGAAAGAAGCTGCCTTACTACAACATGTCCCCCGACCAAATCCCAAACAGTGTTGCCGTTTGAGGAATAAAATCATGTGTCTGCAAAATATTTTGCCAATAGCACATTGAAGTTCTGCTGATATCACTGACTCTGTCACCCAAGTGTGTTACTGTGATACTTCTATATATTAAAATGTGCTGACAAAAAAAAGCCTCAACTTTACTTCTTAATATTTGTGGTCTCCTCCGTCTTCAGTAGTGTAAAACAGAAGACGTTAAACTCCTTCACATCTGATAATACTGAAACCGTTTTATACATTTTGTGACAGTGCCACTAACAATCCTGTTACCACAACATTTAAATCCAAAACACATGGCTTGCATTGAAATATACAAAGTGTTAAAAGTAACATTCATATATGTTCAAGTCCAGTCAGCAGTAAACAAATGTAGCTTTATGCAAGTTACACTATTCCCAGACATGATCTAATGTAAGCGACAGGGTCAAGACAATGTGATTACCAGGATTATAAAATGGGGAAATCAGTTCATGATTGAACAGCTCTGTAACCCATATTCCATTGGATCGCAATTAATTTACAGTTATTCCTTTTCCTTGATGATGCACCTTTTCATGGTAGTGCTTGATGTGTAAAGAAGACACATGACTTGCCTTTGGTATTATGGCAGGATGCTTGACAAGTGAGTGAAGGCCAGATCTTGTCAAACGTCCTCCAACCATGAGCCCACCGTACTCATCGACAAAGGGACTTAGTTTGGGTAGCTTGTTTATTTTGTCTTTTGGTTTTACTTCCTTGCATAGCATTATACCTGCTGAACGCTTCCGTTTGAACCAATTTGATGATAAAAAGCTCTGCTTCCTGTCTTTCCTCAACACGTGTGGCTTCACTTGTTTTAGGTTTGTGACCCTTAATTTGCTTAGCATGGCACTTGAGACGTGGACTTGATTCTTTGGATTCTGTTAGCCACAAAGACGTGGAACCGTCTCGCGTCATTGTTCATATAGCCAAGAACAATATTTGAGTCTGTCCAAACGTGTTCTTGAAGACCATCTATTTCAAGCTTATTTCTGAGCATAACACTTATCCTTGCTGCTACCACTGTTGCAGATAACTCAAGGCGTGGTATTGTGGTCACTTTGGTGGGGGAAACACGTGCCTTTCCCATGACTAACAAACAATAGACATCCCCATTAGTGTTGATTGTTCTGAAATAAGTACACTCCCTGTGCCTGAGAAGTGGTGAAGCTCATACTGTTTGACATCCATGAAGTTTGCTGGAATGTAGCGCCTTCTGATCCTTACATTAGAAGTTTTGTAGATTTTGTAGCCATGATTCCCACTGTGTCTTGAGCTCCAGTTGTTGCAATATCTACTTCCCCAGGAAAATGAAAGGGGCCATGGAGACATTCAAGAAGCAGCTGGCAGAGATAAGCAGCTCCATCAAGAAGAGGAACGACGGAAAGAAGCTGCCTTACTACAACATGTCCCCCAACAAAATCCCAAAGGTGGCCATGGAGACGTTCAGGAAGCAGCTGGCAGAGATAAGCAGCTCCATAAGAAGAGGAACGACGGAAATAAGCTGCCTTAACTCATAACTACAATGGATACCTTTTCTACAATCAAAACCAAATGGGAAAGTGAGTTGAATATGAACCTGACAGAGAATTGGTGGGTGGGTGTACTGAGGAGGGTGAACACATCTACGTCCTGTGCCAGACTTGGTCTTATTCAGTTCAAGGTGGTCCATAGGATGCACTTCAGTAACAGCAGACTAGTTAAAATGTTCCCAGACCATGACGCAGGATGTAACCATTATGACTATCCTCAAGTAGATTTATCACACATGTTTTGGCTGTGTCCTAAACTTGGACAGTTCTGGTACTATGTTTTCAATATCTTAACTATAGTTTTAGGGATCAAGGTACAACCGTGCCCTCTTCTGGCAATCTTTGGAATCCCAGCCAAACCCATACTGTATACCAAAGAGAACGATATCATTACCACTATTCTGGCACGTCGCGGAATACTTCTTGCTTGGAAGTCTCCAAAAACACCATCTCAGTCTGCCTGGCTTAAGGACATAATGTTTTTTTTGAGTCTCGAAAAAATTAAATATACACTAATGCCGTGTTCACACCAAAAGCGTTGCGAAATATTCGCGCGTCCAGATTACATGTTAAATCAATGCACAGGCGCGTTAGGTTGCGAAAAATCCGCTTTTTCGCCGGGCGGCGCGATAGAGGCGAAATGGCGTTGCGAATATTCGCAAATCCGCTTTTCCGCTTTTTCGCCGGCGTTGAAATATTTCATCTCCAGCGAATAATTCGCCCGACGCGGAGTTGCAAAAGCCAATCGGCGTTGAGAACCTCCGCCCGGCATCACCGCCCCCATGCCGTCACTGAATCAACTGCTGAAGGAGCGCTGGAAGCTTCATTCAGACACTCGTCCTGGAGGAGTCGGAGCTCTGTGCGACTACGGATAATATTATGAACCCAGACACGGGGGCGCTTGATGTTCCGACGTGTGTGGGACTTCCTCAACAAGTATAAAGCAGAACTAGTGGTTATTTACATGGTGAATGGCGGAAATAGTAAATGTTTTCACAGACACGGAGATAAGCCCCGCCCCCTTTCCCCAGCGAATGGTTGCGGAAAAATGAAAAACGAATTAACCACATAGAGCGAGTTTTTCACCGGGCGGCGCGATATAGGCGATATTTTGGTGTGAACACGGCATAAGGGGCCGATCACACCGGTCGCCTCTAAAATGCGCTAAACAAAACAGCCCGGTGCGCCTGTGGAGCGGGCCTGGCGATACACACTGACATTGATGAGCTGTGCGACTCCGCGCAAGGCGCTTAAAAGTTGAGAATATTTCAATGTTTAGGCGCGCCGAAAAAACGCTAGAAAAACGCGAAGCGCAGCATTTTAAAGCGCGCATGAAAGGCGCGCCGTACCATAGGAAAACAATGGTTTTGGTAGCGACGCGTTTTTGAGAGTCGCGTCTGGTGTGATCGGCCCCTTAGAGGCTGTAATGACCATTTCACAAAGTGGCAGCCTTTCTTTTCCTATTTCCAAAACCTGTCAGTGTTGCCCACATGTCGGGTTCTGTCCTTCATCTGTCTGATTTACTGTAACCAAATCTAACTACTTAATTATATTACAATACTGTATTACACAAACTCTGTGAACAAACGTAAAGGCCATGTGTGTGTGGGTGGGTTTGTGGGTGTATGTGTTTTGATTCATTCTTTTTCTTTATTTTCTATTATTTTTTACTCTTATTATTAGTTGTACTTCCTCTCATTTTTTACTTTACGTTGTCTGTTTGCTCTACTTTCCTGTCAACACGTGCACCCAAAAAAATTAAAATACTTGTTCACTGATCCGTATACATCATATTGTGCATACTCATCAATAAAGTATATTTAAAAAAACAGAATACTTTAAACTACTTCACATCTGAAAGTACTGAAATATTAACCTTTTTATATATTTTGTGACAGTGCCACTAACAAAACCTGTTACCACAGCATTGCCCCTAACAGATGGACCTTCATCCGGAAGGTTGATGGCGGAGACGCTAGGTCACCATTCTCCCACCATGAGAACCTCAGGTAGTCTTGGTCTTCCGGCCTTACATGGAATTGATTGAACATTCGCTCCACATCACACATAATAGCAATCGGGCCCTTGCGAAACCTACAGAGAACTCCCACCCAGGTGTTTGTGGCTGCTCTTGCTGACGTCTCCAACCTGGTCCTTCTCTTATCGTTGTTTTGTTTTCCTTGTTTTTTTGGCACCTACAGCCCTTTTTCTACTGGTTAAACCTTTTTAACCCCGGTTAAGCCCCAGACATTTAAAAAAAAAATTCCAAATGCTTTTGTCACACAATCACACAATGTCTCCTTCTCTCCCTGAGCTGAAGCTCTTCAAAATCGTGTGACCCCCGATCTGTTCCTTGGACCCCTCCCTGGAAGCTCTTTAAAATCCTGTGACACTGGCAGACAGAAAGAGATCTTACCCGAAAATGATTTTCCTCACCGGTTCGGTCAAAAAATGGAGCTCGTCACTCCTCTCACCTACAGCCAGTCCTGGCCTCTCAATAGACCAAGGACGGAGGGCTTTCCACAAGAGTCCTTGACTCCCCCGTGCACGGTGTCAGGAAAGAAAATCTGAAGGAGGGAGGAGATATTGAATCCGGCTCGAAAGGACCAAGTATGTTATGAAAATTCACTCGACACCGGGTGGTAAAATCATTGATCAGGACATTTAATCGTTGCAAGGAAGGAGACAGAGTCAGAAATACGACGTAAGGCTTAACTAATCACATATCCCAAGACTGCTCAACGGACGAGCAGAGAGTAACCTCTTAAATACATTAATCACACAATCCCAGAGGCCCTCGTGAAGTCTTTGGCCTTATCCCCCATGATGCCTTTCCATAGATAGGCTTGCCTCCATGGTCATAAAACAAGGGTCTGCATGTTCTTCAAACAGTGACATACAGATACCAACCGGTCTTATGACCCTGGAGACTAGTTTGCAGAGTTCATATGTAAGTTAACAAGGAATAGTTCAATCTAAAGTCACAGGCCTTTAAAACAGTATGATTAATAAACAAAACATGTGATTATTAATATAACAGTGAAACAGTAACTGATTAAGAGTAAATATGTTTTTTCTTTAAACATTTTGCATACCCATACTAAATACAGAATATCTCCTCACCACAAGGGCAATTTGAATAATTGTAACACTTGTGAGACTAGTTAAGATGTTTATATAGCAGTATATCTGTTACTGGTTTATAGGTTGATGATAGAACACAGGAAAGAAAAAAAAGAAAACTTCCAGGATGTATTTTCTCTTTTTAATTATGCATATTATCACTTTTTTTCTACTATAAAATAGCACTATGTGTTAACAGTATCTCTGCAAAGTTTGACTTTAATTAAGTGAAGTTAAATATGTTTAGTGCACATTTCGTGAACCGTAGGTTTAGGTCCGCTGAAAACAAAAATGCCCTAGCTTACTTCCTGAACCTTGGACGCCTCTGGTTCCACAACAGAGGGGCTCTGCTCAAGCAGATGCACCAATACATACAAAGCAAGGCCGTGTGGAATATCGTTTAATCCATAAGTAAGTCATATTTCAGTGTTTTGGCTGGAATGTGGTAATGTTGTATAGTTTTCCAGAAAGGTGCGCCAATCATGTGTGGCATCAAGCTAAGGATATGAAAATTTATATTTTCATAACTTGGGGAGCGCTCTCGAGTCACTTTCGAGTCCTATCTTTTGTTTATGTTAATATTTATGGTTGAATTGTGTTATAAACATGTAAAATGGACTTATATGCTCTTGTAAGGCCAGGCTGTGCAGTTTTTTTGCTATTTCACATCAGTGGCTCTGGTATCGTTTCATGGGAGTACGAGGACTTTGAGAGTGAGAAAGACCTTCCGATGAAGAATTCTGCCCCCATTTTTGGGGGTGCTGTGACTCATCAGTACTGGAACAGCACAATGTCACTGTGACTCTCTAAGCGTCCTGTGTCCTTTTAATCAGTGAACTCTCACTTTAAACTTATCTTCTCGGGTTCACTACGTACTGTGTATTACGGGGCTGCTTCCCTGTTCACATGAATGCAACTCAACAACATGTACTGCAATGTGCTCATTATAACCCGGGTCGTGTCCAGGACATAGATATGTGTGTGCTGTATGTGGCCTTGCAGTTGTACTTTAAGCAACTAAACACAATACTTAATTAATATTAAGCATAAAACATTTTCCTTCCACACACCTTAATTCCATCATCTGGACTGATTATTTCTTTGATCTGAGCCTTGCAAACATAGTGAACTTCCCCTTTGAGCTTGATTGTTGATTTGGGTTCAGGCGTCACTTTCCTTACGATGATGCAGTGACTGACTCCAATTGTTTTAGAGTTTGCTGGCACATACATATTATTGATTATGAGTATCTAGCTATCATTTGGATTGGTCTACTTGCAACTGAGGTGGCGCGTGCCTACCTCAGGACCTCTAGTTCGTGACGAGCTTGCTAGCTAGCAAACAAGTCACATCTAGCTAGCTGTGACTAGATACTCATAATCAATATGTATGTGCCAGCAAACTATGAAACATACCCACAACTCGTCCCACTGACGGGCATCGCCCCCCCATCAACATCATATTAATGTTCTTTATCACTTTGTGTTGTGTCTATTTCCCTTTGCTGTTGAGAAGATAACTGAGACTTTCGTAAGCTTTGAAGCACTGCTGGCCTTTCAATGTAATTTATTAATGCGTTGTAAAACATAAATAGTTCTCACTTAAGATGGAGTCACACAAAATTCCTAACTAATACTTAACTAGTAACTACCTGAATTAATCATGAATTGCAGTATTAAAACACGTTTATAAAGCACATGTTAACCATTAGTGCATTATCTATAAGTCCTGAATAATTGGTTTGCAATATATATTACTTAATTGGTATGCAATATATTATTTAATTTACAAATGGGGAACCCATCATTTATAAAGTATGAAAACACAATCATGAAACGCATAATAGTCAATCTTATTAATCAATAATAAAATATGTATAACTGTTTATGAATTGCATACTAATTAGTTACTAATGAGTGTCCATGTTGGAACAATGCTGTTCCAACATGGAACAGCATGTTAAATGATAAATGATGAATTAAGTGTTTACTCATGCTTTACTAATGCTAAATAGTGTGTAGTTATTATAAAGTGTTACCAAGTAATTACTTGGAAAGAGCATATTTTGTTCCTTTTTGTTTCAAAACCAGCAAAATCATACATGAATAAAATGAATGATAAACAAAAAAGTACAGCGAGGTTGCTCAAAGGATGTATACAGAGAACGGGGGGCTCAGTTGACTCAACTAAAATCATAAATATGATTTACGGCAGCTGACCTGTGTAACAATGGGTTTTCCCAGGAAATGTGTCTCCACCCACTCAGCTTGGCAGCTATTTGTATTCTTTATTCAACAATTGCACATATACAATTTCATAACGTGTCAATATGAGACGGCAAAATACATTTAAACTAACATGCCAGGGGTGCTGAACGAGTGACGTTCACTTGCCGCTGTTCTGGCACTTGACTGACGCCTGTCACAGACTTGCCGCTGTCCTGACACCTAGCTGATGCCTGCCACAGACTTGCCACACGCTTGCCACTGCCAGTAATCGCACTCGCTGTCTCATGGCGCGAAACCGAATGAATGATGAAATATGACCCAACAGATCTGTTGTACATTTATGAGTGGTCTTTAGGACCATCTGAGAGAGACACAGAAGCATTACACCCGACTAATTTTGCTTCACAACATTCAACACATGCTGAATGTTACATGCAGGTTGATTCACTACATTGCACCGCACACGTGTCAGAGATGAAAGAGTTGAGGATGTATGGTTTGGTTTGAAGGAGAAGAGAGGTAGAGAAGTTACGTATGATGGATATTCATTGGACATAAAATACTGCACAATCCGAGTTTCAGCATGTTTCCTTGGCACAAGGCCCAGGAATGGAAGGACATGTCAATCAGAGGATCGGTGGTTCGAGCCCCGGGTCCGCGTCGATGTGTCCTTGAGCAAGACACTTAACCCCTAATTGCTCCCTGTTGCTGTGTCTATGGTGTATAGAGCAAAAATGTAAGTCGCTTTGGATAAAAGAGTCAGCTAAATGAAATGTAATGTAATGTCTGCACAAGCACTCAAGCAGGATCCTGGGAACTTGTACAAGGTGTAAAAGGCAACGTATACAAAACAGAATGTACATTACTAATGTGACCACGACGAGGCCTTGATCAGGTTAAAATTACACTTGTACTGCACCTTTAACACTAGCTCCAAACAACTAAAGAGCTTGCAGTTTAAAAGGATCCATTTGGCAGTGGATGGCTTAATGAGACCAAAAATTATCCCAAGAGTATAACATTTATTATAATAAACAACTTTGATAGAATATTAAAATACAGGACGTCCAGCACATCTAAAGCACATCTTTCCCTGGACACAGATACACCTACCTCCTGGAGAGAGTTATTGATCTGGCCAACTGTTATGAAGGGGTTTTTCTTCACCAGGGAAATGATTCTTCGGTCATCCACCACAGTTGTCTTCCGTGGTCTTCCGGGTCTTTTGGTGTTGCTGAGCTCACCAAGGAGTTTTTTTAAAGGCAAAGAAGTGGAATGTTCTGCAATGGCCAAGTCAATCACCTGACCTGAATCAATTGAGCATGCATTTCACTTGCTGAAGACAAAACTGAAGGGAAAATGCCCCAAGAACCAGCAGGAACTGAAGACGGTTGCAGTAGAGGCCTGGCAGAGCATCACCAGGGACGAAACCCAGCGTCTGGTGATGTCTATGGCAGTGTTTTTCAACCTTTTTTGAGCCGCGGCACATTTTCTACAATAAAAAAATCCCGCGGCACACCAACAACCTAAAACGTTACAAAATGTCACATTGTAGCATAATACAGCATATGTGGTAGGTAATTATTGCGCAACCTACTGGCATGGAAGAGTATTCAGTGTTTCAAGTAAACCAGATTGCTCCATCAGACAAAAAAAATGTGTTATCACTTTGTTAGAAAAATGAAAATAAAGTTATGCAAAAAATAACTAATATTTAGTTACTACTAAATAACTTATTGTGGAAAACAATAAACTATTGCAAAACAAATCGGAATGAGTGAGATGTGTGAGCATCAGGTTGTATCAGTATTAGTGGCTGCAGTGAGCTGCTTTCCTCTACAAATCTATTTTAAAACGGGGTTGTAGATTTGATACGGCTCTCAGTTCATGCTCAATGATGAGAGACACAACAGCAGAAAGCCGACCTCACAGAGATCTCATAAAGATCGGCTTTTGGCGAAATGCCAAGAATCGGAGCATGCGCAGCGTGACCTGTTAACGGCGGACTGTGAACATTTAAAATCAGCATTTCCTCTTGCGCCCCACCTGTAATAAATACCTGTAATAAAGGTATTACACCTGTAATAAATACCGCCCCAGTTTGATAAATACTGACTTAAAGGAAACATGGTGTTCATTTATTTTAATGACGACCACAAAGTGAGCAGGCTTTATCACTGCAGGGTGTTTTTCAGGCTTTTGGAAGAATATTTCCAGAGCCTCTCTGAGTCAGAAACGTCATTGATGAGCTCCAGGCTGTTTGTCTTGACCTGCAAACACGTGAACTGTTAGGCTTTAACAGTGAGAGCTCATATCTTAAAATACTGATAGCTTCAGCAGCAAATCCCATTGTGAAAAGCACGCGACATATTTTTCGCCGCTCTCTCTCTCTGTCTCTCTCTCTCCGCTGTGTCTCACCTGCGCGCATCGGGTGGAACTCCGCGTGCAGAGTTGTAGACGCGACCCAGAAATGACATGCTGTGTAGATAAGATCAATAACATACCGCCGTTTAGTTTGTTTAATAGCAGAACAAGGTGCAGACCTGTTCTATATCACTCTTTTACTTTTGATCTTTTACTCAATTACTTTTGGTCCCTTAAAAACGGGGTGACCACTTATACATTTGTTGTAGTTCCTACACCGTTCACCTGATTTGGATGTAAATACCCTCAAATTAAAGCTGAAAGTCTGCACTTAAAGCACATCTTGATCATTTCAACTCCATTGTTGTGGTGTACAGAGCCAAAATAATGAAAAATGTATCAATGTCCAAATATTTATGGACCTGACTGTGTGTGCAAAACTAAGTAAAACCATAAATAAAAGTAAATTAGTGAGTTAAACAAAACAGCAGTGGCAGTCAGCGTCTCTAGGTTGCTCACTGCACAATCCCCATCCAGACAGCTCTACAGGGAAGTGGGAAACTCTGGAGCTGGACCTAGGGTAAAAGACAAAAAGAGTGAACCCCAGCAAATATGCCTCAACTCAGGAAGCTAAAGTCCACACCTACAGAAGCCTGGGAGTCAGAGGGTTAATTCCATTCTCCACCCTAAACCCTCAAGCCCTGAACCCTCAGGCAGTCACTGACGTCAGCTGCTAAGTGGCTGAGTGTGAGAGGCTGTGAGGGCTTGAACTGGTGTGAATATGAATGGGACAGCACTTTGCTGCAACATATCACGTGACTACATAAAAAATATTGTGTATTTATTTTATACTTTTTATTCACTGATTTGAACGTCTTTCTCACGAGATGAGAAGTCATTTTAGATGATATATTTACTTGTTTTTGTCAAAACGAAATGTTTGATGAATGTAAACAAAATATTTATAAATATATGTTCTGATTGCATTCCTCTGATTTCATGTGTTTTTATGTTCCATCTTTAATCCGTAATGTTGTAGTGTATTTTATCGGGCTAAACGCCCACGTGTCTCTTTGTTTACCTTTTTTTTTTTACGTCTCCATGCTTCCATTGGGAACTGCCTGTTTAACGTCACATTGCTATGAACTATGGGTAATTCCCTTAGGCAAAGTCAGCATCTAATGCTGACTTACGGAAAGGGATCATAAAGGGCTCAAAATGTCTGCCAGAGAGTCTCGAGCACTCTACGATGTGACAGTGGGACACCCCTAAACCCTCACGGACTTCGCGGGAGTGCGCCTCAAAGTCTGTGAGTCCGTAAGGGTGGAGATTGGAATTGACCCAGAGAGAGAAAGAGGCAGCTCATGGTGTGGCTTTTTATATGGTGGCCCAAACTAATTGGGAACCAGGAAGTAGGAGGGGCTAAGGCCTACTCAGCCCTACAGAAGCCCAGGAGGAACATTTCCTGAGACGGCGACACTAACAACAGTAAAGAGAGTTACTCAACTTATGTTTAATCAAAACATACACACCATGGTTTCAAATGTTCCATCTGTCGACATGGCTGAGCATGGCAAGCATCTCATCTGGGTTGAGTATGCACACAACACTCTCCCCTGCCCGTCTACTGGTCTCTCCCCGTTTCAGTGTTCTTATGGCTATCAGCCACCCGTGTGTCCAGCACTGGAGAGGGAGTCTAGGGTTCGCTCTGCTCTGGCCATGGTCAGCCACGGCCATGGTTGTCCACGCGGGACCTTCCCCTTCAATGAAACGGTTATACTGATCAATAACAGCAGTCCTACTTTCTCAGGATTTTTCTAAGTCAGCTTTTGCTGCTCCTTTTTCTTTTTCTTTTCTTTTCTGATTTTTCTAAGTCAGCTTTCACCGTTTTAAGTTTCCTCTTCTGATAGCAGATGTTTTTTGTACAAGCACATCTGATCCAGTCTCTAAAACTGGAAGTTTTCGTCCAGCCCCTAATGGTTGTAAAAAACGTTTCTCTATTTTGCAGCTCATATAGAAAGAGCCTGCTCCTCCCCCAGCTCCGACTAACTAACAGGAGGCATCTCTCTCTTCCGAGTCAGCGAAGTCAACAACAGGATATTTTATTTTCCCCCTGATAAAGTAACATTAGCAGATGGATCCCATTACATAAGAATAATTAATCAATATGTGAGTGACAGCTAGCGCCTATGCAAGTTGTATTTAGTGAGTATCGCCCTCTGGCTTTAGGCAGGGCCTGCTGTGTGCGTGTATCCTGGCTTGTGTGTGTGTGTCTTGCAGGTATTGCAGGGTGGAGCAAATCAACATAACTGGTTACACCTGACCAGAGTTTATGAGAGTATTTGAGCCTTGTCTGCTCCCATCTTTGTCATGACAGTATACTTTTATGCTTTCATATTTTTCTACGATCTTCTAACAATACAGTTTTGAAGAAGTTTGCCCATTCCTAAAACTTTGAGGCGAACATTTCGTGGCTGATTATCTCTTCATCTTCAGAGCGCGTTTGGACCTGCGTCACCGCCATGCCTTCTTACACAGTGGCTGTTTCCACAGGGAGCCAGTGCTTCCAAGGGACTGATAATTATATCTACATTACTTTGGTGGGCACGGAGGGATGCAGCGAGAGAACACTGCTGGACAAAGCTCTGTCCAATGACTTTGAGAGCGGAGCGGTAAGTGACGTCACACCGTGAGGATGACTGTGACAAACGCATACATTTTTTATTTCTGATGAATGACGAGGAACTACGCACAAACGCTGGGTGAGATTGTTTACATGCTGACATGAAAGAGGAAGACGTTACAACAGAGATGTAACTTGCAAATGAGCAACTTTTATTTTGGAGGGGGAAACAATCTAAAGAAAACTAAGCTAAGGCAATACAAAAGAGGGTGAATATGGAATAGATGAAAATTAAAATGTAGCATTTGCTTAGTATTCTACAGTTGCTGTTTTTTAAATAAAACTCTTTCTACCATTTTAATTTGTTGCCCCTTGCAAACCCGAAATTTAAGTTGAAAAATATATTTATATTTAGCTTCCTACAACTTTCTCTGCATGTCTGTGAAATGTTTTTTTCACATATTACCTGTGACATTACCTGTTTGTTACACGAAGCATGTGACGTTGATACATGTGACATGTGTTTGACCCACTTTCCTTAAAAAGAACAATGACACAAAACTAACAAGTACACACCTGATTCAGTAAGTCACACTATGTTTTAAAGCGTATTTATTTAGCCACTGACTAAATTGCAGGTGGACTCTTATGACGTGAGGGTTGGGGAGAACCTGGGTGAGATTTTGTTGGTGAAGATTGAGAAGAAGAAGTACTGGGTGCAGGATGACTGGTACTGCAGTTACATCACAGTCAAGACCCCGTCTGGAGACTACCTGGAGTTCCCCTGCTTCCGCTGGCTGGTGGATGACAAGGAAGTGGTGCTGCGGGATGGAATAGGTACATCAGTTAATTGTGTTTTGTTTGCCTGCCTCCTCTCTGCCATCAGTCTGCAGTACACGCTCTGTCCCATCCCTCATGTCTTGTGTCTGTTGCAGCACATTTGCCTCAGGATGATAAGACCAGCCTGGTCAAACAGCATAGACAAAAAGAGCTGGACAAGAGGAGGAAAGCCTACAGGCAAGTTCACTCTGCACATGTGGCTGTGTTACAGAAGGCTGAGGCTGCTCACTAACAACTCTGCTGTGCAATACAGGTGGAAGGAGTGGCAGCCAGGCTTCCCTATGAGCATAGATGCTGACAGACACAAGGATTTGCCCCGGGACATCCAGTTTGACAGTGAGAAGGGAGTGGACTTTGTACTGAACTACAGCAAGGCGTACGTGCTCCCTCAAACAGGTTGCTGTAGTAAAGCTTTAACAGGTTTACTTAGTTGTCGATACAGCTGACACCCAGTACAAAACAGAGTGGAGCTTTAACCCCTGACATGTTTGTTTGGCTTTCATGATGCTGTGATCAAGTGTTGAGCTCCAGCTATTTTCTCATGATACTCATCATACTCATGACTTCCTGGAAAAACAGAAGGGTCATTGTTTCATTACCAGGGACATTTGCATTGCGCTTTCATGCCGGCGTGAGAGCTTTCACATAGACACAATAACAAAACTATTTGCATCATGCAGTACTTCTGCTAAACATTGCAAAAATGTCAAAGCTTTGACAATGGTGATGATTTGTGGACTGGAGAGGCAGGTGAGTTGGACAATAACGTCATGCAATTTCGCACAATGAGCTTCAAGGGTGTTGACCGAAATGCTGCAACTTTGTGGACAGATCCTATGGTATAATTCAATTTATTTGGCTTTTGAGGCTGCTTCTTTCTGTAAAGAATCATCGTAACTACATACAGTAAAACAAGTTTTGAGTTTAAATGACATATTAAATACTGAGACCTTTTTGACATGCATATGGTGAAGAATCTGATCATGATGATGCTGACTTTCCAGAATGGAGAACCTGTATGTGAACCAGTTCATGCACATGTTCCAGTCCTCCTGGAGTGACTTCGCTGACTTTGAGAGGATCCTTGAGAAAAAAAAACCCACAATCTCAGGTCAGCCTCGCATATATGAACAGTGGTGTATAAAGTACCCAAAAGCCATACTTGAGTAAAAGTAAAGATACCTTACTGGAAAATTACTCAAGTAAAAGTAAGTCACCTATTAGAATAATATTTGAGTAAAAGTCTTAAAGTATCTGATATTTTGTGTACTTAAGTATCAAAAGTATTTTTCTGATATTAAATGTACTGAAGTAGTGAAAGTACAAGTACATGCTGTTAATAAAAAAGCAAAGGGTCAGAATTATGAAGTTTATTCTTTTATTGCTGTAGCCACCGTGACCAAGGACAAGGAGTTGGGTTGATGAAATAATTGGGTTGGCTGTGATCCAACCAGGAGCAACAATGTTTAACATTATATATTGTACAGAAGTATACTTTTGCATCTACTATCAACTTATCATAATTCTCCAAAAAGCTATATGACACTATGAAGGAGTTGTAACAGTAAGTGTGTAAGTATGCTCATTCCGCTTGGTACCGGGCCGTGGGTCCCTTGGTACCGGGCCGCACGGAAAGAATGAATGGAAAAAAAAGAAGATGTTTTATTTTGAAAAATTACCGGATACATCCGTCTGTGCAGAACCTCAGACGGAACATCTTGACACATGTCAGGAGGTTACGTGTTACCTTAAAAATGAAACTTAAGTCTGTTTCAACTCTGCTGGTGTTCTGGATTAAAACCAAGGCATGCCGGTTAGATTTGTGTCCGATTTGGTCCCGACTTGCTCTGACGTAATGCACACGTGGTCAACGATAATCCCACGAGAGCAAGCCGGCCGTCGATTTCAGAGCCAGGCGCCGCAGTAGGGCTGTGGTCGAATAGTCAAATAATTACCTCCTAACGTCTAACCCTAAGCACTTTTCCTTAACCTTTGTGGAAAACGTCACGGGGTCAAGGAAAGATGGGAAGGAGAATTCATAAGGAGTTAGGAGAAGACAACCGCGGTGTTTGGCAAATCCGACTCCACTTTCACTAAGCGATGTAGTTATGACGCGACGGCAGGCGCATGTTAGTGACGTCGGTCTGTCTGCAGCGGTGAAACTACAAGGCTGTAGTCCATCTCGAACCACAATAAAGCGCATCTTTTGATCGTTTGTTCTCGTGAACGCCGAATGATACGTCACTTTAAATGTTGCCGCCGCAAGGAATTGTGGGTCGGCATTATCTCCTTTCGCAAAGGCAGGTCCAGTGGTTCCTATGCTAGAGGAGCTAAATTAGGAAGCATTGAAGCTCCTTTCCTTTGCGTTTGGACAATTCGACCGGCACTTATCATGGAGGCCACTTAGGTACTTCTGGGTCATTTCACTCAGTTAGGAAGGTTCCTAACCAAAATGGACTTTTCGACCGCAGCCTACGGCCATTTCTCAATAAGCGTTCTTCTCTGTACTTGTGTTCTCGTGGACTCGTGAAACGTCATCAGTCGCGGCCCAAGTACTGTTCCAATTCAAAAGTCCGCTTCTCGCCAAGCACGGTGGAAATGCCCGGATGTGACTTGATCCTCCCATTTTACCGGGGATGCATCAGAGCAGACTTGAGCGTACTTGAGAGAGCCAATATCCCAGAATGCATTTCGGACCAGCAAACGGGGAACAATGGCGAATGAGAAAACTCACAACTGAAAGTTGACATTCTATAAATACTACCGTTGTTGAGTCACAAAATGTAATTTTAAGATGTTTTCAGGCGAGAAGTTATTTGTTTAAGCATCAAATCTGTGGTCGGTTTGTCCAGACTCATCTTATTTAAAAAGATACGCCGATGGGGGGACCGTGAGCCCCGTCAGCACCGGGCCGTCAGCGCTATGCTGCCCGCCGACAGCAGCTTGATCTCGGCTGGACTTTTTGAAATGATCCGCTGGCTCCGATGTCTCCGTATCGATTAAACATGAGATATAAATCGACTTTGAGGATCTAACAAGCAATCTTTATTATTTATTCAGTCACATTAAATCAGTTTGACTGAGGGAAAGGTTACGATTTATAATTTAAGATTTTAATTTAACTTTTACTTTGAACTACAGTCTTATTACTTTTGACCGAATTGTTTGCAATTATATGTGTATCTATATAAATATATAAGTATATATATATATATATATATATATATATATATATATATATATATATATATATATATATATATATATAAATGTATAAACATATTATATATACAATTATGTGTATCTATATAAGTATATAAAATACATATTTATAAACACAATATATATATACAAGGATATGTGTATCTGTGTGTGTATATATATATATAATATATATTTATAAACACAATAATATATATGTACATACAATGATATGTGTATCTGTGTGTATATATACGTATATATATGTGTGTATGTGTGTGTGTGTGTGTGTATATATATATATATATATATATATGCACACAATAAATAAATATATATACAATGATATGTGTATGTCTGTGAAACCAGTGCAAAAAAAGCAGGGTTGTCATATTTTGTTTGACTGTAAAAATACTTTACAGTGAAGAATCAGAGTAACTCATGACAACGACAGCTGAGGTGGTGACGTCGTCAAGTCAGCTGCTGTTCCAATTGCAGAAAGACCGTCCTGCGTCCTCCCGTCCTTGAGAGTCTGGACTCCCAAGTCCAAACTCCCAAGTCCAAACTCCAAAAGTTCACAAGTCTGGACTTAGCGTACTTGGTATTGAGAAACGGCCTACCTCTCCCCCGACTGTCTGGCCCAGTGCATGATGGGAAACGCCTGGCTGTCGCCACATCAGAGTGCTGATTGGCTCTTAGATCTGACAGCAAACACCACGTGTTGTAGAAAATCCTTATTTTGTGTGTAGTTGTAATACTTAACGCTCGATTGTTGACTATTAGTCTCATGTTTAATCTTAAAACATATCTTGTGCGGTTGTTAATACAAAATTGTATCACACACATCAAAACCAGTAGTAATGTATTTCACAGGCAGACATAAAAAGAACAAACGCTGCAGCTACACACACATTTATATTTACAAACACATGAATAAATCCAAACGTGGTCTGTAAACTACAAGAAGACAAAAGTTCGGAACTAACAGGAAGTCTTTTTTTCTGTGACTTACTGTGACTTCCTGAAGGCAGCTGAAAACTGTTCGACTTGATCGCAGTTTATTGACAACGCCTCCTGCTGCGGCCGCCTGCTCTCGTCTGGAATCCAGGCGAGGCGCAGCTGTAACGAGCGAGCCTATTGTGATTCTCCAAACCTGCTTGGTGGAGTCTGTGTTCCACCACAGTCCTCGATGTTGGTCTCATGATTCATTTTTCTAAAGATAGATTTGATTTTGTAGCGAGTAACGAAGGTTTCAGGGGAAATGTATCGGAGTAAAAGTACCAGTTTTCTTTGCAAAATGTAGTGAAGTAAAACAGAAATATAAATAGTAGAGTACAGATATAAAAAAAAAAACTACTTAAGTACAGTAACAAAGTATTTCTACTTCGTTACTATACACCACTGTATATGAATGATATGATATGATATAATATGATCTGTATTATATTATATTTATTATATTTATATCCAGAGTATGTGATGCAACACTGGAAGGAGGACTTCATGTTTGGGTACCAATTTCTAAATGGCTGCAACCCCGTAATGATCCAAAAGTGCATCAAACTTCCTGAGAAGTTTCCTGTCACTCATGAGATGGTTTCTGTCAGCCTGGAGAGGGAGCTGACTCTGGAGCAGGAAATAAAGGTAGACAGTGTCTGTTTCTGTGAACCTATTCAGTTATGTCTCACTTAAATTCTCCCAATGACGTATAATGCTGATCAACGTTCTGGCTCCAGGCAGGTAACATCTACATTGTGGACTACAAGCTTTTGGAAGGCATCCGTCCTAACTGCACAGACCCGTGCACGCTGCAGTACCTGGCAGCTCCGATCTGTCTGCTCTACAAGAACACTCAGAACAAGATCCTGCCCATAGCCATACAGGTACAGTGATGTTGAGCAGCAAACGAGGGAAACATTTCAGTATAAATCAATGTCTTCCTGCCTCTCCCTTGACCTTTGTGTTTTCCCAGCTTGGGCAGACTCCAGGGGCAAACCAACCGATCTTCCTCCCCACTGATGGTCAGTACGACTGGCTGCTGGCTAAGATCTGGGTCCGCACAACCGACTTCCAGTACCACCAGACCATCACACACCTGCTCAGGACTCATCTGATGACAGAGGTGTTTGGTGTTGCCATGTACAGGCAGCTCCCTGCTGTTCACCCTGTGTATAAGGTAACACTCTGACTAATCAACTGACTGATTGATTCATTTGACTGACTGATTCATGGATTGATGTTCCTTCTCCCAGCTACTTAACCCACACGTTCGTTTTACCATGGCTATCAACACCAAGGCCAGAGAGAAGCTCATCTGTGAGCACGGCCTCTTTGACAAGGTGAGTTTATGGATGTGGAAACAAAATACAAAATAGAGAAAAACATAATATTTTTTGTTAAAAGCACCCAAAAAAGGGAGAACCCCAATAGCTCCATCAATAGCTCCGTTAGCTGAGTAATTCAATTCAGTTTATTTTGTATAGCCCAAAATCACAAATAAAAAATGTGCCTCGGAGGGCTTTACGATCTGTACACGTATGACATCCCTGTCCCGGGACCTCACATCAGATCAGGAAAAACTCCCCCAAAAAATAGAAAAAACCCTAGAAGAAATAGAAATAGAAATAGAAGAAACCTGAGGGAGAGCAAACAATCTCTCTGACGGAATCACGGGGTGAGTTGCCCTTGTGAATCGCGAGGTTGAGTTGTCTGTCTCCTCTGCTGATGGAGCCAGCCCTAGCTATAAACCTGAGCCAACCCTAACTATAAGCGCTATCAAAGAGTAAAGTCTTGAGTCTACTCTTAAATGAGGTGACCGTCTGCCCCCCAGACTAGAAGTGGAAGCTGGTTCCACAGAAGAGGAGCTTAATAACTGAAAGCTCTGGCTCCCATCCTACTTTTTAAGACTAGGAACCACAAGTAGTCCTGCATTCAGTGAGCGCAGCTCTCTAGTGGGGTAATATAGGGTGACCAGACGTCCTCTTTTTCCCAGACATGTCCTCTTTTCGAGACCTAAAAAAAGCGTCCGGCAGGGATTCCAAAAACGTCCGGGATTTTGCTACGTCCGGGAAAATAGTTATTACCCCCTTACAAGTTTTGGAAATGGTATCTCCCTCACGTTCCACCTTCTTGCGCAAGCTCTGACTGTAGAGAGAACTGTCATTGGTCGACCGGTCTCAACGTAAACGTAAGTTCACTGCACCATGCTATACACTACTACTACTACTACCCCCCCGGATTTTTCGATAATGAGGAAGTGGTTTTAAAATACTCAAACGCTTCTAAATCATCAACCACAGGTCCGATTTAATAAATTTAAACGACTAAAGTACTCTAAACCTTTGTGAGAAGAGAAACGATGGACTACATTTAACAAAAAAGATTGTTATATTTGTATAATTACGTAATTAGGTAAAGCTCCTCAACATGACTGAGCGATTATAACGTTTCACTATTTAGCTAATTTAGTACCCCTAACAACGTCGGATTTAGGTAAAAATGGCTCATTTCTTTATTTCTGAACCGAAAAACATGATTTTTGGACTGGAAAGGCTTGAAAACATGTCATTGCTTGTGTTTATTGTGATTATTATTGCAGATTTGGATGCTTTAGGTCTTAATCTTTCTAAAGAGGTGCAGTATTACTCTGGGGCCTGATGGGAAGGCACCAAAAATACAATTCAAAAAACTTGGGGAGCGACCAAGGACTCATTTTTTTTTATCAGACTCTTGACTTTTGATCATATTTATGCAGAAAATAAATAATATTTTTTATTTTTTTATTTTTAAAGGCAAGGAGTTGCTGATTCTTTAGAGATCAAGGACAATAAGGGCTGGTATTCATATCAAGGTCATATGAGCTGTAGAACACTTGTAGAAGCCCTAGGGTATCCCTATTGGGGGACCCTCGGGCTGATGAGGTTAAGATATGATGGTGCATCACCAGTTAAGGCTTTGTAGGTAAGGAGAAGGATTTTAAACTTGATTCGTAATGTGATCTATCTTCCTAGTCCTCGTTAGTACACGAGCTGCAGCATTCTGGATCAACTGGAGAGACCCAAGAGACTTACCGGAGCAGCCCGATAATAAACAGTAATCCAGTGTAGAAGTGACAAAAGCGTGAATCAACTTTTCTGTATCGCTTTGAGACAAGATGTGCCTGATTTTTTTAAATGTTATGTAGGTGAAAAAAGGCAGTCCTTGAGATTTGTTTTACGTTTGAGTTAAAGGACAAGTCCTGATCAAAGATAATTCTTTACGGTGGTGCTGGATGCCAGAGCAATGGCATCAAGAGACTATATCATTAGATAATTGATTTCTGAGGTGTTCTTGTAAAATAACTTCAGCCTTGTCTGAGTTCAACAACAGGAAGTTGCAAGTCATCCAGGTTTTTATGTCTTTAAGACATGCTTGAAGTTTAGCGACCTGGTGGATTTCATCTGGCTTGAGTAATGAGAGTGATGCTGTATCTTCTCCATCCTCCTCAAGGCAAACGCATCAGGTGGCGGTGGACATGTCCAGATGATTCAAAAGGCCATGAAGTCTCTGACTTTCAGGTCTTTGTGCTTCCCGGATATGATCAAGGACCGCGGTGTGGACGACAAGGAGGAGCTGCCCACCTACTTCTACAGAGATGACGGCTACAGGGTGTGGGAGGCCACCAAGAGGTGATGAACAACTCTTTGGAGGAGTTTTTATAGACAGCACTGTTTGTGTGTAACAGAAAACAGCCAGAACAACAGATAAATAATGTGGGGACTTTGCTATTATTCTGTGTGAGAGAGAGAAGTAAAGCATTATTTATTTTCTCTATGTCTGACTGCTGTCTTGTTTTCTTTCTGGCAGTTTTGTGTCTGATGTGGTGCATATTTACTACACCAGTGATGAGACGGTGCAGGAAGATGTTGAAATTCAGGCCTTCATTAAAGATGTGTGCAGCTTCGGTATGCAGGACCTCGATCACTGCGGTGGGTCCACATTCGTTTTTCTTTTAGTATTGAAACAATCAAAATGCAGAAACTAACCAATATTTAAAGTTTATTTTCTCGAGGAGAGAAACTGCTCACTCAACCTTCAATATTTTGTATTAGGGTTGGGTTTTCTGGAGAAGACCGGTATGTCAGGGAGCAGACAGCATTTTAAATTCATATCTGTGTCAGGGGTGTCCAAACCTTTTTCACTGAGGGCCACAAACAGAAAAATATACGCAAATCTGGGCCACTCACTAGAGGTAAGGTAAATGAGATATAGATATATATACACACACACACACACACACACTAGGGCTGGGCAAAGTTGAAAAAATTTAACTGATTAATCGCATGATTTTTCTGAGATTAATCGCGATTAATCACACTATGCAGTAAAAACTAGTGTATTGCGCGCTTTTATTTTAAAGTAATGTTATCAGAACAATATAACAGGCCCTCTGGCGCAACAGCAAGTTAACAGTATATAAATCAAAAATATATGCTAGGGAAGAAAAAAAAAAAAAAGAGGTGGAGCGGCTCACGGCAGCACCCACTGCTCGCTGAGGACAGAAACTGCATAACAAGACGTGCCTTCACGTTGAGGACAGAAACTACAGAACAAGACGTGCGTCAGTCTGTTGGCAACAAGCCGGTCACTGAGGCTGCGTAAGCGCGCGCGCACACGTAAATCGCCTTCAAAGTAAAAGCAGTGCCGTTGTAGTGCATCTTATTAATTTCTTTTTTGATTGACCTCACGCGGGCCGGACTGATTCCGAGGTCTGAACTACGCCGTCTGGGAGAGATTTAAAGTGCAGCAGTAATGCAGCACCTGTATTGCTGCATTAAGCCCCTCCCAATGCAAAAACTAAAACAAAAACGAGTTAACGCATGATCAAATAATTAACGCCGTTAATAGTTTGCTGCGTTAACGCATTTTTTACGCGTTAATGTGCCCAGCCCTAATACATACATATTGTAATATGCTTAAAGAAAAAAACATCACAACTTTCCATGGGTTTTGATTTATTTTGTTACAAAAGGGTTGGCAACTAATTCTCAAATCAGCAGCCTGAGATTGCTTCTTAGTCAGGATGGTGACCCCTCACAGCCCTGTATACAGAGAGGAAAATCAAGGGGATGGGTATATTTAGGCTAGTTGTGCAAATAAGTTATTGGGCTTGTTAACAAATCAACTAACGTTTATAAACGTTAGTTGAGCTGGAGCCGCGACGGAGCAGCGCACCTCAGAGTGAGAGAGGAGGTCCCGTATTCAGCATCAACATCAGACAGTTAGTTTCAGGGGGAAGACAGGAAGTCACAGGATAGTGATGGTGTCAACATTGTTGTAAACCCTTGCTGCATTTCTCCATTACCTGTATTGTGCAAGGATATTTCACACAGGGTTCTTGTACAGATTTAAGCTCACTTTGTAAATATTATCTGTGCACAGAATTTCCCAAGTTCCTGAAATCACGTGAGGAGCTGATAGAGTATCTGACAGTCATTGTGGTCACTGCTTCGGCCCAGCATGCAGCAGTCAACTTTGGACAGGTGAGTAATAGATCAGGAACCTAACATTCAATATCTTACATTTATAAGACTGATGTGATGGGAGTTATGAAGGTCCACTGACTGAAGAGTGTGGGAGAGGAAGTACTCATACCCTGGACTTCAGTAAAACTACCAAAACAGTAGCATACAAATACTCCTTGGATTACATAATCGGATTGTTAATGCATCATGTTTTAATTACTACTATAAACAGTAAGATAGTTTATTCCAATTGTGACCACGGGCCGCTTTCCTGGCCTTGATCAGGTTCAAATTATACTTTTACTGCACCTTTTAATACTGCTAAAAACAACTAAAGCGCTTGCAGTTTAAAAGGATCCATGTGGCAGTGGATGGCTTAATGACACAAAAGGATTATTTCAGGAGTATCACATTTATTATAATCAACAACTTTGACACAATATTAAAATACAGGACGCCCAGCACATCTAAAAAGGTTAAAACCAATACAACTAAATGAAATAACCAACATAAAACCATGCAACACAAAACCAAGCAATACAAAACAAAACTAAGTAAAACAAAACCATAAATATAAGCAAATAAAGGAGTTAAACAAAACAGCAGCGGCAGTCAGCATCTTGAGCCTGGACCTAGAGTAAAAGACAGATAAGCATGAACTCACAGCAAATATGCCTCAACTCAGGGAGCCAACGTCCACACCTACCGAAGCCTGGGAGTCAAAGAGAGAAACAGGCAGCTCATGGTGTGGCTTTTTATGGTGGCCCAAACTAATTGGAACCAGGAAGTAGGAGGGGCTAAGGTCTACTCAGCCCTACAGCAGCCCAGGAAGAACATTTCCTGAGCCGGCTACACAATGATCAGCAGGTCACAAGATATCTTGAGGGATCATGAGATGATTCAGATGATTTTGTATTCTTTGCTTTTTGCAGATTTCTCAGATTTGAGCTTTTTGGTAAAAATAAATGCATATCCCTAAAATGAGCCCAAACTAGACAGTCTTTTGAGTCAGGTGGTCATAAGACAAATTTGGATTTTTACTTGTTTATTATTTAACAATGCATAGTATTTTCTGAGCTTATTTGTAATGGAGCTATCAATCACAGCTGTCAGATAAATGTAGTGCAGTAAAAAGCACGATACTTGAGTAAATATTACTGCATTCACATTATGTATCTTTGTGTACATTGTGTAGTATGACTGGTATTCCTGGATCCCCAACACTCCATCTACCATGAGAAGGCCCCCGCCCAAAAAGAAGGGCCTGGCAAATGTGAATTTGATCATGGAGAGCCTTCCAGATTGTGGACGTTCCAGCTGGCACCTGGGGGCCGTCTGGGCCCTCAGCCAGTACCAGGAGGGAGAGGTACGGAAAGGGCATCCTGTGTCCAAACACACAGGCAATCGTTCTTCCGCACACGTCTCAACACACTGGGTTGATTTAAGGACCAGAACTAAATTAGTAAATTTCCAAGAAGCGTCGCTCTACTTCAATATGTGCCTATGTGCCTCTTTCCTTGCAGTGTGCCTCCTGGCTGAATGACCTGTCTCCCCTCTCTCTCCTTGCAGCTGTACCTGGGCATGTATCCTGATGAGCACTTCATAGAGAAACCAGTGAAGGCGGCCATGGAGACGTTCAGGAAGCAGCTGGCAGAGATAAGCAGCTCCATCAAGAAGAGGAACGACGGAAAGAAGCTGCCTTACTACAACATGTCCCCCGACCAAATCCCAAACAGTGTTGCTGTTTGAGGAATAAAATCATGAGTCTGCAAAATATTTTGCCAATAGCACATTGAAGTTCTGCTGATATCACTGACTCTGTCACCCAAGTGTGTTACTTCTATATATTAAAATGTGCTGACAAAAAAAGCCTCAACTTGAATTCTTAATAGTTTTTGTCTCCTCCGTCTCCTCGTACCTCAAGGGAAGAGTACAATGTGAGAGTCAATGGGGAAAAGTCCACCATCCGTGCCAATAGCATGGGGATACCCCAGGGGTCGGTTCTAGGTCCATTGCTATTTAGCATGTATATCAACAACTTACCTGAGAGTTGACTGGGGGTTGGCTGCCAAATGTATGCCGACGATAGTTATTTATACATCAGCCAAAACAAGGCCGCTGATCAGCTTACTGACTCCTTACATTCTGTATCAAAATGGCTTGAGTCCTCTCATTTAACACTGAATGTAAAAAAAAAACTCAATTTGTTTTTCCAATACGGAAAAGACATGAAAATGCAAGATTTATGGTAAAAATAAACAAACAATGAGGTCATCAGTGAGGTTGACAATGTCAAGTACTTAGGAATCATCTTAGACTCACATCTAAGATTTGATAAACAAGTACGTAATGTCAGTAAAAAAGTTAAATCAAATCTCAACTGCTTCAGATTCATTAGGCAGTATCTGCCATTCAACACAGCTCAGCTTTCATGCATGCCATGATATTCTCACACCTATCGTACTGCATCACTACCTGGTCACAAGCCTCTCAAACAACCATACAATCCATCATATCACTGTATAACCAGACATTAAAAGTAATGGACAAAAAAAAGCCAATGAGGTGGTACCACTGTCAGATCTTGAAAAAACACATGTTCAGCTTTGAAAGCTTCATAAACTCTTCAAGATTAAAACTTATTTTCAAATGTCTACATGGTAATACTCCTTCCCTCCTGAATGAATTTATTAAAAGACACCAGCACACCACTACAGTTAACACACGGGCCTCAGTGAACGGGAACTGCCGGGTTGCAATGCACAGAACCTCATTTGGTCAGTCAACTTTTTCTGATCGAGGAGCAGAGCAATGGAACTGTCTCCCAACAGAACTGAAAGTGCAACACGATTTTAAGGTTTTTAATAAATGTCTTAAACATGGTTAAGAGAAAAACAACATTGTTCACACATTTAACACCCTCATACTTTTACTTTGTGTATGTATCTATTCTCTTTTTTTTAAATTCTATTTTAATCACATTATATAAAAAAAAGCCTCCTGTGGACAGGTGTTGGAAATTAGCATTCGCTATATACACTTAACAGTGCATCTGTTTTTTCCTTTGTGCATAGATGTGTGCTAGGAATTCTAATGCCAGTGATGTCCACATCAAATAAATAAAGTCAAAGTAGTGTAAAACAGAAGACGTTAAACTGCTTCACATCTGATAATACTATACTTTTTATATACATTTTGTGACCACAAAAATCCATAACATTTAAATTCAAAACACATGGCTTTCATTGAAAGACACAAAGCATTAAAAGTAACTTAACTTTTATTTGGTTGTTCTTTTTAAATTCTACATACTTTGTTCAATAATGGGAAATTAAACTGAAAAGACATCAATATTTATTTTAAAAACATAAGTACGTTTACAAATTTTTTACAGTTACTATTCCAAAGTAAATTCACAGACAAACTTGTGGAATGATATAAGACAGGGGAACAGTCATATATGTTCAAGTCCAGTCAGCAGTAAACAAATGTAGCTTTATGCAAGTTACACTATTCCCAGACATGATCAAACGTAAGCGACAGGGTCAAGACAATGTGCTTAATAGGATTATAAAAATGGGGAAATCAGTACATGATGAGAGAGACACACTAATAAAGAAAAAGATGCTCTAAGAGGAACATTTCTGCTGATAAAAGCGTCCCATCGTGGCCTCAAATCTGTCTCAGACTTCATGAAAGGAGCCAGCTCCTATGAGTAGAAAGTAAACAAACAAAAAATAAAAATCACAATCTACTGTCCATCTTTTATCTTCCATCTCAAGGAAACTACATGTCTAATTATTCAATGTTTATTTGACAAATATGACATGCTTAAATGTGATTCTGCGGTTAAATGTCTATACATTTAGGACACAATTCATCAAGCATTTTAAAAAGCAAGAAAGTAGAGCAGATATTCACAATCAAGCTTTTTACAACTCTAATATCTGAACTGCAAAAAAGAAGAATAAAGTGATGTTCAGGTATGCCTGGGAAAACAAGTGTAAGTTGCATAAAATTACTAATGATTTTTTCTTTTTCTTTTAAATGAACAAATTGTACTCAGTTTTCTTTTAAAAATAAATACAACACAAAATGAAGAAATAATCATTTTATACCCAGAGGACAGCCTGGACATTAAACACCATTACATAACTATAGAATAGAATATCAACAAAAGGGTAATTGCACTTTTTATCTGTCTATTTGCACTGAGCCTCACGGGTATCGAAGTTTCAGAGAAGCTTCTCATTACAAGGTCTTAATCCAACTTGACACAAAAAAAATCTCTCGGCTCATATTATGTATTAAAATTATATTAGACTCCAGATCAAGTCACCGGGGGGCATATACACGAGTATAGTATGAATTGTTGCAAAAAACAAAGCACGGATTTCAGTTATTGCTGCTGAGCAGTAATTGTCACACATGTTGTTTGACCATCGTTGTTCACAGACAGTACACTGGTATCAAAGACTTTTTATTTTTTTTAAATGTGCGTGTTGCTGGAATGGCTGTGAGGCTCAACATGAGCCCGGCATCACTGTGCTCCCACATACACAAAGCACTTACAATGACCGAAAGCCCCAAAACAGATCGCCCTGAGAAATCAACCGCTGCCTACATCAGACGGCATCTCCAGCTTCTCGCCAGCAGGTGGCTCTCCAGCGAGATGACTCGTACTGCATATCTCTGTCACAGGCAGCAAATGTATGTATGCATTCATCCGATTGTTCATGAATGCAACACGCTAAATTGTTGCACTGATACAACAATCGCCTTGAATGCTGAAATAATGCAGTGCCAGTATTTAAGTTGTGCTTCCTTTTAGAAATTAAATAAAGGTTTTGGAGCAATTTGTCTCATTTGAGCAACTTGAGGCCAGATGTGAGAAGAAGTTAACGCCATCGAATGGGAGGCAACATTCTGGCAGTCTTGTGATTAAATACTAAAATAAACACTACCATGTGATAAGAGTCTGGCAAAAAGAAGAGGGAAACTTTCGCTGAAACAGAGACTTCCGCTCGATAATAACCAGATATTTCACCTTATACTCTGAAGCATGTTAACATAACTGAAGGGATGGATTGTAATTGATTTTATGAGTTCTTCAGAGCAGAAATCAATTCAGCAGTTAAATTCAAATGCAGACAGTAACAGTCTGCCTGCTTTTTAATCACAACTATCTATTTGGGATCAATCAATGCACAGCCTGAACGATGGGAGGACAGACTGAAAATAGGCAGCTGTGAATTTTCCAGGGCGTATCCCGTGACTAAGCAAACAAATCAGCATATTAAAAACCGTAAATACTGTGTCATTCGCATGATAGAAAAACATGAGCGGTGCCGTTTATGCCCAAAGGCTCTCGCAATGTTCAAGAAATGGAAATTATCGCGCAATTTCCTGTAACCAGTAAAAAAAAAAAAATCTTGCTTTTCTTTTTAATATTTTTTTTGTTTCATTTTATTTTTAAAGTTTACATTCTCAAAGCCTTCACACATATCATGTTGGGGTACATAAGTCATGTGGCTGGAATTTCTATTATCTGCATTAGAGCTTTGAGTCTGATGTCATATTTACTTGTTTTTTTGTATTTTGACTAAAACCCTCAGATGTTTCTTTCAGCATAATGCCATTTCTTTAACCCCCATTTCCTTTTTTGTCATCCACAGGAGGCTTAATATACATATACATGTATATGTGTGTACGAAGAAATGTCAAATAAAACAGGAGCTTTTAATTTGAATGTGCTCTCCTGCATGTACAACATATACAGTAAGACTTAATTCATATTAAAGAAAAAAAAAAGGGCAAGAGGAAAGGAGGGGATTTGTTGTGGGAACTAAAAAACAAAAGTGCTTCAATGCATGTCCAGATCATGGTCTGGTCGGATCCAGACCAGCTCGGGGCTGACAGACCACAGCAAAAGAGATGGCAGTAGCTGGAATGTTCCAGAGATCCGATGCGTGGCGCTACATACTGATCCACGGCGGTTCAGCCCGAAACTCACAGGAGGTAAAAACAAACAAATCTAATAAACCCACAAGCAAAGAAACCACGCATAAGAAATGTGTAGACCTCCGGGGCTGTTTGAGAGTCTATTTGTCTCAGTCCGGCTCTCCCAGAGGTGTACAAACAAGAGAGTGTGTGTGTGTGTGTGTGTGTGTGTGTGTGTGTGTGTGTGTGTGTGTGTGTGTGTATAAAGTGGTATGCTTCAGGCCTCTTCAGATATTTATTGAAGTCAGTAAAAACAGTCCGGTCCTAGGAAAGGAGAGAGAAGTGGATTCAGGGTGCAGTTGGAGGAAGGGATAAGGTAGGAGGAATATGGAGAGAAGAACATGGTCATAGTCTGTCGGTCTCTGTGGACAAAGTGTTGGGAATATAAGATGTCCAGAGGAGGACAGTGGGTGAGTCTGGGATCAGAGGAAGGGGAGTGAGTTTGTGGTCGTTCCTCAGTCACCGGGCATTTCCATACCGGCTGCTCTTCACTGTGGGCCTGTCTGTGTGTAAAGTGTGTGTAGGACGACCAATGCCATGGACCGAGTGCTCAGACATGGAGCACCTCCATACTGTAGTCCTCTGTCTCTGTGTACTGGGAGGAATTTGTGTCCGACAGGGTTGGCACCAGAGCTTCCTTGTTCTCCAGACTCGGCTCCATGAGGGGCGGCTTCTCCAGAACCAGCTTTTTACACGTGTCTGGCCGGTTCTGGACGTATATGACCCGGTTGTAAGCCTTGAGTCTCCTCCATAGATGGATGTAGACTTTGCACTGGACGTACATGAACACCAGCCCACCCGTAAAGCCGATGGCCACCACCACCAGTTTGGTCCAGAAAGGCCATTCCAGGAGTCCTGAGGAACAGAGAGCAGACAAAAAAGAAACTGGTTTGTTTTGCATAATTTCTTTTCTGGTATATGTTTGACTGGAATTGCATTTTAGAATTGCATGAATGGGATTAAGTTTCCTGATTTCTCAGATATTCAATTCACTGAATTAGATACTATTTCCAGATTGATTTTACAGGAAATGCATCACATTACATATGTCCACAATGTGACAAAAAAACGACAGGATTTTATGCATATCGCCAACTACTTTTAAGAACAGTCTGCCAGTAAAACTGAAATAAATCTATCCCATGCAGGTTTTAAGTCTGCAAACCTTAAATCAACATAAATAAAAAACAGATAGATGCTCCCCGGTGGCCCCTCGGTTCCTGTCATCTCTCCAATGTTTCTGTCCATTTTAAGTCATCAAATGCCCCCCAAAACAAGTACATATAACAAAAAGAAACAAACGATTGCTTGATAAGCGAGAACACCACTAAACCATTACAACACTACAGCAGGCTTTAAAAATGGGGATTTGTAGTACATTTGCTAAACTGTGTCAAAACATGTTTATGCTTCCTGAGGCAATTGCATCATTTTTGTAAAACCCCTAAAACATAAAGCTCCAAGTAAGAGGTAAAATATATTCAAAATATGGGAAGTGTAATGGTTTGTAATAAGCTGCAGCGCAAAGAGGCATGTCTTTAATATATTAAGGCAAAGAAGGGCCACAATTGAATCACCAAAATCCTACCCTTCATATGATGG
The DNA here is from genome assembly GCA_038501785.1 of Myoxocephalus aenaeus. NCBI lineage: Eukaryota > Metazoa > Chordata > Actinopteri > Perciformes > Cottidae > Myoxocephalus > Myoxocephalus aenaeus. The sequence goes on along the minus strand of JBAMJR010000028.1, from coordinate 6,764,265 downwards.
TAGGAAGAATAGCAATTCAAACAAAGTGGACATATAATCGGTCAGGTATTAACTATGCTTATATAACTTTCTGAGGAGAGCTGTTGTGTGAGAATATATAAGTGAGGTTTCTTTTAATTAAGCCACAAAGTATAACACAGAACATAAATCCCAGCATGTTCCTGCATTCATTAGGTTGGAACATTCAGTGAGGTGGTGTGAATAAATAAATAAATATATATAGGGTGAAGAAGCATTATTTGTATCCTGAAATCAAGGCGGACCAGGGAAGGAAAGTGCAGTTGGAAAAGAACCAGACACAGCTGCCAGTAAAGCTGACGGGGAAAACACAATTTGAAAGCCAAAGGGCCAAAGTTGAAATGTTTACCTGGGATTCTTCCGGCTGCATGAGTAAAGAAAGTGTAAGTATCATGTTTCACCAAAGACGCACAAACAGATCGATAGAAATGATGCAGAAATTCAAGTCAAGTATCACAGTTGGATGTAATTTATCATGCAAGAAGAGAAACACAATTTCAAGTCTTCTGTATGTTTGCACAGATGGAAGAAGTGACAAATAAAACTGACTTTGACTTTGATTAAAGCTGTTTCACAAATGAAAGTAGACAATGGAAAACATTTCAAGGCATATTAGATCTTATCAATCTTTGCAAGCAAATTGAGAGAAAAACATAACTGTGTCTCTTTGTGACTTGGCAGAGGACAAATTGGACTGGGGAGGAGCTATTTGGCATCACCATGGTGATTGAACCTGACAGCCCATTGGGACTGTAACAAGTCTGAATCATCAGGTCGGTCTCAACAGGCACAGCCTGCTCTTCCATCTGTACGCTGTCTCAGAAGCACCAGATATGCCAAAGAGGAGCGAGCGGCAGCAGACGTGGTGCCAGCGGATGATACAACAGCTCATCGTTAAAGCAGCCGTCTCCATTTTTAGCCCCGATAACGAGAGCGCTGCGCTCCGTCAATCAACCTGTCGGTAGCTTGGTGCTGCTGACCACTTTGGTAGAGATGGAAATAAGGAGCAGCCCAGGCTCTAAAGGGGCTATTTAACTCCTAGTCACGTTTTCCTCTTACTTTAATGCCCTACCGACCACCTACAGCCAGCAGCCGGTTTGCTCACTATTTCACATGTTATATCACATTTGTTCAATCTGGCACACCTGTCCAAAAGTAACACTCCGTTACCTTTGGACAGAGCCAGCCAAGCTGTTTCCAGTCTTTATCCGAAATAAAGACTTCGGTAGCAGCTTAAAATATAGCATACACACACACACACACACACACAAGAGTGGTGTCAATCTTCTTATCTAACACTCAGCACAAAAATAGAAATAACAACACACGCTTCTAAATATTTGTATCGTTGTGAGGGCCTTTTGTTGACGCGAGACAAATCCCTGAAGTGACGTTCAACTTGTAATTGTGATTCACATCATGCACACAAAACCTGACTTAACTCCCTTGAAGAAGTTGAGGATGAACCAAAACCACCTCAGTTTGAAAGTCACCATCTCAAATTGGATGGCTGTAAAGATCTACTTTTAAAATCTCTTTTCTTTTATCTGAAATCAAAGCAAACTGAATTGAAATTCCAAAATACAAACAGACAGAAAAGAATCTCTGAAAGAATCTCAGCACACTCGTCTACACATTTGTTCGTGCCTTTGATGCCCACGGAGCTTCTGAATGTGAATTACGCCAACATATATTTCACACTATTTGAACTCAATACTCACACATCTGAAATAACGCAATACTGAAAATGAATGACTTTGAGACATTCTGGAATGGATGACATCTACATCAAACACGGACAACAACGTTACGTCAATGTTTGTGTGTGCTGACCGTGTTTGATTTCCTCCGCTGTTCTGTCGATGAGGACGTAGAGCGACCACACCACGCAGGTGATGGCGATGACATGGAAGGTGACCGAACACATGATCTTCCTTCTTTCGCTTGCCGTCATCTGTAGCTTCTCCCACTGCGACAGAGAGCAGGAGAGGACAAAAGAAGGACATTTGAGGAGGTCAACTTTACTGTTCAAACACACACACTCAACACTTAAAGCAATACAACTGTTGGCTCCCGGTTCTGGAGCAGCTCAGAGTGTGAGCGAAATATTTGATGGAGAGCGTTCAGGTTCTGTGATCAAGATCCTATGCTACATAACGTTTATTTGCATGGCAAATATAACCGAAGAAAAGTGTGCATACAGCACCCAGCTACTAGATCCAGGCCAGCTACCTTGTCAGTCAATGGCTTCACAATACATCATCAGGACCAGAGCCCAACGGTACAAAGAAAACTCAAAATACAATGCCAGCACCATCAGATCAGTTCTGTAAATAAGCTGTAGAGCCTCTCAACATCCAAAAGGCATTCCTTTGGTTGCAGGGTCACTTTGAAGAGAAGTTTAACAATGTGTGACATGAAACCAAGCATCCTTTGATCAACACTGTATAGTAAGACCGGCATCCTCATCTCATCTTTGAACAACTTCCATATTCACTAGTGGCATTCAGACGCCATTAACAGCTGAGCCTTTCAAGGCCCTTTGTGCAGCTAATGAAGGGTGAAGGCATTTAAATTAGTGTACAGCTATCTCCAGGCAACAGCGATTGATAAGAGCCTTTAATGAGAGTGTACCATTACATTACATTACATGTCATTTAGCTGACGCTTTTATCCAAAGCGACTTACAATAGTGCATTCAATCATGAGTACAAACTCAGAAAAACAACAATCAATAATCAATAAAGTGCAGTTTCTTCACTAGAGTTAAATTTCGAAAATTACAGAAAATTACAAAGTGCTATAAATAAGAGACATCAAAGTGCTACTAGAGTGCTAGTACATTGCTACCTTCCTTATTCAAGGTGTAGTCGAAAGAGATGCGTTTTTAGTTTTCGGCGGAAGATGTAGAGACTTTCTGCTGTCCTGATGTCAATGGGGAGCTCATTCCACCATTGAGGAGCCAGGACAGCAAACAGTCGTGACTTTGTTGAGTGTTTAGCTCGTAGTGACGGAGCTACAAGTCGTTTAGCAGAAGCCGAGCGGAGTGCCCGAGCTGGGGTGTACGGTGTTACCATGTCCTGTATATAGATAGGACCCGATCTGTTCGTGGCACGATACGCAAGTACCAATGTTTTGAAGCGGATTCGGGCGACCACCGGTAGCCAGTGGAGTGTGCGGAGGAGCGGGGTAGTGTGGGTGAATTTCGGGAGGTTGAAGACCAGTCGAGCTGCTGTATTCTGGATGAGCTGTAAAGGTCGAATGGCGTTAGCGGGTAGACCTGCCAGGAGGGAGTTACAGTAGTCAAGTCGCGAGATGATCAGAGCCTGGACCAGAACCTGTGTCGCCTCCTCCTCCCCAACAAGTTCCACTTCTGTGTCACGCTTGTGTTATTCGTGTGACAGATTGGAGGCAGCTTTTGGCATTTTCTGCTACACGTCGAAGGAGTGACGTGAGCCAAGTTCGGACACTTGGAGCTGCAATGAAAAATATGCACACATACAAACCATGTCTTACCTTGCGCAGTGGTTTGAGCTTGGTCTCCATGATGAACTCATATTTGCAGAGCTCACAGCAGCGAGTGTCAGAGCTCTTGATCCACTGCTGTAGACAGGCCTGGTGGACGAAGCGCAGGCTTCCCGTGCAGTGGCATGGTGTGATCAGAGGACTCTCGTCGTCCCCTTCACAGTGACAAATCCTACAGGAGCCAAAGAAAACAGTCAACACTGAGCTAGGAGGCAAGGCAGCTGTAATAGGAGAAAGACAGGAGAGAGGAAAAGATCAAAAAGAGAAATGTTGGCAAGCAAAGCTGACATATTTCCCCAAACTCCTGGAAACTTGAGTTTTGAAAGATATGGCAGCAGACTTATAGCATTCTCTCGTAGTAATATGACAAGATGTTTGGAAAATGCTCATTTATTCCACACTTGCCAACAATATAGGAAAGCAACACAGGTGGGAACATTGTTTCACAAATTGAGACGCTGAACGCGGAAGACAATACATGTCCCACATGAATAAACTCAATCAAGTCTAACTCATTTGATTCAAAGCACTTAATTTGCAAATCAAAATGACATTTTCAGAAAATAACCTCCTGTGTTCTTGCAACGTCGCAGCACAAAATAGATCAAAGCAATTTGAATCTCAGATACTCTGCAGTTGTAGCAGCAGCAGTCTTAAGTTTTAGTGTTGGAAGAATTGATACAGGTCACCTTTAATGGTCTGTTCTTATAAACACATTATAACTAAGATATTATTCACTAATAAGTATATCAATGTAGGTATTGTTACAGTATTTATTCACACTCAATGTTTATTTTGCTTTGATCAAGTTTGCATTTATACTACAACCACCACTACTATTTAATACATTACTTAAAGCCAACTATTCTTACACTTTTTTTTGTTGGTCAATGGCTCGATTTCAAGTCAATTTGAGCCATGTGTGGAGAAAGCTATTTGATGCCTGTGCTGATGTTGCAGTGGGTTGGCGTTTTAGTTTTTGTTGAATAACTATGTATAGACTACATACAGCAACAACCCCTGTAACAAAAATCAATCGTATTTTATTATCAGACCAAAGCAACCCTGGCTCCTCTTCAAGTTCACATATCGGACACTAACAGGTTGGAGGGCAGAAGCCATTAGTCACCCACATTAAGGAGGCGTGCATTAGTCTGACACAGCGATAGACGTGAGAATCCAGACTTTGTATGTATAACACAGTTTCACCAGTAGACCAGGTACAGTCTGCCAAAACCGTGAGTTTCAGTTTGTTACGGGACAAAATTAAGGACTGGAGGGTTGTTTGAGCAACTTATTACCTCGCCAAATCAAGTCAATATCATAAGTACACACACAACTTGCAGGAAGCACAAACTAAAGTCATCATGACCTCAGAAGTTAATGTCAGGACATTGCCTCCAGGGAAAATCTGCTATCGTCTCTTGCAACACAATACAACTACAACAAGCTGTACGAGGGAAGGCACAAGCAGTTATTTAAACCTCAACTCCAAGTCTCCCGAGTGAGATGCAGAGAGCAGTGGCTCTTCTCTCTGGGAGAACAAGTAAGCACATTGAAAGAAGGTGGAGAAGGAGAAGAGAGCAGGTTGTTCTAATGGGGTTCGTCTTTGTCCCAGTTGCGGGGCAGATAAGACGACATGAGGAAGACACACACCCACACATGTTGAGAAAGAGCAAGCAAGATAAGGTCTATTTGAAGACTACACTGATCTGGCCAAAGCGTTACAAGATTAAAAAGACAAAGTGAACAAAGGAGGATGAAAATGGGTCATTTCAACGGGTTCTCAATAAACGAGGTGGAGGGAGTGGAATGAGGAGCGATGGATTAAGGGATAGAGGAGGCACAATTAACATCTCTGGAAGAGTTGTTTTTCTACGGGTTATGGCTGAGCTGCTTTGTTTGTGTGATTTCTATTGTATGGATCACAAGATGATGAACTGCAGATTCTCTTCCCACACATACTGTTGTGTACTCCTCTTTCCAAAGAAAACAAAAAACAGCCTGAGGATCTGGACTATCTTGGTGCTCATATCAAAAGGTTGGCATTTGCTGAAATGAATTTGATAAATTATTCTAATGTTACTGTGGATTTGATTTAAAACATAGGAGGGTATAACAGAAAAATCCCACCTCCACATGGAGTCATGGTGGAAATAAAGTGATGAGCAAACAACATTGAGTGGAGGAGGACTCCAGGGAACTTAAGCTGAGCAATATAGGTTTCATGCTAGATGTCTGCTAGATTATCTGTAAACTTCTGCAAAAGAAAGATATCTTACAAATGGAGCAAACAAAATCCAGCCTTTCAAAGTGACGTGTGCTTCATCTGGTACATTTAACAGAATTCCAAACCGCTAAATTTACTGCATCGGTGTCAGCAGCCGCACATCCCAAGCACTGTAAATTTCATTTGCATCACTTGAGCAGCCAGATCACACCCTGTTTAACAGTAGTTTTAAGATGACAGAGTCATCATTACAGTACGTCAGCATTAAAATATGTGAAGCAAAACATATAGTCGGGAAATCACAAGCATCACAAGCTGAGGGGGAAACAAGCTCGGCAACATTACAGCCATGGCGAGGCCTTCACTTGCTTCCTGTTCACTCTGGTCCGTTTCCTCTTACTTGTCCTGTGGCAATCATCCGATCTTTGCACTCTTCACTATCTCAATGTGTTGCTTTAAGATCCCCTCCCTCCAGCTATCCATTGCTCTGCCCTGGACCTGAAACAATTATTCATTTATTTTCAAATGTTTTTTTTAACACCATCTGTTTTTATTTTTGCATTTTTGCTAAACATACTTCCATGGGGGAGGTATGGGGCAGAGTGTGACATCTGAGGCGTTTTGTTCTCAGTCTGTTTTCAGTCTCAACGGTCTAAGCTCTACTGTACACCCTGCCAGAGACACGCTGATCAGAGAACACATTTCAATAAAAAAGGCAGCACCACTGGAAGCCATTTCGACTCCTTTCCCCTCTCTGCACGCCTCAAAAAGTTACTTGTCTCCATTTCTGTGGTCATGCTTGCCTTAAAAGAGAATATTACATTTGCTCAGAAACTACCTTTAGGAGGAAGGTTAAGGAATAATATAGACGCTAGTGTTTGTATTATTATAAGATGTAAAAGCTTATAAAAAGGTGCTCTGTGGATATATTGAATACCAGCAGTTCTATGGAACCATGTTTTTGTCCCTGTTCTGTTTATCTGGTGCTCTACTAGTATGTGAACGAGGACCAGAGTGTGCAAGCCTTAAAACACCAAGAAGAAGGTGAAAAGACAGTCAAAGCTAAGAAACATAAGCCTGACTGCAATAATTATAATTTACTTCAAAGGTTGGTCATGTTTATCAAATGACAGAGGGGTTAAATGACACCCGGTTAATGCCTTTCTGCTGATTAAGCCATGCGGCAGTAAAAGGCAGGTAAAAAGACCACAAGCCCTACATAAGCAATGCAAGACTTTTAAATATTTACAGCAGCTTTGGAAATATTTAAGAGGAAGGAAATGCATTCTATATGTCAGGATACACACGAGGCGTTTTGATGAGAACCTTTTAAATTTCTCTACAAGGTGACATTTCTGATACGGAATAAGACTTCTGATCATTCATTTCTGAAATGTCATCAATTAACATGCCATTTGTTGGTTTAAATCCACCTCCCAGACACATGCTTACAGGTGAGGTGAGCTCACACTTCAAGCCGCCTGACAGAAAGCTTCCACGATGTGTTTGTTTGTGTGCGCTGAGACTACGAAACCTATTTGAAGCCAATAATCTGTTTCCTGATCTCTGAACTGGTCACCTTGCCAATTCTAAGCTCATGTTTCTCTCTCAGCCCACAAGCTGACGTACTGTATAAGACGTATAATCTGAAACGGACTACATGCACAGAACACAGCTGAGGTGCCAAAAAAACAACAAGTGAGACACATAATTGACATTCCTTTGTCCTTAAGACTTAACCATCATCAATCCAGTGAACAGCTGTCAGGCAGAGTATTGACAGACAGATACTATAACCCAGAAGTTCTCTACAGGATCTATGTAGGGCTCAAATTTCATTTCTTGGCGACTTCTACCACTAAACAGATTGATCTGTAGGGGCCACGCAGTCATGACCTGGTCTGTAATTACAATCTGCCCTTCCTAACAGACTGGCTCGGCCTATCAGATTGCACACAGACTGCCATGTGAAAAAAATGACGGCCCTCTTGACCCAATCAGACAGACGCTGGTTCAAAGTCCATTATTGTGCCCAGTCTGCTTCTGTTACACAATTTCAGAGATGAACACACACACTTCATTCCCAAATACTATTACATTTTCTACCCTGACCTCTGACCTATCTTTTCCTTAGCGTTGCAATTGCACCCTAATTCTGCCTCTACTGCAAAAGATTAAAGTTTACAGACAAAATCAATGAAAAATCATTTTCGTGGCCTAAGACACGTTAATGCCTCATCGATCTACACGGACACATATATTTTTTTAAACACAGCTCGACAGCACCGCAAAAAACATGGCACACCCTTGAGATAACTGAAGTGAAATGAAATGGCATTAAATGAAGTTATATTTCTGTTCTAGACACATGAGGGGTTGAATCAGTACAGCTTAAATGTGTGCAGACTAAAGCATCTATGTGTCAGGTTGCCCTGATTAACAGCTCTACTCCGAGCAGGGGTTTTGAGGACAAATGTTTCTCAGGCGTAAGATATTTGCTAGGTAGTTACACTACAGGATGAGAAGCTCCCACCACTCCACAGGGCTCTGGGGTTCACTGCCACTAACGGCACAGGGATGGCCTATCAAGTCACAGGGAGGGTGGGTGTGGATTATACCATCCAGACAGTCACCCACCTGCACCAGTCTCCAGATAGTGAATAGGGTGACAGTGGCTCGGTTTTCTCTGACAAAGGGGATGGGCAGCTGTCCAGGTCGACGTCCTCATCCATAAAGCACAGAGGGGCTAAAAGAGCTTCGGCCCCAGCCACGGAGACTGTTTTTGGGGTGGCCAGCTGGCTCGTTCTCCTTAGAGCTGTACTGAGTCGGTCCTCCTCGAACACGTCGTCATCTCCCAGTAGATCTTCGACATGGAACCCTGACTCACTGCCTTCCAGCTGGACGCTAGAGGACTTGTTGATGTGGAGGTGGGAGTCGTAGCTGCCCAGCTCAGAGCACTGCAGGCTGGCCGAGGTAGAGGATCGAGAGAAGGGGAGGAGGAGACGGAGGAAGTTGGCGCTCGGAGAAGGATGAGGGTGGAGGAGGGTGTTGGGAAGGGGAGGAGGGGCGATGATGGCAGGGGCAGATGGGAGATAATTTGCGGGAGGGATGCCCAACATGCATTTGTAGTTGTTGGTGAAGGCGGGGACGAGGTGGGGGTCGGTGCATGTTGAGAAGGTCGGATTCGGGATCTGGTGTGTGGGTGCTGCAGCCAGCTTGCCGTTGAGTGTGTGCGCCCGTCGATCCGAGCCGGTTGGCTGAGCAGGCTCGGGCTTCAGCTCCAGCTCTCCCTCGGAGCAGGTGCGGTCTATAAAGTGCAGGCCGCGACAAAGACTGTCCATGCGTTGGCCCACGTCATTCAGAGAAACGGAAAACCTGAGCGCTCCGCTGGGGTGGATGTTGACGGAGGAGGGCCGCAGCAGGGAGAGCCAGTCTCGTTGTTTGGCATGTTTAGAGGCTGGTAGGGCATCTGTGCAGAGGGTGGTGACTGAAATACCTCCTGAACCTTGACAGGCTCTACCGTTTGAAGTCAACAGAACCACTGCAGTCTGCTTCTGATAGTCCTGAACCTGACTGCTGGTGTGTAAGTGTTTGTGCGTTTATGAAAGAGGAATGTGATTAAAGACCGTGGTAAGGGACAGCAGGAGAAGGAATGAGAAAAGACAAAAAAAAAAGAGAAATGGAAAACAATATCATGCATTTGAAAAAAAAAACTTGAAAAAAAAAAAGGAGATAAAAAGGTTTCGGAAAATACCAAACAATGGTTGACCTATGTTACTATAAAATCTAAGTTTACAGCATGTATCACGCAACCAAGGCTACTTTACACAGTGGCAGTGTATTGCTCAAGGGTCAACTCAACCCACAGATTAGATTCTTCAGCAGTAAAGGACAATACACCAGATGCAATGTATTGTCCTCAGGTGTTCATATCTGTGAAATGAGGTGGTTTGTACCTGCAGATGTCCTGGCTGGAGGGGGAAACTGACGTCCTGGAGAAACTGCATGGAGCGTTGACTGAAGTCGGGCTCCCCGCCTGAGGAACAAAACAAAGATATAACTATATAAATAACTAGTGTATTATTCAACAGACAGGATCAAATCATATTCCCGGTGTTGCCAGGAAAGGTCCCGTGTGTGGTGAGAATCATCAGTGCCTGCATATGATTTTTCAGAAAGGGTAAATGCATGTCACGCTCCGATACACTGGATGATAAAAAGAAAAAAGACGCAATACTGGCAGCTAATCTGTCTGATTAAAGTACTGCCAGGCAAAATCTCTCTCAGTGCGTCAGAGAGCGGGCGAAACTGCCGCGGAGCGAAGCGCTCAGGAGACAGACTGCGAGACAGAGGGAGAGTTATGAAGAATGAGGCGCTGAGAGGCACAGCTGGAGGATACGAGGCTGTGGACTTGTTCAGCCTCCACAGAGAATTTTGAACAGATGCACCTGCAGGTACACGGACGATACCTTCAGCATTATCCATATTTCACTCATATTCATCTTACACAATTGGGATGAGGATAACGCAATGTGGTTTGATTCTGGTTTATTGGGCTTAACTTGCAAAGTGTGGGCCATTATACAATGAATGCATTTTTAACAATAACAAAACGCACATGAAATATTTGTTTTACTGAACAATTGAGTCTTTTTCATTGACCAGCTCTTGGGAGTTGTGGAACATCTTTCCTTTTCTACAACCATGGCCACAACAGCCCCCCAGTCTTTAATATTAAGCATGTAGACGGCTCGAGTGTGGTATCAATCTTCTCATTCAACTCTAAAAGCGAACTATTCCTTTAATATCCAAAGTGTGACAGCATACATATTGGGTGGGGAGGGGCGATAAAGAATGGGATCAGTGTTTGGGTTGCTAACATAAAGATACGGGGGGGGGGGGGGGGGCGGGGGCTGTCAATTTCAATAAGAAACTAATTACCTATTGATTTCACTTCTAACTAAGGGGAAATTTATGGCTCACGGCCCGACACCAATCAATACAAAATTCAATATCTAGATATGCCCTTTGGTCTGTTTTTCTGAACAGCACAGCTTCTCTTTTCACAAACATGCTGCCTCTTTCTTTTCTATTGTTCTTTCTTTAATGTCCCTTTGAACATTGTAGTTCATTTTCTTATTTTAATAGCTAATATTCAAAGCTGCTGTTTTGGGCTCGTGCAGGCATCTGGAATATAAGATGTAAAATGAACAGACAGCTCCGAGAAGTGTGTGAGATAGAAAAAGATCAGATCAAAGCAATAACACATTATTATAGCACCCATCACTATATTTACTCCATGCTGATTCAGCTCTTCCCTTCAACAATAACTAAAAAGAAGAAACACATGCTGAAATCTGTAAACGGTGTAATTGGACAAAAAGTGGGACATCAAGTTTACACTAATGACACTGGATGTTATATTTGTTCCTCATTTTATTCTTCTATATAATGTTCCATTACCGTGTTGCGTCGGTTAATTATCCATGTTGTCATCTTTGCGAGTTGGCTGGTAGATAACTAACTCTGTCTCTGAGCAGATGCAAACAGTAGTGGGATGACAACAGAGTCAAGATAGAAATGATTTAATTAACTTCCTAACGGCCTGTATGACTCTTCAGACATCTGCGCTCTCATAACTGCCCTCTTATGACGAGGACCTTTGATGAGCAAATGAGTGCCAGCATTTCATGGAGAACCAAAACACTGCAGTCACTGATATCTCAACCAATGATGAATAATTGTGCCAAGTGGCCACATTTGTTAAATATACATTTATACACACACACACACGTTGATTTATCCACTCAGTTTGTGTTTCATTCTGTTCTTTGGCTCTAATTTGCTAATTAGACATAATCTAGCCTCAAAACATACTGTAATGAATCATTGTTTATTGTGCTTGGAAACAATCTTTCAAGTCATTATAACTATAAGTTAACCTCTCCTTAAGCACTCTCCACATACACTCCATCAACACATAAATCATCCTCTTTTCCACTTGTTGGAGCTTTTCTTCCATCTCCTATTTCTCCAACGCCTCTATTATCACATATGCTATATTACCTCAGCTTTCATTCTTCTTTTAACGTCTCCATCTGTACCTTGGGAGAACTATAGCCTCTTGTTTTCTCACCACAGGAAAAAAATGATCTTTAAACTTTTGATCGCTCATGTTTCTCTGGAAACCTTAATGTTAAAGTGCTTTATATAATTATGTAAAACCTGTAGAGTTGACATGCAAGTTCATTAACTGGTAAGTCATTCAACAGAAAACTGACTATTCAGCAAAGAAGTTTGATTCATTTTTAAAGCAACCTTTCAAGCAAAAAAATAATGAAAACTTTCTTAAACCAGCTTCTCCAATGTGAGAGGATGGCCCTAAATAGCTATTTAGGTCCATCCTCTCACATTGGAGAGCTGACCAGATGTTTGGCTGACTATCAACAGAAGCCCACGGAGCAGTGGGTCGCTACTTTGTGTCTTTATGAGGACTGTAATAGTTTAATTCCTTCCCAAACAGTGGAGGAGGCGTCGCACAGCTCCCTGGCACTGTGCTAAAGAGAGAAACAGCAACAGCTAAGCCTCCTGACCTCGCCGAGTGGAAAATCTACTCCTGCCAAATCACCAGGCAATCCTCAGGCTGCTAAGGCTTTCAGAGCAGCTTTTTGTATTCTACACTGACCATTCCTTCGTTTAACAAAAATGCAGATTATTTGCCCTCAACTACAGCTTTCTTCCACCAATCTCCAGACAGGAATAGCTTGATGAAACACACCTTCTGAATACATGAATCAATGAAGGAGCAAATATACAGCAGGTGAGAGATTTTGGCTTTGGAGACAGGTACAGTATACATTCATATCTCAGACTATACACCTTAATTCCCCAAGGTGACAAGCTCACTGATAAAGGCAATATCATCTTTATGAAATAATTGACCTTCTAGCTAAATGCTTCAGCTTGTTTCCTGTTATCGCTCGGTTGGCAAGTATTCCAGTAAGTAACTGGAGAGTGGATGTTTTTCTGAAACGCTGTTTGATTAAAGAAAACACCAACAGTTCAGTGACTTTCTATACACAAAAAAACAAAAAACAAAAACGACCACAAGTATCCTGCCAGGTTATCAATGTAAAACAGAGCAGGTGCTTTGACAGAATGAACAGATTTTTTCAGATGTTTGAGCTCACATACAAAATCATCCAGACTGTATTGTCGTGCCAAGCTGGAGATGTTACGAAATACTCCTCTCAGGCTGATGCTGCGGTTATTTATGCAGAGAGATATCTTTTTAAGTAGGTCAACGATTGGATACAAGCACATTCATTTTTGATTTGATCCGACATGAGCTAGTGATTCAGCTTGAATCTCCGCCATGTGAAGCAATGCAGGGTTTGTTTTGGTGTCTTTATTTTGAGTCTGGCTGCAGCTCAAACAAAACACGCGTCAATCAATATCATCCATTAAACGGTCATCAGCAGTGGCACATGAGTAAATAACTCAGTCTTACTAGCTGTACATTTGAGAGTGGTTTAAAAAAGTGCATACATACATCTCATATTGCTTCAGCAAAAAAAAAAAAAAGCATGTTCCAGTCACTGCCGGAAATATACAAATATCTCCTTTCTCATCCTGCCAATACTGAAGATAGTGGAAACTGCATATGCGTAAAATAATCTTCTGTGGTCTCTCTGATCATATTCCGCTTCAGGAAGGAGAAAATATGACACATCTATAACAGTCAGTTTAAGTTGTGGACAATATATATGTCATGAACTTGGAGGGGACTTCTTATATTTCCTTGCTCGGTGATCCAAACTGGTCTAGCAAGTCAAACCAGCAAGTCTTTCCAGTCACAAGCTGACTCACCGTTGAGATTCCTGGTAGACTTGTCTTTCCAGAGAACAATTAAAAACAGATTTGAAACCTGCCAGTTGGTGGTATTTCCCTTTAGGAAAGAGGAGGAAACACCAGCTGGCAGGCAGATTGCTGGTTATTAATTAGAGCTGTCAAACTTAAGAGCCTTGTTCATACTTTATGTCCATTACACACATTTGTCAAAGGAATGGCGGTCTAGGTAGGACATTTAATGACAATGCAAGGTATCCAGACTAAATGAACCCTTCCATTTATGCACACGATACCTGGCATTTTAATCTCTTGGCCATCGTGTGTGTGTGTGTGTGTGTGTGTGTGTGTGTGTGTGTGTGTGTGTGTGTGTGTGTGTGTGTGTGTGTGTAAAGCAAGGGCAACAAGATAAACTTCTATCATCCAGACTTTTTAGATGAGACTTCACTAAACCCTCAATCTTTACCATCACATATTCAGTCTCTCTTGAACAATACAACTGAATGTATAAATGTTTGAAATACCCAGGCCGTCCCAAGCCACTCTGCAAGATCCATATCGGAGCCAAACAAGGCATGTTGAAATTGATTAGTTTCAGCTATTTCAACCCTCATCAAACTATCCTGCCACAGCAGCTCCAGACTGACGCGGCCGTCTCTGTAGACAACAAACAAAACCATGTTGGGAACAATTAAACAAATAGCTTGCCATTTTGGGAAATATTTGTTTTTCTTACTGATTTGGGGTCGGTTCCTTTTTGGTTTTCCTATCAAATCAGTAAGAGAATGAGATAAGATGAGGAAATGTAGGTGTACCAAAATAATAAAAGTGGAAAAATAATAATTAGAAGTCTATAACATAAAAAAGAAGAATAGAAATGAAAAATAGAAACTATATAAGAGCAATTAAACTCAATAAATGAATAACAACTAGTGGCAGTTCATGTAAAGTAGTCATTGTTTGTTTCACTACTAAGCCATACCTCTCTAGTCCGAGAGCGGCACATTGTCTTAAGAAACACTACATTTAAGTTTCACCATAGCTGTGACCATGGACATTATTGCTGGCATATTCGTCCCTCGGGTGCAATAACTTCCATCTCCCTCATGCATAAACTGTGACTGGCTGGTAGATTATGCATTATTGCAGGAGCGGTCCCGTGGTGATGAAGTGACCTTGACATCTGTGAGTACAAGCAAAGGGTTTATCCTATAAGAAGCTTGGGTGGACAATAATTGAAACCCGGGAGTCAGATTCAATGCAGGGTGAAGGTTTGCCTGAGAGAGTGCAGACAAGTAGGTAAGTAAGGGAAGAAATGGAGAAAAACAAGAGTCAGAGAAACATCCTGTCTGACAGACAAAGTGAGCTGAGGAGCCGAGGTGTAAAGCCACGTCTGCTCTCTGGAGGCTCATCAGAGGGGCAGCACTGATTGAGGGGATTTGATTCAAGGTTATCCATCAGCTACTCTCACTCCCCTGCGTGTCTGTCTGTCAATCTCTACCTTCCTTCCTCACCAACGCCCCCCTGTCTTCTCTCCGTCTGTGGCGGAGGAAGGCGATACATCATTCATTCCAGGGTTTCCCCTACCGTTAGAATAGGGGGGCGGGGCGCCCCCCTGAAAAAACCCTCCGCCCCCCTGTAATTTTCTCCGTCGCGCCAGATCACAGACGTGATTTAAGGTTCCCTTTCCTATAAACAGGTCTACACCTTGTTCTTTTATTAAACAAACTCAATGTTCTTATTTTATTGATCGTATTTCTGTCATGGTCGCGTTTACAACTCTACTTTGCTCTCGGTAACGCGCACCGCGGAGATCCGCCCCGATGCCCACAGACTCGTGCGCGCGCACAGGTGGGCAGAGAGCACACTTCCATCAGCCGGCAGAGAGCGTCCAATAATGTCGCGTGGAAAGAAAACAGATATATCTGCGTTTTTTAAACGCTCCCAACGTCGCTCCCAATGTCCCAACGTCGTCGTCGTCGCCGACACCCCCCCCCCCCCCCCCCCCCCCCCGGCCGACACCCCGCCCCCCTGAAGCTGTAAACCTAGGGGAAACACTGCATTCTGTTTTCCCCCATTTGTGTGTGTGCTTTGCTCACCTTTGATATATTGCTGGACCTGCTTGCAGAATGACCGAGAGGCTTTTCATTCTGTAAAAGAGGAGAAGAGAGACAATTCAAGTGGGTGCAAAAACTAAAATTCAAAAACAGATAACAAACCTGCACACTCATCCTGCATCGTCAGAACCGACATCGGCCACACATTTTCTTTTGGCATTACACTTAATTTGTGATTGTGTGCTGGATTTGACCATTTGAAAACAGGAAATGTTTGCAAATATTACTTTTGACCAACACACCAACATTGCCAACTCTAGAGCCATGCTGCTATCATAGACAAAATAACAATGACAAGCAGATTGAAGTAATGCAACGGTATTTTATGGTGTAAATATGGTAATATGAATGAAGAAATCTTGTTACAGGCTATAGCAGTAACAAGAAGGACCGATTCATGTTTGTGCATTACCGAACACAGCAAAGCTACATGCTACAGCTGAGCCCGAGCTGTTTGGCATCTTAAGTTAATCAAGTTTTTCTGGCGCGAGACTAAAGGAGGACAAGCCGATTACATAACGCATCTGTCCAAACCCCATATCAAATGGTGTCACAGTATTTGTATCATTACCCAGGGAACCAAACAGGCCAACTCCGCACAGTCGAGCTCTGTTCTGAGGCTGTAAATGATCCTCGATTCCCACACTGTGCTCTCTGCTTGCATCTGACACGCAGATAAACAGCCACTGGGGTGTTGTACTGCATTCAGTGTTGGTATTAAAGCCGTGGTTCCTTAATGCCGATTAATCAATCACGGTTACATAATGCCGAGTTCACACCGGGTCCGACAGGGTTGTGGTGCTTTGGGCGTTAACACATCTTTGTAAAAGCAAATCAGCTCTATACAGTGTACACATGCAGCAGAAGCATGCCCAGATTAAACAGTTCGGGCCAAAGATTTCCTCCAAGCGCCCATCAGTGCACAGTAGACCACACGTGGCAGCATTATTATACAACAGGAGTCACAGAAATCAACCAGTATTCCTATGAAGGAATAATACAAACTGTCAATATGTCAAGTGTGTTGAATGTAATGGTAAATGTAATGGTGCAAGATACGAGATTGGGAGCATTTCGAGCTTTCAACGGCTCTGAACATGGAGAAGGCTTGCCAATTAACAGCGCTAACAATGCTAACAATGCTAACAATGGCAAAAGTGCTGACTTCACAGTGTTTACGTGAGGGGAAGCTGGAGGGTGGCTGCTACGCTTCTGTGACAACACGGTCGGTCGGGAAACGCTCGCATGAGCCAGTGTGCACCAACATCACGCACAGCCGGCGTCAACAAAGCAAGGAGAACCTCAGAAAAAAAAAATCTTTTAAATTCTGACAAGTATTACAACAATATTTTTCTGCATGAGCAGATTTTTTTTTCTCACTTACACAAAATAAGATTTTGGGGACTCAATCACAGACAGACATTATCCAATAAGAAGGATATATTGTAGGTACACTGGAACCTTCGGGGACCCTGGCACTCTGGGCCAGTTAATAATCCATCAAGCCTTGCAGAGGAGGACACTTGACACATGAATACTCACTTACACTCTCACGCAGAATTTGTTTGTGTGGCAATTTCGACCCTGAGAACTTTCCTCATGATGTCAAGAAGCAGCTTAATGTTACTCTGCCATCCTTGTCCAAACAGGAAGTACATTAACCTTGCCACCAGAAAGTCACGAACCACACACACACTTTACTCGTGTCCTCGCGGTGACTAGTTGCCATGGTGATAGAGGACCACTGCATGTGCCTCTCCATCACACTCTGCTTTCCCCTGCTTACTTCCATCTCCATCCATATTTTCCTCCCATCTCTCACAGTCCTGAGGGCATTTAAATACCCAGCCATGCTGATAAAACAACCATTTGGAAATAGTTTGAGATCTGTATAGTGGTTGAATCAAAACGTACAAATAATTGTTAACTACAGTTGCACCATCATCTGGTCTTACTGGGAGAAAAGGGCTATGAATTTGCAGTGAAGTGTAATTGAAGAAACATCAGACATCTCTTGCGCCTCACTTCCATTACTCCTACAGCCAACTAGTCACAGAGCAATAGCAACGGTTTCCATTGTCTGATAAGGCAAAGAGCGTACATTTTATCAGAAGAAAAGCAAAATTCTGAATAAACATCTATATGCAATTTCCTGTCCCTTTGATAAACTAAAATGCCATCTGCAAGTGTGTGGCCATTATCTTTAATCTCAAACTGAATTCATCTTCCGTTTTAATCTGCTAACACACTTCCTGGCTGATGCAATGACACATATTGAAGGCTCACATTCACATGCAACAGTATAGCACTGAGGGCAAAAAAATATATATAACTCGTCTACTGTACTAGTGGATTAAAGTGAAGTTCTTCTCCATGTCATTACTTATTCAATGTCTTCAACAATGTCATAAAATGATAAATACAGCTCTCAATGGGTGCAATTTGTGCAGCATATCAATTGTCAGATTATCAAAGAGGATACACATTTATAGTTTTCTTTTTCTCTCAGGAGATGGCAGATGGGGATAACGGATCCTTGCCCTTAATCCTTCCATTTTGGCAAATTTTTTTGTAACAAGCAGTTATTCACAGACGGAGGGCTTCTGGGAAATAGCAAGGCCACAAATGAACCGATAACTTAGACAGCCGTGATCAGAGCAGGGAGGCTGCAGACAAATGACAAACGATGAGAAAGAAAAGAGATCAACACCATTTCTGAGTGTCCTTTTTAACCCCATTTCTCTAAAAAAAAAATGCTCCCAAACATTGCTACTTGTACAAGCTCTGGGTGTCACCTTCACTATGGCCATGACTGTAGACTATAAAGGGCCTTATTCTCTGGGCTCATGCATAATTCTGATAAAGAAAGGTTCAGGTTTCACACACACCACTGTGTCAGTCTTTCGCCACCTCCTTTGTGGGTCTATGTGCAGCCCCAGGCTTTGATAACACAACTCTCAGACTGGACTCTGAAGACTCGAGGCTTGTAAGAAAATGAAGCTCAGGAGAGTTCGACAGAAGAGGAGAGGTCATATTCGGCGGGATGGCTGCGTCTCTCAGTGCTCTGTTCTCGGCCCACAGGGAGGAGAGCTCCGCTTACTTTCATGCAAAAATCTTTAAAAAGATAAAACCTTTGCAAAAAGACTCATTTCAAAGAGGCAGGGTTAAATTCCCAAAGTTTCTATCCTCAACACAACTTTTTCAATATTCGGGTTGAATTCCACATCCGAGCAGTCTTTGATGAAGATGTCACAGATCGGGTAATAGACTATATAGGGCGGAAGCTCAGTTGTTTAATCAAGCAAAAATACCAAATATTTTGTGGTTCCAGCTTCTTAAATGTAAAGATGTGTTGCCTTTCTCTGTTGACTATCACTGTAAATTGAATATCTTTTGGTTGTGCATGTTTTCTATAACTACACAATATTTAGAGTTGTAACTAACAATTACAGATTGATGTGACTGTTACTTTCTCGTTTAATCAATTCTTCCTTTAGTTTATAAAATGTCAGAAAATAGTAAAATAAAAATCCATAACCCAATTTGAAAATATTGTCATAGTTTGTTTTCTCCGACCAACCAAGATTTTCAACTTACTATCATACATGAGACAGCATCACATCAATTAATCATCAATTAATCAATTTTCTGTCTATTGACTAATTGTTGCAGCTCTACATCAATATTACATATCTGATTATACATCCAAACACTAAACGCAAAGAGTAAATATGATTATTCAATAAAATGCGGATCTAGGACTGATTGTGAAAACAATAAAACAAGCTATAAAGTTAGAAAATGACATTACAAAAAAGGTAAAAGTCTCTTTCTTTTGATGAGAAACACAAAGAACTGAATTTTGCTATCAGATTCTTCTCTCTGGTTTCAGAAAATGGCCCTCCATTCAATTAAATGTTCAACAATAGCACCTCTGTACAAGAAATGCAAGACACATCTCCACTGAGCTCTAAAACATATTTAAGTTGACGAGTTCCTTGCTGTGCGTCCCAAACACTGACAGAGTTGTCGAATGTGGCAGTTACTCTGTTGAAAAGGAGACAAGGAATTCACTTCATAATCTCCTGCTATAAATAGCTGACATCGTAACAAGACTAAGAGGGAGCGACAGAGAGATTGTGTCTTGCTCTCTCTATTTTCCTACATAGTGTAGAATAAGAGACAGAGGAGCCAAATGAATGATGGCTATCAGACAGTGGTAACGAGGTGACTGTCGAAGTAATTTAATCAGTAAAATTAATGGACAGAAGTTTGTGCGTGTGTGTGTCTCTCTTTTCCTTCTTTGTTCTTTCTCTGTAAATTCATTACAATTCCAAATTACCTCTGCAAGCTGCTTAATTCTTCATCCAACAGAAGTGGTGTAATTTCTTAGTTATCACAGTTCAATGTCCAGCAGCTTACCTACACCTCCGTCTTTGACAGCTTAAACTACACACACAGCCTCTATTTCTATGAAAAATAAGTAAACTTGTAGTGTGTTGTGGTAGTATTTAAAAAAAGGTATATGCATGTTACACAACTGAAACCTTAGAAATGAGGTTACTTTATGCCTTCAAAGCAGCTGGCAGTCCAACAGTGATTTATTTAAAGGATTTATTTCAATAAAGCTTTGAAAATGTAATGACCAAATCAATCACATGGGTGGTAACATAACTAAATTATACCTTTTTAATTAAGTGGATTATCCTCAAAAGGAGGGATGGTGTATCAGGTTTAAAGGAAACCTAGAAACACTGCTGATCGAAAAATGAATAAAAGAAACATTCAACAACTACCGGCCCATCTCCAACCTCCCCTACCTGTCCAAAATCCTTGAAAGATCTGTTGCAACTCAACTCAAATCCCACCTCAATCTCCACAACCTCTATGAACCCTTTCAATCCGGCTTCCGTTTGAAACACAGCACTGAAACCGCCCTACTGAAAATCACCAACGACATACTTCTCTCTGCTGACTCTGGCTTCCTCACCATCCTCATCCTCCTTGACCTCAGCACCGCCTTTGACACCATCAACCATCAATTCATTGCCATAAATAACTGTAAATCCTCCACCTCCCCAGTCACCCACGGTGTCCCCCAAGGTTCCGTGCTTGGTCCCCTCCTCTTCATCATCTACATCCTTCCCCTTGGACAAATCATCCGTCGTCATGGTCTCAATTTTCACTGTTACGCTGACGACACCCAACTCTACCTCTCCTCCAAGACCATCACCTCTGTCACCCACTCCACTCTCACCTCCTGTCTCACTGAAATAAAATCATGGATGCAAGAAAACTTTCTCAAACTCAACTCCAACAAATCTGAAATACTCATCATCGGCCCCAACTCCCTCACCCGCTCAGCCCAAAGTTTCTCTTTGAATATTGACGGCTCCATTGTCACCCCCTCCACCCAGGTCCGCAACCTCGGCATCATCCTTGACCCCACCCTCTCTTTCCTCCCCCACACCAACCACATCACCAAAACTGCCTTCTTTCACCTCCGTAACATTGCACGCCTCCGGCCCTCCCTGTCCTCTGCCACCACCGAAATCCTCATCCATGCCCTCATAACATCCAGACTCGATTACTGCAACAGCATCCTCTACGGCTCACCCAACAAAATCCTCAATAAACTTCAATATGTCCAAAACTCTGCCGCCCGACTGCTCACCTCCACCCGCCGTTATGATCACATCACCCCGGTCCTACACAACCTCCACTGGCTTCCGATCAAGTACAGGATAGACTTCAAACTACTACTCATCACCTACAAAGCCCTAAACAACCTGGCCCCTCCCTACCTTTCAGACCTCCTCCCCCTTCACGCCCCAACCCGTTGCCTCAGGTCCGCCGGTACAAACACCCTGAAGACCATCAGGACCAAGCGCCGGACCTGGGGGGACAGGGCCTTCTCTGCTGCTGCACCCCCCTTCTGGAACGCTCTCCCCATCCACATCCGTCAGGCTCCCTCACTAGCTTCATTCAAGCAAGCCCTCAAAACACACCTCTTCCAACTCGCTTTCACCTGCTAAAACCTGCACCTATCCTCCACTACGACCCTCAGCTTCTCCAGTTTTCTTTCCTTTCTTTGTTACAAAAAATGTCCTGTTTGTTTGTTTTGCTTACTTTGTCTTTCATTTTTGTTCCGTTCGTCATTGTCTACTGTCCATATTGTAAAGCGTCTTTGTGTATCTTTAAAAGCGCTATACAAGTTGAAATTATTATTATTCAAATATATATTAATAGATAAACTTCTAAGAATAATTTGACAGACCTGTAAACTCCTTTAAATAATTGACGAGAGAACTGGATTATATATGTATCGGTTACATAAGAAGATAATTTGTTTAATGTTTGGTTGTATTCCTATGAACAATTGTTGGAAATCAATAAACTGAGCTAACTTTTTGAAAAATCCCAACCGGTTTTGAGGGATGTATGCTTTCTGAAATTATAAAATAGATGAAGGATGGGTCGACTTCATGTCAGCTTTCACTAAACGGCTTTACACTTCCCACCAGATTTCACTTTCAGACTGCTTGCAGCATTTTGTGGGGTCTGATGTCAGTAGAACACAAACGCGTGCATCTTGTCATTCTTAAATGAGCACCATGATAAAAATGGCTATGAAAATGATTTCAGCGGAAACAACAGCATGCTAAAGCAGGCAACCATAATCATCTGGTTTTCAGTTAAACACCATGAAGCTTAAGATAAACAGACACTCGACTGACAGGTGAGGGAGTAAAGCTTGTGGATCTGCAGGTATGACAGAAAGCCTGTGTTAGACGGCACAAGGCGGTGTTTACATCTGAATAGCTTTCCCTGAAATAAATGGCATCAGCATACCATGATCTGCTTATGGCTGATCGTTATGCCAAATGCAGATCTAAAAATGAGGCCATTCTGCTTTTTTTTTAATTAATTATTTATACACAAGTTGCTGCAGACAAGCCAGCACAACATTTCCTTTACAGACAAAGATAACAGATTCCTCCGCATAGTCTCGGCTCCTCAGATAACTCTCTCAAATCACTTGACTCTAACGCCAGCGATGTCAAGTAGGCCATTAGAAAAAAATACAGCTGACATGCACAAAAATCCACACCGAGATATTTGAGGAAACATTGCATTGCCTAGCTCCTCCCCCACAGAGGTCGCAGACACACATCCTTGCAGCCAAAGCAATATCAAACATCCCTGACAAAAGAATTCCCTTCTGGAAAGGAAGTTGGCCTTCATGTGGTTTCCTACCTCTGTAAATGTCCAGCGGGAGGAAATGCAGGAGTGTGCAGGTGGGTGAGAGATTGTCAGCTGATGAGAAATCTCAACTATGCAAACAACAACAACAACAAGAACCAGTGGAGAGCTTTGCTTAACACGTACGTCTAACCGGACCTAGAAGAACTGTATCTTGCTAAATGGAGATGTCCAGCGCTTTGGAAAGTTTAGTTTCCAAAAAAAGCCATCGTCTTATTTGAGGGTGTAATCTTTTTATATGAGAGGCATTAGCTCAACAGACACACAGCCTCACACAGTGTCAGCCTCCAGCATCTGTGTGTATTATAAAACCACATCAAACTGAGATCCCCATGTAAAGGGAGACTGCGGAGGAGACAACCCTAGACTGTGTTTGTGCACAAACCTACAGCACTTGTGTGCATTTGTGTGTGTGTGAATGAGCATGTCTGTCCATTCTCTTATGGGCAGGATGTGAGCTTGTGGTTTCTCCTCTTCCTCCTCCTCTATCCGCCTCTCATCTTTCTTCATCTCGGTCATAATTACATCAGTGTGTCCAAACAGGAAATGAAAGAAAAGAGACAGTGACCATCAAATTCAGAGCAGGACCATGTGGACGGTGACTTATCCTGGCTGTGCATCTAGTACGGCTATATGGCAGCATTATAGATGTAATACCAGAGTCTCATCCAACAATAATGAGAGCTACAGAAAGAAAGTACCAGAGGAACATGACGGAAGACTAAAATATGACAGTAACAATAGGGCATTGCCTCATAAAGAGAGCAATAGATCCAAAGATATGGGGGAGTATTTTTGTGACTCACATTTCCTCACTCACTGCACTTGGAGTCAGGCCCTTCCCCATGACACAAGTCATTATTTATGACTTGTGTGAAATAGTTAAGCTACAGATAATTACCGTAGTTCAGCGCAGTGCCTCTGAATTAGCTCCGTTATTAGTGTGTGAACCATCAGTTCCCTGGTGATATAATCCTTCAATAACAGGCTTAGAAACAAAGACATGCATGGGTTAAGAGAGACAAGAGAGGAAGGGGTGAATTACTGACCAAGATTAATATTAAGTGACTGGTATAAAACACCAATTCAGTACTTCATTTGAAAAAGGGACTCGCGGCCCATCACAGCTTCTTTATCGCTAGCAGCAGCTGCTGAGAGAAGCACCCGCTGGGGATATGAACACCCAATCTGAAGTGTAACATTTGAAACAAGTTTCTCTTTAAACAAATAAATAAATAAATTCAGCATCTAGCCTGCTGAATACGAACTGCATGAGTTCTCCTTAAGCCGTACTGTTGAATGTGCTCGGGGGTTTCAAAAAGCAAGCTCTTTCTGAGGAAAACAAGAAGATGAAGAGGGAAAAAAACACTGTTAACAGAGGTGCTGTGTGGGCATGATGCAAAATAACCAACTTATGAGTGAAATCATCATAGTGCTGCAGGAAAACTACAGTACCCACAGACTCCTGTGCAAGAAAACCTCTGCCATGCGGTCCTCTCCTGTCCAGCCTCATCCCATTCTGCCTTTCTTCCCTCCTCTTCCTCATTTCTCCCTCTGTCCCCTCCTCCCCTCTCCAACAGGTTTTAAGCCTCTGCCATGACACGTGACTGACTGACTGCATTAATCTCCCTCCCCCAGCTGCAGATGTGACACAAAGCTCTGTGATTTGGTGCATCAGTAGATGATGTGATATGCTAAGCGATAGACCTAGAGAGGGACATATATTTATATCAGGTAACTCTGCCATTGAGGCCTTGTGTGGAGTGTCTGTGTGCACACATTAGCATCAATCACGCTCCACAGAGAAGACTGCTCTCTTTAGCCTTTCACACCATAAGTAAAGTTGGGTGCCAGAGCACATGAGCAAAGAGAACATAGAAACACAACTAAGGATGACAGAGCAGAGGGGTTACTGAGTTCATGTGTGCTGAATCCAACCGGATATGTTTTACGATATCCAGTACGTGTGCGACAGCACACAGATGGCCATCACAAGTTATTGCAAAACACAATGAGTATGAAAAATAAAAAAGGAAGCATGCAACTATGTTTGCAGTAAAGTCATTATAACAATGTTCATGGGCCATTTAAGTCATATACAGTACTTCTGTGCACCCCCACTCATCCTGAACAAAGGGCAGAGGCACCAGGGAAAGTGGGTCAACCTTACACACTGAAGAGATGGCAGATGCTCCTCTGAACCGCACAAACATGCACCGTATAGTACATGTATAGGCACATATACTGACTGTAACAACACGACATACAGAGCCCCCCGATAGATAGCGCCGACTAGACCAAAACCCATGCAGATGAAGAATAAAACAAACTTAATGTAAACACATTCGTAACCCCAGACGTTACTGTGATACTGCTGCATGACTGGATGGAGAGAGGGACCATTTCTTTCTCTATTCATCCTCTCTCTCTAGGTCTCTCTCACACACACACACACACACAAAATGGACAAAACCACACATTCCTGGCAACTCTTTCATCTCTCTGTCACTGCAGTAAAAGCCTTCTGCCATCACCACGGAGACAGAAGGCCTCACCATAACAAATCACTCAATGACAACTGCAATGAGTCCCCTTTCCTCTAAATATATGCCTGGTATATGATTGACAATGGCTTTAGATATTATATAAAGCCGAGTGTTGTATTTAATGTAATGGATTTAAAGGCTACACTCTGCAGCAATGACAATAATCACAACAATGACAACATCTGCACCATCAACAAAGAGACAAGAACAAGATATCTGTACCTGAATCTTCAATTTCCAACAGGAATTCATGTCTGGATCCTGAAGTCACCTCTTTCACACACACTCACCTACCTCTTTCACACACACACACACACACACACACACACACACACACACACACACACACACACACACACACACACACACACACACACACACACACACACACCCTCTCACTCAGACAATGGTTCCTCAGGGAGGTTGCATGCCCCCTCTGTAAATCCTCGAGGTGAACCGAGACTGAGATGGAGAAAGAAAGAGCGAGAGAGAGAGAAAGAGCGAGAGAGAAAGAAAGAGAGACCTCTGCAAATACAGAAGTGGAGCAGCAGCAACAATGTCAGCCGTCGCCGTGACGACTGCAGCTACGGCGGCACAGAGCGGAAACAAAGACAGACGAGAGGAAACGATGGGAGAGATGGCAGAGGGAGGAGAACACGCGGCTGCCCTACATTTTCTTCACACAAACACAGACACACAACACAGTGACAGAGCTGCTGCTGCTACTTGTCCAGGCTTGTTCTCCCTCTCAGCTGCACACACACACACATGAACACACACACACACACACACACACACACAGAGTCAATCCTGTACTGTAATCCCATTGGCCGAGCATCCACTTCCTCCAGCTGATCGTGGTGAAAGGTGGGGGAGGGGCAAACTGTTGTTGAATCATTCATGAGGGGGAGGTGGTGTTCTTTAAATAGACTCCCTCTGCAAACTGAGCTTAACCTTAAAGTATCTTCCTCTAACTCTACTTAAGTCTATCCTGCAACTTCTCCACCCTACCACACACACACACACACACACACACACACACACAGCCTCTTTCCTCTGAATCTGACTGTTTTATGACAGAGTCAAGCATCAACCCTCTTAACCACCATCATTGTCCACCAATCAGAGAGGCCGTTGCTGCTGGTTCCCAATCCCCAGCAGGCACAGAGGGATGCAAGGCGGAGCAGAGATGACAGGGGTAATTTATTACACACATCCTCACAGCTGTAGTCAAGGGCAGAACAACAGCACAGCACAATCACTCCTGAGCAACACTACAGGCCTACTACTACTACTACTACTACTACACACCAATTAAACCGTCCAATACAGCTATATGGGTTAGAATGATGATGCTTGTTTGTTGTTCTGAGTGTAAAGCGATAATGAGATGCTACGAACTTTTGATGGATAGGATCATGGAGGGCAGAGATAAATAACCATCAAACATGGCGTGTTAATTGCAGCCATCCATCACCAGCAGGTCACATACAGTATATTCACAGGCATTTGAAGAATCCCTTCAGACATTGGGTTATTGTGGACTATAAATTCATGCTGCATTTAATTTATTTTACCAAATGATGCAGACTTTACCCTGTTCAAAGGGTAATATTGATTAAATCCTTCGATTCATACCATGGATGCTTACAACCTCAGGGCCTGAGGACTTTGATATGAAAGTTATGTTAGAAGTGAGGCTTGCTGTTCTCCATCTACACACTAAGGACAGATTAGGTCCTTTCCATTGGCCGATGAGCTGAGCAGCACTTTACACTACAGTAACACTGCTTAACCGGCTTTAGTCTCTAAATACAGTCTTACAGCAAGTCCACTGGCCTCGGCTCATGCACTTTGGCCAGCTAACACAAAAAAGAGACTTTACACTTTCATGCTTTACTTCAGACTTTTACTCTACTTTTACTCCACTTTTTGTTTACTCCACAGCTCTCTTTAATAGCTATTTGCAGATAACAATTTTACACATGTAACAAGCTCACTATAGGAATAGTTTATAAAATACTATGCACATTTGAGAAGATTGATTAACTTTAAAACGGTACCAACAGTGTAATAGTTCAACTTATATTATTGAAATGCTGTTCAGTTTTCACTTTTTCTGCTAATGAGTACCTTAACTGTAAAGTTTATCTTGTTGATAATTCTTCTGTACTTTTATTTCAGTAGACTCTTGAATGAAGGACCTTTACTTGTCAAGAAATACATTTATATTGCAGTATCGTTATTTTCACTTGACAAAAAAGATCAGAATATTCTTTCCCCAGAACTGCTGATCGTTTCTCTCCCAGTACCAATACCTCAATTTGGGATATCTGCGGGTCCATACTTCTCAATACGACAACAAAGCTCTCTTTACCCCAGCAGCCATAATCTCTGCATCCGTTAAGACAAACGGATAGGATTCAGCCATCAAAGGATGCAAACTTGTGCAAAGAACAGAATGTTAAGCAGAGGTGAGAATATAACTGCAGATGATGCAAGTGTAGCTTTCTGGTCGCTCAGCCAGATAAGAGCTCCGTCACGGTAACGACACATAATGAGCTGGTGATCGTTCAGCACAGGTTGGCAGCAACACTGCCAGGCTTTCTAATGTAAAGCTAAGGGACAAATTGGGTTATGGAAAACAGTGGTTGGACTGATTATAGGACCCGTCAGGAAATATCAATCACAGCTGGTGTTTAAAAGCCTGATCGAGTTTAAAGAAGGAAAGCGGGGCGATACAAAGTCAGAGACACGAGAGGAGGTGATATATCGGAGAGTTGGATGGAGCGGTAAAGATAGAAATGTTAAGGCAAAGTGTGAAGGGAGAGAGAGAAAAAAAAGAAGAAAGAGAAAACTGAGTGAGAAACGTCAAATCTCCCACTGAGCGTGAAATTGCGTCGTAATAGCCTTTTCACTTCATATTCAAATACAGTCATGCATACTGATAACTACAACAATAAAGCTTGTCGACCTTCTGCACATTTCAATCAAATCTACCTCAAATTAGAGAACGAGGGGGGGAGAGAGAGGGAGAGAGGGAGAGAGAGAGAGAGAGAGAGAGAAAAATCAAAGAAACTCTTGAGAAATAAGATGTTTTTTCCTTGTTTAATATTCTGTAAAATGTTGAATAACTACACAGGGATCCTTTGCTACTTATCTGCTGTAACCGTATGCAACGCTTTGATCTGGAGCTTTGCTTTTCATTTACATATCTGTGCAATGCAGCAGAGGATGGTTTCTGAGCCTCGTGTATTCATGGTACATAATCGTCAGACCAGAATACGCAAGCACAAACATTAAGTGGGCCATCATTGCGGCAACACGACTACGACACAATTCCACCAATTCATCCGCACAAAACAACAAGTGGCCGACTGTAGCAGCTTTATTGATTTGTGGCTTTCCTCACAGCTCACTGGTCTCTTGCCCAAAATCTCACCATCTCATCCACCTGTGAAAGACGATGGAGATTTGTGGAAAGGGGATGCAAGCAAACGTGACCATCAGCGAGGCGGTCAGGTGGGGGGATGAACTATTAAGTGACCTCTTTCTGGGAGCCACACTTTCTCGGGCTATTTCTGGCTGGGTAGGCGACAGAACTATGGAGCGTGCCACCTGATTACTGTGTTTAATAGACACAATTCAGACATTCACACTGGTGGCAAGATGACGCACATGCAAACAGTAACACTAAGATGTAGAAGGGAATCCATACAGCACTGAGGTCCCAATGAAAACATTTAAAATAGATGATTCATTCAACAAAACAAAAAGGGGTAGGAGGAAGCTGCTAATACAACGCACAACTCAGATTCATTAGTATTGATTACCGATTTGGCTACAACAACGATGTTTGCAGTCCAGAAAGAACTTCAGGCACTCATTTGTATGTTTAAATTATGATAAAAAAAAAAAAAAAGAAGCTACATGGCTGCAATAAGATGCATAAAAAGTCCAGTTTGGACATTTTCCAGTTTTGCTCTATGAATAAAATTAACTTGAATTGATTGGGATAACAGGTGGATATCATGGGTCTCATTCCCGCAAAGCCAAAGAAGTAAACACAGTTTATCAGCCCTCGAGATGGCCACATATACTGTAATATGCATGAGAAACAATATTTTGTTTTGTTTATATTGAGCTCACATGATGTATATTACTTATACAGTTGTCCAGTGTTTAACCCATTTATCGCAATTCAACACAAATTAAGTATTTATTTCAGCATGGGAGGGGATGTGGCTATACAGGATTTAGGGAAGCTGGAGTCGACAAGGCATGTGGTAGGTAGGAGAGCCAACATGGCATCAACATCTGGTCATGATGAAAAGTTTTTGATGTCAATTCCTTTGTTCAGTTCAGCACAAATTACAGTATTTTGTAATGTTCAAGGACGAGGGATTTGAGTCTCAACTCCAGGTTTGGCCTCAAACAAGTCTTAACTGCAGCTTTTACGTCAGTCATGTTTAATTTAATTCATCTAGAGTCCAATCTGTCCACCCCAAGGAGAATCTGAACGCAGTGTTCTTCTCTCAGAGAGCAATCTGCAAAAGTCATTGGTGATGTAGAGTCTTTCACCGTCCCTGAGTGTTTTACCGGCTGCAGACTTCAGTACAGAGAAGAAAACGCTCCGTATCAATGAGTGACTCACTGGCATGGCATGGAGCATAACACACTGCACTTAAAACGAAATGTGGTGATAGAAGGGGTCACAGTGTCCTATCACAGGAGTTGTAGTACAATACAACTGAGTAGAGGCTGCATGTGACTGAACTGTAATAGCTCAAACAAACAATACTGAAGTGGATCCATCTGTGGGAATTATTTATCTATATGCATGTTTACTCCACAGGGACAGTACAGAAGACATTCAAGGCCATCTCTGACCTTTAGAGAAGCGTGCCGTACTGAAAACTGGAGCGACATGGAAGGTAAAGCACTACAAACTGCCGGTGACTGATGAAAAGACTGATCTTGGGCTTTTTAATGATTTCCTCTCAGATAGTTGAGGTCCTGGCTCGTGTTTGTGACCGCCCCCCCACACACAGCCTTCTCTTTAACATCCGCCAGCAACTGGGTTTATCAGTGTTTAAAAAAATAAAAAAATAAAAAGCACCTGCAGCATTTATTGTGCAGGCTGAAGCACCAACTGCATCAGTCTCCACATCAGCACCTGGGGCTAATGATAACCTTCTCAATTAGATTAGTATTTCACCAGTGCATTAGGTCCTATGAGGAGCATGGGACATCAGCAGAGACTGGCGACAGAGGTAGACCCTGCACAACATGCTCAGTAGCATGGATCAATGAATCCTAAATACTTCCCAAGTTGCAGTAGAGGGCTAATTGGTATGATGAGAATCTCGCCAACTTAATTAAACCTCCATGATGTGAGTGTGCGTTTGATCAGAGGAGTCATCAAAAGCTGTTCAGATGCAGATAGATGCACAGAGCCACAATGGTAAAGCACATTGTGCTGTTCAACTCTCAACCTGGAGGATGTCTCCGGCATCAGACGGTCCCGACCACGGGATAGAAGAATATCTCTGAGATATTCAAATATAAAACTGAATGACTACAAATGTACACGGTTTACTAAGTTCTTGTTACGGACTAAAGACAAGTCAAAATCATCGGGGAAGCCAAGTCTGGCTTTAGCTCTGTCTCCTATAAACATTCGCAGCCTGATAAACAAATGCAATTGCTATCCTGTATTTTTCAAATAAACAGCAATAGCAGTTTTGTGTCTCCATCTTTAAATTTCCCAGACCGCATCACCTTTGCAGGAAAGATTTTTCAAAGGCTGTCTGTAAGTGATTGATATACTCCATCCAGCCATCTCTTCAAAACACTTTAGATCTATCATTGGTGCTGAACTTTTGCTATAAATGTGCATTGCTAGAGGAATGACCTTAGCATACATATGTATTCAAAAAAGAAACTAAGTATGACATCATCCATCATCACCTGCTGTTTAACAGATGGTGCCCCATTATTTACCCTGGACAGGTTGAGAAGTCTGTATTGCAAATATAAGGATTGGGGCATTTTATACT
This sequence comes from Myoxocephalus aenaeus, assembly GCA_038501785.1. Lineage (NCBI taxonomy): Eukaryota > Metazoa > Chordata > Actinopteri > Perciformes > Cottidae > Myoxocephalus > Myoxocephalus aenaeus. Next base: position 6,732,659 of record JBAMJR010000028.1, on the reverse strand, counting down.
CAGAATACAATAATATTCTCTTCAACCATAACTACAATTTTATTTTATTTTCCTGCACTTTAAAGATCTGATTAGGATTTTGGGTATGTAAGCAGCTGCTTCCCAGCAGCATTCGAACCCTCAGCGTGGAGCTCCTGGCACTCAAACATGTCTGGGGTGATGAAGCTCCCTCATCCAAACCTTCCATCCCTGCCTTACCCACAGCAGGTCGAGATAACCTCAGTGAAAAGTCTTAGCTATTAGGCCAGTGTGGAGTCACAGCAGGGACATTGTGTTGAATTGGCATAAAGTTGAACTGTTGAATCTCTGAACCAGCTGAACAGGAACACAGCAACACAGAAAGGCAGACTACACAAAGAGGAAGTATGAATAATTCCTCCAAGTCCTACCATTAGAGGACATACGCCTCAGAGGTGTGTTATTTTGCAGATGAACAAAAGACTACAGCAAACAGAAACTACTCGGACAGTTTCCTTTCTTTCCAACTCAGCTTGTTTCTAGTGTGAGATGCTTTGATGCTCTGTATACCAGTGGGCTACAACTCTAGTCACACCTCTACACTACAACTACACGAGTTAAGTAACCTTGGATTTACACATCCTCTTCCTCTCCCACCTCCATGAACTAATGATGAAGGATGGAGCAATGAATCTGTCCCCAACCCACCTAAATATTTGGATTGAAGTGCTGTTATAGCTTGTTATCACAAGAAACCCTGAAATGTCAGATTAAAGTTCACAAAGTTTGAAGAGGAAATGGGTCACATTTTGGCAAATGTTTTTCTTGAGGCTGCACCACCGACATGAACAACCCATTGCTTGGAGGGAGGCTATAAGAACGAGCGTTGTGATTCATTAGAAGGCATTTTCTGGTTCACATCCTCTGGACTTGCAAGGCCAGAGGGCCAGAGAGCTGCTGGAAGCACAGATACACCGTTTCCTCTACTGCCCTCTGCTGACCTGGTCCTGTACATACCCTCAACTCAACTTCACAACAAAAAAACAAAACAAAAAAACTTGTATTGGGGACAGAAGAGTGAGGCATTATTTTACAGGTCCATTTTTCCCCTGATAATATTCAAATTATTGATTGAAATTTTCATGACAAGACCAATACAATTTGGAACTAATGAAGAACATAGATACAAAAGGTCTGATACGGTTAAACACAGACTATTAAACCTAAAATGACTGCCAAATTGAATAAATTGCCAAAAAGTGACTAGAAAATGAATTATTAGATTAAATGAATTAAAACTATTAGGAATTTACCAAAATAGGAGTTCATAAGAGAATAATACATGGCCAACATTCAAATGCAATGACTAATGCAATTCAGGTATTTCAACATAACTAATACCAGTACTGATGCATTTTGGTGACTCATGCTGACGTCTTTACAAGATACAGGAAATGTGACAGTCCACTCTTCAGTGACCTTCACCCCAAGGAAACAAGAACCTCTATTCACTCTAAACTCATCTGTCTGCTGCAGTTTCAAACATCCAAACGGCACAATCCGGTTGACGTCCGGTGTCTCTGAACTGAAGCTTGACGTAGCCGTTCTCATAGCACACTGCTCATCAACATGTGTGCCCCATTCTTTCATTTCCATATGGCTGAAGCTCTCACAGCGTCGGTCAGGATTGTTCTGTGCCACATGACACAGCTGTGAGGGGCTCACAATGAGGCTGTTGTGCCTCGCTTCAGATAATTTTTTACGACACTAAAAGATGATGGTAAAATGGATGAGAGGTACATCATCACGGCGTGAAACAAAACAAAGCCGGATTTGAAGCAAATGTGCTGCATTTTGAGAGTCTCAAACTGTCCTTATCCCCCTGGAGGATTGTTTCAACTGTTATACAGCCACATTGTCACACTCCACAAAGGCCTCCATGACCACTGCAGCTCACATTAAGTAAAGGGCAGTGCAGAGCCAAAGCTTACATGCAGCGCTGAATACGCAAGCTCCTTGGGACATCAAGGTTGCCTCTGTGAAAGATAACTGCCCAGCCTATCAAACCTATAACTATTAAGCCTCACATTTTCCAAAATGATCCACTTCACCTCCGGGTTTGGAGACAGAGAGAGAGAGCGATGGAGGAAGGTGTGCAGAGGAGCAGACCGCATTTTACAGCCGGTCTTTTGAAGTGATGAGCATGAAGTCAAAATCCAATCGCTCCCAGCTGGTCCACACTCCAACCTTTGCTTTTTCTTCATTTCCATCTCCTAGTGCTGCCATCTGAAATGCTGCCATTCCCCATCCTCCTCTACATGTTTTCCTCCCTCTCTACATTTCATTTTCATCTTCCACTGACTCAATTTACGCAAACCTCCTTCAAATCTCCCTCTACCCTGTCAATATTTGTCTAGTCAGCTCTCAGTCTGTGTGCAGACAGTTTTGAATAAATATCGTAAAGAGCACCTTTCCCACATGAAATGTGACTGAAATCAGCTTTCAAAGAGGGAGCAGATGGTGATATTTTCCTTATGACATCTTTTGTTTTTTTATAGCGATTTCCCACCGCTTGTTCCATCCCTCCCTCTTTCATCACATTGGAGGCCTAACAACAAGTTCAACAACCTATCCTTAAAGTACAGCGCCGTGTGAGCTGCTTGCTCTTCATCTTAGCACAGAGTAAACCGTGTTATAGAGTGAAGTTGCTTCAAATAGACACACAGGAACTACATTTCATGTTAAAACTGAAACTGGGGACTGCTTTGCTCCAAGCTCAAAAACAAAAAAAGCATTATTCACATTTCGCAGTAAAATTACAAAGTGGTGATTACATATTAGTTCCACTTTGATAACCATGCTTCTATTGCACATTTCAGAGACATAAGCGGCTATTTAGAATTTGCGAGAGATAGCGGGGAGAAAAGATGTCAACCAGCGAATAAAGATATCAAATGTCCTCAGGAGAAGACAGACAATATTCATATGGAGGCAGCATCTTTTGAATTCTCCTCATTTGTACAAAGTGCCCCTTTTCTGCAGCTAGAGTTTCAGCTGTTTGTCCAGCAGAGTAATCCAGCTCCCTGGGAGACAAACAGCGGTCTATACGTTTTGTATTCAGTCAAAGTACTTTGAGTGGTCAACAGGAGCGAATGCATCAGATCCTCTTCCACAAGCCACTAATACTCCATTGTCCTCGCTCAACTCTGTATCACCACATATCTTTGTCTATCATAACCGTTGCAGTTTCAGCTTTCGATCATGTGGTTTCGTTTCTATCTGTATGACGAATGACACGCACACATTAACACGGTGTGCGCAACAGGTTTGCTGCCAATCCAAGAGTAAAATCCTTTCCCCCTGCCCAGATCTGCACACTTCCTGGAGTCAGTGTGTGCAGCCTGAAACACAGCAGACTCTGTTCAGGGTCAACAACTTAGAAAGACTGGCATCTCCTTCAAATCAGACCAACATACCAAAGTAATATACAACAATCACCAAGTCTTAAGTGTGCACTTAAGGCGACAGTGCGCAAACACTATCAGTTGTCACGATCGAATGTGCTTGGAAGATATTGCTCAACATGTGCCACTTTAACAGATTCGTAATGTGACAACGCCGTCAGAGTGAAGAGACGAATGTGTTCTCTCATCCAAACATCTAAAACACTTTTTCCCCTTCCGAGAAGCTGAGCAACTGCATCCCTGGCCTCAACTTGTTTGGTACAACTCTAAAACAGTGGGCTCATGTGTAATTGCGTACAAAGCATTCCCAAACATTAGTGCTAATATAATCAATGTGCTTCTCTGTGTGAGTCAAAGATATAAAATTGAGTTTAACCTTAAACTGGATAATGGTTCAGAGATGAGGTCTGTTACTTAATAACTTATTAAAAGGATTCCCTGTGGTGTGAATTCAAAAAGATAAAGACAATGCTGGTTTAAGTATTAGCTCCAAAGTCCTTGGGAGGTTTCATGGCGATGACTCATTCTCTCTCTGCATTACTCCCATTCTCCTCTCGTTTCAGTGGCCGGAGATTTTCATGTGTCACATATAGCATCATCATAATCTATTAGCTGGCCACAGCCCTGCAAGAGTAAAAAACTGTGTGTTTGTGCATGCAAGCATTCAAAAGACAGGCTGATTGCTGTCACCCCTGGCAGTGTGACCAGAGGCAACAGACAATAGAGTAGCCACCAGACTCCTTATGCATGTGTGGAAGGTGCCGTGGGTTCAAATAAACACATCAATCTAAATGACGACGGACTGACAGCTCCTGCTTTTACAAATAGGCTTCACCTCAATTTCACAGGGACAAACATTTTTCTCATTCACGTCACCCTTGCAGAAGGCTCGAGATCAGGACGTTGGTTTAGATGGCGGATGACACTGGTCCTTCGAGAGACCACTACCTAAAGCTAAGTGGGAAACCACAGCACTCCTGGGACATAAACCACTCGTCAGCTCTGACGGAAGCAAAGCCGAGGGATATTGGGGTGAACAGCAGGCTACTTCTTCACATTCTGCCTCTAATGCACCAGTTCTGCCAAGAGTACTATTATTCGGTCTTTTCTCCGTTTCTACAGCAACAACATGTTACTCTCTCGCTTCCTACAAGTTGTTTACAACAGAGCGTAATTGTGCACTCTTTCACCTTATCTTTCTAGTCGCTCACCTGGACCCTCTCTGTGTGCGTGTTCAGTGTTTTCTATCTGTACTCAATTCCTCCTCTTGGAAGACAGAGGTGGATGTCAATGCTGGGCTGCAGTCCTTGGTACTCAGTGAAAGCCTCATCAGGAGACCAGGTACAAGTGCATTCATGCAGCTGTACTGTGCAGACTCTCATGGTTAAAAAGTGGTTTATGACCTGTGATACATGGCATCTTGACTCTAGCTGCCATTATCTTCATCGGTTACTCTTTTTAATCATGAACTGGTCCAGTGGTGCAATAACTGAAAACTATTATATTCCCTTTGCTGGGTCAATATAGGCAACAATGGTTTCAAACACTTTCTGCAATAGTCTTGAGATGGTAGATTGCATCTCTCTAAAATAGCCTCATAAGGTGAATCTTTGTTGAGACACGTGCAGTCTACCTACTGAAAATGGATCATAAGATTAAAAAATGTGCTCTGGACTTCAAGCGGCAGAAATTTCCAAGCAACAAGCATCTGGTATTCTACTGTGCCGATGGGAGCACTTTGTGCATGCCGTCTTCCTTTCAATAGAAAAAAGGTTGCAGGTTGGTCCATTAGTCAACTGTTCTTGGTGTACAATGGGGCTCTCACCTTTGATTTAGAAATGCTGATGGATATTTTTCTGATGCGTCCATCATTTGACTCAAAAGATTTCAATATTTTTGAAAGAATGATGTGGGATGAAAGCTTACGTTGCTCTTTAGTATCTCTCCTATAACAATATATAACTGATCTGAATACAATTTAGTTACTAAGAAGCACAGATGGGTAACAAATATCAACATTTGGCAAAATACTGTATATAATACTCAGTCTGGTTTCTTTTCTGCCATGTCTGCCAAATGAAGCAATACAGAAGGGCTATTGTCTTAGTGACCAGTGAAAACTTGTTTTCTTTGTTTTTCACATTAGGTACATAAGTAACTTTTCACACCACCCCTCTAAACAAATATCCCATTACATATTGTGCAAATATTAGTAGTGGCCTTTGGACTGCTTTCATTTTCAATAAAAAAAAAAGAAAATAGTTTCACAGATTTTAACTGCATGTTAACTTTTGAAAACTTGTGCAAAGCTGACGGTTGTAAATTACTCAGAGGATGGGAATTACGTCGGGATAAATTTAACTGATTTCTTCAAATTAAAATATGTCTAAATCAAGTTTTTTTCCCAGTTTCTCAAACTCTATGCTTTGGCTCTCCTGTCTACGGCATAAATAAGTGGAGTGAATATTGGTCTTGTTTTGTTCCATCCTGAGACAAAGTCCCCAAAGTCTAAATCAAAAGGGAATGAATGGTTATGCCACTGTGACATTTAAGCCTCTGTGAAGTGGTACAAGGCCACAGTCCAGTCATTCTGGTCATACATAAAATACTGACGCAGAAACAGCTTATTAATACACAAGTATCATTTAAATAGTTTTGGCCATCATTCCAATCGGTAATAACATTGTATCCATCCCCTTAAGAGTTGAGATCTGAATAATGTTTACCATGTTAGCCATCTCTACTTTAGTGTGTTAACATGCTAACATCTGCAAATTGCTTATCAGTGAACACTAGTCCAGCTGAGGAGGATGGGACTTTAGTTTTGCAGGTCATAGAACAAAGTATTGGACAAAAAATACAATCTAATTTGCTCTCATGATGCCGTTAGTTGTGAAGTCATCAAAGTCACAAGGATTGACAGACCGGCATTGCCATATCTAGATGCTAGTTTCTAGTTCTACTCTTAGACAGTCTAAAGTGCTGCTTTCCACAACACAATAATGTGTTATTCCCCTATGTGGGCCCTATAGCTCATGGTAGCAGAATTACAGTGTAAGCAGTCACAGGCATTTTATACAGACAAGTGAGAATAGTTTGTAATCGAGTCAACGTCTGCCGCTGTTGGGCATCTGCCTCCCCGGACAGCAACAAGGAGGAGCCCACAGTGTTGTCACAGGCGTGAATTCATAGGCGGAGAGATTAACTGCACTAATCTTCCACTGGATAACACCATGAGGATGAAAAAGAGGAGGTGGTGGGAGGAGAAAGAAGTTGGAGAAAGCCGATCAAGACCTTTTAGAGTGAGATGCACTCTTATTGTAAGCCTCGCCAGTGTGTATTTGTGCCTAAACGTCCTCCTCCCCTAAATGAAAACAATTGGGAATCTCATCATATCTTACTGGAAAGCGTCTGACTGCCCACTATCTTTCACTTGATGCACAAGAGACTTATTATGTGCCTGTGCGCTTGCCATAAACTGGCCACCACAATGGAGTATGACAGCGCTATGAGTCCTATCAGACTCATTACACAGCTGGGTGTACGGCTGCATACAACTAGCATTCATCAGGCAGATATTGTGCGTCAGACTCCACAGAACCAAAGGACAGGCTGCTGTGAGGGGAACATGTGTAGTGTCTCCTCGGGAAGATGAATATGGTCGCTATGGGAGAGCTCAGAGAGCCTCCTCCATTGATCTGGCTGGCTGTGGCTAAATGTTCGAGGCCATGCGAGTCACAGAAGCCAAATCAGCATGTCACAGTCTCAATTAAACTGTCTCCTCAGACTCCCCACAGAGACACCTTCCAGTGAACAGAAGTGCAACCGAAGCACTCAAAGACTGAGGCAGCAGCGTCTCAAAGAGGAGAGAGGAGCGGTAGATGCCGCCTTTTACTTCTCCAACCTGGAAATGACTTAATTAACTTTATGTGTTTTTTTGTTCATCTCTGTCTGCCTCTAGTTATCTGCTGGCTCTTCACTTGTGTCTCTGTACACTCTATCCACAGTCACCCCTACAACAGAGGTATTTAAAATCTGAGAAATGCACCTTGGTAACTGTGTGTAAACATGCAATTGGTTCCTTTAAATTCATTCTGGCAAAAATCGGTGGCTTTCATTAGATGAAAGCTTTGTGTGTTCAGGTGCACATTCTGTTCCTGGAGTGTTCGACAGGCTGAACAATTTTCCATAGGTGAGCAGGTTAACAGATAGGATTAGGTTATACAACAGCCCACATAGTAAATCGTGAGATTATCATTTGTAAATGTAATTTACCTCAGAGAACATCTGAAAGCAGCTTGCAGAGCCTTCTTATTTAACAGTAAAGGGTTTATTTTGTGCTATGAAAGTGTGTCTATGCATGTGTGGGTGGAGGGCAATGGGCAGGGGTTAATTAGAAGACTCTCCCTCTGTTAATAGCTGCTCTTCTGAAATACACAGTGCCCCCTCACACTGGAGACAAAGCAAACTCTCCTTCCACTCATACAAGATTACGCCATGTCTAGAATATAGAGCAGGTAAAGGGACTGAAATTATTCCCTGACATGCTTCTCAAAGTCCATTTTATGTTGCTATGGGTCAATAGTAATATAAAGTAGTGTCAGAGCTTCCAAAACAAAGTCAAATAACTGCCTTACAGAAGGTAAGGAAGCAAAGTCCTTCCTTTCAACTGTCAAGACCCTCAAAGGCCTGTCCGTCATGTCGGCTGCTTCACATTTAATTATGTGTTTTAGCACTTCAACCTCAAGTGGCTCAGCGCAGCCGGTTCCTCCCGGGAACCGGAGCAAGTCCTGCACAGACAGGCTGACTAACACCAGCTGCTGACATGCAAATGTGTTTGTATGCACCTGAATGTCCTTTTTTTTTTAGGACATGCAATGGGCTGCAGTAAATATACTATTGGTCCTGCAAGTTAGTGTTGATTAATCAAATAGTCTCGGATGTATCGAGCAAAAATGGCAAACATTTAGTAGTTTCAGCTTCTCTAATGTGAGAATTTGCTACTTTTCTCTGTTATTTATCATTGTAAATTGGATATATTTGGGCTTTGAGCTCTTGGTAACTGTAACTTTGAGAATTTGTGATGGGCATTTCTACTATGTTGTGACATTAATAGACTCAAATAAAAATTTTTTTTTAAAAAGTCTCTTAAAAGCTAATTAAATTCGTCAAACCAGGCACCCCACTGTCTACTACCAGTAAACAGAAGCTCCAAAGAAAAATATTTGTTGTACTTTATTTATGTACTGTACATCAGCAGCTAACGACGAGATGTTTGCAGAATGTGTTAATATTTCTGTATTCCCAGGGAGGCACACACAAAATAGGTTAGTATGCTGACACACAACATTCATACCTTTAAGAAAACATCTGCCCAAATAAAGAGAATCCCATCCCGCCAAAGTGTTATCTTCTCTCTCCAGCTTCCGCTTAGCAGGCAGGCCGGGGGAACCCGTTGGGCCTCAGAACATCTACACTGGGATGAACGGACTGGTTGTGTGCGTGTGTTTATATGCATGCGTGTGAGAAAATATAAGCACACACGTTTATAGATTTGAATAATAAATGAATTAACCAGTAAAGAAGACACTAATATTACAGAAGCTTTTGTATTTGCACCTTTAAAGTCAGTAAAATAAACAGAACACATCCTTTGCTTCCAACTAGAAGTGGCCACCTTAGGTTTAGTCCTAATGTGCACGGAGTGTCACACATGTAAATACTTCTTTTCCAGATAATTCAGCATTTCATGCCTAGATTAGCCGGCCCCAAGGCTTTCTGGGTGATTTTCATGGCATTTCCATTTGCAAGCTTCTGGGCACTGCTGGAAGAATCTGGAAGAGAATGATTTGCATAGTTTAGATGCACCAACTGTTTGGTGCATCTAAACTATGCAGGTTTCTCTGCCTCAAGGCCCAGAAACATATTTAAACACATTTAATTTTTCAGATTTAGTATTGCTGGATATAAACAGGCTACCCTGCCATCTGCCAACTCAGCCTAAAAGAGTCACCTGCACCAAAAGTGCAAGAAGGCTGTTTCAAGTGAACTAGTTATGTCACTATACTAGAAGCACTTCGTTAAATCGGCAAAGACGGACACAATAAACAGCCTGAAGGCTGTGTTGAAAGAGTATGCTGTGGTAGTCAGTGTTTGATGGAGCTGGGCTTTGTGGAGACCAGGATCAGTGCCTAGGAGCTCTGCGGCTATTAAAACTGTCCTTGGACTCCGACATATGCGTAATGAAGGACAAAGCTCTCTTCTAGCACTCTGTGCTTTCATGAAAAATACATGCAGGATCAAAAGGGCGGGTGTCAAGTATCACAGTGTTCAGTGCGTGGCGCAGTCAGAGAGATATATGGCTAAATATAATATCAGTGTGAGGGAGGTCATGCATGTTGGTGTGAATGCAAAAATATGAAAAAGCTACAGCTGTGTCCAGTGAAGTGTTGCTATATTTCTCAGCTCTGCTGGAAGTACATTAATCACATGTTGCATCTCATGTAAATGACTATATTTACAGTAAAAAGTCACATTGCTGTTGGGGTTAAAGATGTATGTCATCAAGAAAAAGAAAAAAAACACAATAGCAGCTCAGTCAGTTTAAATTTTTCAGATATGCCACAATACTTTCTTCTTCCCTACCTGCTATCCTATACCAGAGATCAAGTTATTGCCAACTCGTGCATAATTCAAAAGCCCCAGACTCGCATAAATCTGACCATATTATTTGCCAACGCTGTCAGAGAAGCACCCGCCCCCAACAAAATAAAACTCTTGCTCTCCAAGTCTTTGAAGTGTTTTTTTTAAATATTTCTTAAACCTCAATTTATCCACAGGAGTTCTGAAGTGGAGGCCACAGTGCACAGACAAAGTGCCCACAAGTACATACCCAAAGAGGATTTTGAGGAAGACAAATTAACTTGAGTGGAGCTGGAGGAGAGAGGCAAGTAAAGGCCAGCAACAGTTAAAGATGTGTTGCTCGCTAAAAGGAGCAGCTGACCAACTCTGAATTCTAAGTAGAGGAAAGTTCTGCTTTTTTTTTTCCTCGAGGCGCTAAAAGACCAGTTGTGTTGTCTAAGACTGCCAGATGGGCTTTTGGTCTGTGACTAAACTCTGGGCACGCACACACACACACCTCCAGGGCTCTCAAGCTAATCAGCATTCAAAGTAAACACTCTCTCCTCTTTTGCTACACTCTGTTTCTCCTTCCTTTACTCTGCTGATGGTTCCACAGGGAGGACGGGAGTCGCTGCTGTTTATCCACTTATTCCTCGGGGGGGAAAGGGAGGCTCAGCCAGCAGGAGACAGACGGAGGGAGAGAGTGATGCCGAGCAGAGACATGTAGGGTTGGATCTTCAGTCTGCTAGCAAACGTGGAGGCTGAGAGACCAAATGCCCTCCAGACATTATACAGCTTACAGTTTCACTTTTATTTCCCAGCAAATTAAGGTAACCTTGCTACGACTTAAACCCCTTAATCCTGTTAAGCGTGCAATGTACAAAAATATATTTCAGCTACACAAACTCACACCTTTATTTGACTGAGGAATTTACAAGAAATTAAACCATTTCAGAGTGAATCCCAGTTCACTTTCACTTCTGCAATGACAAGGCAGGATTTTGAGTCTCATAGCGAAGATAGATTAGGCTAGCAAATTAAAAAACAATGAGCTGTGTGTAAAGTAAAAATACAAGTCAGTGCCAGTTCACAGCTTGTTTGCCATCAGTTTTACAGAACAGGAGGCCAAAACAAAGCACCATATGCAGCACGGAGAAGCCTCTTAAGAACACCTGTGCTGCTGCACTTAGGCGCCCAGGATCTATTGTGAGCTGGTGAGGAAGAGGAGAAAGGGCAGCCTACGGACATATTGTCTTAGCACCTCGCTTTGTTCCAGAGCTCAAAAAAGCAACTGCGCTCGGAGAGCACTTCACTGCGGTGTTTGTCACTGCACTTCACCGGCATCAGAGAGGGCGAAAAGACAGTAAAGATTTATTGGCAAATCAAAAGTGATAACACTCTCAGAAACAAATAAATGTCCTGATTATTCAAAATGATGGCCAGATGTGAGAGGTTTAACAAATTCAGAGAGTAATCTTCGGATTCTGAGAAAAGTTAGATTCCAAAGAATAAATCTGAAATCTGTGATAGGCTTAGATGAATTTTTCAGAAGTGCCACTAATCCTCTTCTGTAAGACCTGTTAAGATTGCTGGAGGCCTTTATTTTAGACCTTTTTGTGTGTGACTATCCTGGTATTTTACCAGCCACCCTGATCTCAGGGTTCAATGATCTGATCTCAGGGTTCTATGCTCTGACCACGGGTAGTTCCAAAATGAAAACAAGTCCCAGGACCAGCCCATCAGCAAGTGAAGAAATATGGATTAAAAAAAAAACAATTGTGAAATTGAATGGTCTCCTTGAATAAAGATGGGCTGCCTGTGATGTCACTTATGCTTAGAACTTACACGTCTACACAGGGAAGCCTGATGGAGGAGCCACTCAGAAAAATCAAGGAATGAGAGTTGTCCAAGACACGACTCATGGACTCAGTGGACACAACAATGTTTTTACCTCACAAAAGCAGGAACACAAGCTCCTAAAGAGGAAGCTGACCGAGGTGGGAATGATACGGAAAACAGTCTGAGCTCCACCACCACTGCTGACTACACAGAACAGGCCGGTCAACTCTTCCAAGTTTGTGTATCTGATGTGCCAAAGAAAGGCCAGAATGTGGTACTCATAAGTACACTACACAGGGATGGGAGACTCTGTGGCCACTCATATCTTAAATATTATCACATTGATTCATAAAAACACAAACACCACACAAGGGTTGAATGCCATTTTTCTTTTCATCCCGAAAGCTGCAAGTCGCAAACAGTTGTTTCTACTCACCTCCCCCGTGGATTTTAGAGAATTGCTCACAAATTCTAAATATATCTAGCACTGATAGGGATAAGTTCTTATGAGAGTGCGCCGATTAATAAATCAAGGCCTATTCTTTGATTTTGAAATTGCAATGTTGTTATCTATGAATGATAAATGATCCTTTGTTTCATTAACACATTTTCCACCCCGACCTCAACCCTCTGCGGACGTTGTCGCTCTATAGCAATGTCACACATCTTCCTCTTTTGTTCCCGATGGACAAGACTCATTCGATATTACAGCCGTCTCCCTCTACTCTACTGGAATGGTTTGGGAGATGTGCAGTAAATAAATAAGATATGTGTGACATGAGATGATTCTACAAGTTTGTTTGCGGGGCTCGCATCAATTCTACACTTGAAACCACCCCATAATACTCAGCTGTGTCCCCCAGCCTTTTAACTCTCCACATACCTGCTTGTCCTTGTCCTTAGTTTTCCCACTGCCCGACACCCGCGACGAGGTGACATCGCGGGGGATGACAGAGATTTGGTGCAGTGGCATGTTCATCCCAGCAGAGCCAACCAGGGACGTTCACACACACACTTCCTGTCCTGCGGCCAGAGCAAAGGGCATGATGGTCTGAATTGCGACACCTTGCCCGCGCTGCCCTGCAGAGGACACACAGACGACAGATGGAGATTAGCTACGAGGTAATTAAAATCATATTCAAATAACATACTAATACTGTATATCACTGCATCTGGAAGAAGTCCACAATAATAAAACATGAAATGAAAGTCAGCACGATGACATGAAAGTGTCACCGCTTCATCACTTTACATGCAAATACAATGTATTAGTTATATTCCTTACATTTTCTCCTGTATTTGTGTGTAAACATAGTGAAATGTTATTTAAATAGCAGACTATCATTTTTCTTATTTGGGGTTCCTTTGGGTTCTATATTCTTTGTTAAGTTGAAAAAATGATAATTCATAGTTATAGCTGAGTTTCTGCTGAAAAAGAAACAATGTTTGTGGGGTAAGGACAGTTTAAAATGTGCAGAAGAAGAAAAAAAGGATACATAGAATGTCTGCAAAAGAATAATCAAGATAGGTAATTTAGTTTTTTGGGGGATTTCTTTTTACATTATTTTTAAAATCATGAATCCTACAAAAGCAGACCAATTAACTTTTCCTGTTGCTGACCTACAGTACATTGTAAGAAATGTCAAAAGGCACAGTCTTGTGATTTTCCACAGGAGACCAGAATTTTGTCTCAGAATAGCAGAGGGAATAGGATATAATAAATTATCACAGAGGTGATCGCCGAAGTGTGTAATAATACATAATGCATTTATTCACTTTTCACAAAAGACAGTTATGATTTTCACAGAAGAGAGCAACGGTCCATGTGGTTCCCCGTCGTTCTTGGGGCAGTCCTTGGAGTTACACAAGAGGTTTTACATAAAGGTTGTTTTAACTTCAGTTAATACGGCCATCTGCACTGCCACTGAAAGCAATTAAGCCTTAGCTCCTTCTCACCACTGGTCCGTGTTGCGTGTGTCTGTGTTTGCACGCAGGCCCGTTTGCCAAGCAGATCCTCAAGCTCCGCAGTATGAAAATGACAGGATTAAGGAACCAAAAAGCAAGCAAGCAGACAGATGGTAGGTCAATGAAATGGCAGTAATCAGAAACCAGCGTTGATGGCGGGAGGAGGGGCGGGGTTGTTATGGCTTTGGACTGAGAATGCCACACAGGTCCACTAAGAAGCTTCAGACTAGCGCAGCCAGAGCTGCCACAGCAGTTCCTCTGTCTGTGATAAGTACTTGTCAAGATGGAAAGGTGATTATGCTCATATGATCTCATAAAACAGTCAGTGGTCATATGAACTTCTTGTACAACAGCTGGCAGTCTCAGCTCGGTGCCAAAGATCTTAGTTTACATCAACCTTGACGAGGTAGCTAATCTAATTGAGTTTATAGAGTTAACTCAATATTACAAAGTGGGAATAAATGAAAACATGGACAGAAGAAGAGTTCACTCACGACTGACATTTGTCTTAAACTGCTGATTCACAAGTCAGTAAAAACCTGCAGCGTGCTTGTTTGTTGTGAAACATAAGAGTAATACAGCACAGTCTCCCAGAGGAGAAAAAAGAAAAGCATAAAATGCAGTGCACGATTTACAAATGTAATGCAGGAGGCAGCGAGCCCTTTGCAGAGGTCAGGATGGTGGAGGAGTTCTTCAAGATAACTCTTTTTCGACTGGTGTTCAACGCAAACCTGAACCTCTATTTTGCATTTTCTTTTTAAAAGCCAGTTATGATGCTATTTTAGTTATACGAGTTGGCAACTGAAAATCCTTAACTACAATAACCACCTTGCGGTTGTATGCCTCCACCAGCCAGTCAAGTTGCAGTTTACATCCATCATTTCCAGTGAGAAACTTGCTGCCTTTGCTTAGAGACCATCTTTTACAGAGGAGTACTGAGGACTGATAGAAAGCTTAGTCACATTGTGCAATGACCATCACCTGAAGCTCCATATCAGCAAAACCAATGAGCCTTTGGTTTAGATATAGTCTGATACATGCCTAACATTTTAATGAATAAAAGCTATAATTGTATCCTTATTTTTATTTAATTTTTAAACGTGTCCTTTAAAAAGAGCCAAATGCAAATTAATATTTATGGAACTGCCCGTAGTACTGAAACGGAGCAGAGGAGATCAACAGACAGAACATGTCCATTAGTTTGCTTTCCTAGCTTTTCATGGTAGAAAGAGGAGAGAGAGGAGGTGAGGTGTGTGTGTGTGTGTGTGTGTGTGTGTGTGTGTGTGTGTGTGTGTGTGTGTGTGTGTGTGTGTGTGTGTGTGTGAGAGAGAGAGAGAGACACGTTCTTGTGTGAATGCTGTGATTAATTTATGTGTTCTTTGATTGTGAAAGCAGTGGCCTTAAGTTGTTATTTAGCTTTTCAGATGCCATTATATGGTTAAATCAATGAATGTCCCCTCACTTCTGCAGCTTCAGTCTGTAGTAGCTGCTGCTGAAGTGTGCGGGGGTGGTGGCAGAGGCTTGCGGGCGAGTAATCTAAACAAACTGTTGAGGAAGGCTGGCTTGGTGATGAGGTTGGAGCTCGACAGTGTGGAGGCAGTGGCGGTGAGGAGGACGAGGGACAACATCAAAGCCATCATGGATACCCCTCCTCACGCTCTGTACGGCGAGCACTGGCAGATTAGCAGCTAGTTGCAGAGAGAAGCATTGGGAACGGCCACAGCTGATGCATCCAGTCTCTAATCATGCAACTCTCTTTTGTCTGCATGCCTTGATTCCTTCCTTCCAAAGCCATCGGTCTTGGTTATTATTAAAAGTTAAGTGGGTTTTCTGATTTGAATACGAAACCAGTAAAGTAACCTAATGCCATTTAGTAATATAGTATCATCAGCCATTGTGTGACCTCACTGCGAGTTGGTGAGCCATGGCTGCAGAATACAAGTCACTTTGATGGGTAGAGAGCACACAGAGTCACATTGTGTGCGTTTGTGTGATGCTGATGAGTTCCAGTAAATGAGCGTGGGTCAAGGGAGAACGCTACCCGGCTGGGGGCATTATGACATCATTACAGCTCCAGCTCTATTTCAGTCTCAAATGTTTGTATTAATTACAAAGCTGGCATTCTTGTCATTTACCGAGCTATGTGGTAAACGAGAGGGATGAAGAAAATAAATCCTGATGGTCTGCATCATGTATTTGTGCACTACATTTTCATAGCTGTGGTTCTCTCAAATATCTTTGCGGCAGTCTGATGAAACAACATCCATCACTGCGGCCACAACACAGGCTGCTGCTGCTGCAGCAGAGAGGTCGTTAATGTACATCCAAAGAATAACAACTGCACTAAAAACTCTCCACTCTTAATTGGCACTGTGTTTCAAGTCGACGGGCTGTGTTGAACTGAGGGGATGCACTAATGGGGCGAGAGATGTGTTGGATAGACCGTGAGGGTTTCACTTACTCTCATTCACACACACACACACACACACACACACACACACACCAATATATAGGATTAATAAAAGGTACACTAAAACCATCAATCAAGCCGTCAGAAGGTTCCTTGGATTTGAGATCACCAGGTGTGTGTGTGTGTGTGTGTGTGTGTGTGTGTGTGTGTGTGTGTGTGTGTGTGTGCCCATCCTCCAGGCTGGCTGTCAGTCAAAGAGTTCACTGCAACAATATTAATAGCTACAAATCACACAGCCCTCCGACCAATCACAGTTCTCCTGTGGTTCTAATTTGACACTGACCTGTTGCCATGGCAGCAGTTCCGGGGGGTCATTGTGGGCTGTTAAGGGGGACGACCGCTTCGGATAAACGGATGCACCTCTGACCGGTAATAAGAAACTGTCAAAGTCGTGAGGGTACTTTTTATAAAATTGTATTGTGATGAAATTATCAAAAGGTAATTGCTTAACTGAATCCTGTAATTAATGATTCTGAGCTTATCTGACCTCTGTAGCCCATTCTACTCGACTCTACATTAGCGCCCGCTATTCTTAAGTAACACAATGGAGCTCTCCTCCTCTCGGCTCCTGCACCAGGTAAATCACAGTCCTGTCTCCTCCACGTTCCACTCAGCTGATCTCCGCTGGTAGTCAGTGAGCCAGGAGAACCCTCTGTGTCCCTGCTGTCAGATCAGACCTGCGATATGTCTGACAGCCCGTTCTCCGGTTCTGATGCGCAACCAGGCAGAAAAACTCTGCTCTGTATCAATCAATCTGAACATTACTGCACTGCAGCTACAGTATATATTTAAGGAGTGTCTCCCCTGAGGACTGGCTGGTTGAAAAAACCTACAGCACAATTCGTGTACACACACACACACACACACAATTTTACTATGTGTCTCTTGTGTGCACTTTACCTGTCCGCTGCAATTTACCCACTGCGGGACTAATAAAGGATTATCTCATCTCTTATTTGATCTTATTCCGATAGATTAGGTTTAAGATCTATTGCAATTAGAATTTTGAGTAATACCACGTAGCCATTATTTTATATAATAAAATAATATATATATATATATATATATATATATATATATATATATATATATATATATATATATATATATTAATTTTACGTTCTTGTAGTGAAATGTTAACATCATTTAGGTGTAAGCATCAAATAAGCCCAGTGGGTTTTCTGCACTGTACCATTATTTATATCCGTTATGCGTGTGTATTTTTTTTTTATTCCGCAAAACTAAAGTAGATTTCAAGTGAGCCTCATTACAAAAAGAAATAGTTATTCCTCCATCATAATCTGTGATTGTATGCTGATGTGACAGTTGAGAATAATTTGCAAACTGTGAAAAAAAGATTTGACTCTCGTAGCCACTGCGATAACAGTGTTCCTCATTAAGACAATTCTCATACATTTTACCGCAAACATATTCAGTGTTCATTTGGCAGGTACAGTACAACGCTTGTAAATTACATTTCTTGTTTTGATTGCTGTTCCCGAGAGGGATGTGTCACTTTGTCTCCGAATCCTTTTACAAAGAGGAAGGACTTTTTAAGAAAAAAACAAAATGCTACAAATATGCCTGTAGGTTGGAGCGGTGCCAACGCTGATAATCAGGGGAGAGAATTAATTTCATCACGACACAGATCCTATAGCTGTGTTGGCAGCAGTGATTGGACTTAATGACCTGCCAACACACACGCACAGACACACACACAGATTAACAGAGCATCAGTAAAGATGGACTCCTCTGAGAAGGCCTGCTGCAGTTCACACCCTCACACACACGTCGTCACATTTAACGCCACAGTTCTTCACGAGTTTGGATAAATTGTCAAACAAATGTAACTGTCAAACTTAAACTGTGAGATAATTTAACCGTCACAGACATTGTATCATGCCATAAATAATATGCATAGAAATACAAGCGCACAGGCCTGTGCTGCACTGAGCTTGAAGACTGGTGATTACTTGAACACTTTTTCATAACACACTGGGAATAAATCATCATAATTCTATTTATTTAATTCATTTCTAATGTGGCTGCATCATTTATCAGCACCAGTGCGGGCTGAATATTCTGGTGACTTCTGCTCTGCCTTCCAAATGTCTCCATGTCCATTTTTCCTATATGCAGGATTAATCAAAAGCATGATATACAAGTTCACTGCATTCATAATGCCTTAGTTATCGCTCCCATTTCCTTATATGCTAATGAGTCCTAGTTTAGATGTGATTAATTGTGTGGTTGGTGAAATGAGCTCTGACCAGACATACTTGTGGTCAGGGAAAAGGATTTTTACACAAGCCAACATCTCATTTAACTGACTAAATTACATTTTACACACTTTCTCAGCTGCCAAAGAAGGCCAGAGACAAAAGGGACAACAAGACCCAAGGGATGACACAAATGCAAGTGTGCACTATGTGTGCGCACACACACACACACACACACACACACACACACACACACACACACACACACACACAGACTTCCCCTCCTGTAAATCTCAAACAAGGAATGAGGAACCGTTCATTTACAGTAAACGTTACCAGAATAACACGGTGACTCCGCCCTGGAGTTACAGAAGTGGGCCATTTAAAGTTATGTTAAATACTCAATTTAGTCACAATTCTTTCAATGAATGCTTGTTGAATTCCCAGATCAATGTAGTGACGAGAAGAGACTGATCACCGAATTCCAGGCGCAACAACAACAAAAATCGTAAAACTGCCTTCAATGTTCCCCAAACCCACAACACGCCCTCAGAAGAGAAGTTTCATTTGATCCCTTTCAGGACAGAAGTTATATACATGCAGCATCATACAGGTATGTAACTTCCTGAAGACACTCCTCCAGCTTGGGCCACCAAATTAGGTGATGCAGTTTTGAGTGGGAACTTCCAAAAATCCGTCTGTCCCAACCAATGTAATGTGAAAGCACATTACAGTGTCAATTGAAAGTCTAATGCAAACTGAAAATTAAACAATATGAAACTGCGGCATGACTTCTACATTTTGAATTTAGTTGTCGGAAAAAACACAAATGTTTCACTAGTCTGAACAACTCAAATATTCAGGCAGCAGGCCTTGCATAATTTTCTATCCAACAATAACTGTTTCACCAGTTGAAATGATAAACATAGCCAGCAGCAGATTATATCAGCTGCAGCCTCTAGTTAATTAACGGTAATTCCCTAAGTACTTACCCAAAGGTTAAATCAAAACATGGCTATTGTTTATTGTTTTGAACAAAAAACGGCAGTGTTCATGCCTTCTCATCCAACAAAAAGGTGATTACTGAACTGAAATCAGTTGTGGTTTATTATAGTAATTTTTTTAAATATATTGAAAGCTGAACCTAAATAGATTTGATAAGATATTGTCAAAGATTCAATTAAATGTTAGAGATAAATAATGTTCAGACAACATGTTACCGACAAAAGATTGTGGGCATACCAGCTGTTACCAAAAGAGGCAAAGTCGGGTTCCTTCTGTCTCACATTTTTCTTGGAAAGAAAAACGTCCATTTCTGTTCACAGGGAAATCGTATTCCTTCTCCAATAACCTCACAAGATGACATCACAAGGGAGAAACTCATTTTGAATACCAAGTAAAATTTTAAAAACACCACATCAACTCAACAAGATTTTTGACATGATGCTGTCTGTCTGTGTTGGGAAGATGAGGGAGAGAAAGTGTAAACAGAATGCAAGTAGGATAAGTACTGATTTTGCTGGAGGAGCATGAACTATCTGGAGAGCAAAAGCAGGAGAGAAAAGTACAAGCGCATCAAAAATCCAGAATGTGGAGGAACTAAAATTGTAGATACACTCCCCAAAAGACACACACTGCTTATGCAGCTTTTGTAATCTTTTCTACTGTGCAAAGGGGAAGTAGAACATAGCGGATTTATTGTATGCAGGCAAATTTAAATATCAACCTCATACGGACCTCATTTTCAAAAGATTTTACCAATTTAATCCTAATTTACCCTTCTCAATATGCCTCGCTACCTGCTGCTACTCCATCAAGCTGTCAGAGCTACCATGGAGCCCAAAGTCACCAAATGTACTCCCTGAATAACTATTTTTTATAACATTTTACAATATGCGTTTGAAGCATATATTCAGGATGTCTAAACTGATTCAGTAGTCAAAACCATCCTAAAAATGAAGAACATCGGAAACAATTGTACGACGGTGGCTAGAGCAAAGCACGGTAGTTGTCCTGCCTGGTCAGAGCTGGTTGATGCTACGCTGTGATTGGCCAGTCTGCCTTTGAGGGCAGCACTTAGCGTAGGGTCAATTAGCCGGTAGTTAGAGGACATTTATGTGAAGGCAGAGAAACACACTGGCACAAGAAAATAAAATGCAATCAATGAGACATTATCAGCAGCGCTGAGGTCTAGACTGCACTGAGCCTCTTCCTTGTTGATTCGGCTGAGTGCTTCAGGTCAAGTTGGCTATGAAGTCGTTGAGGAAAGATTTGAGGACACCTGCTGTTCCTTTTAACAAGGCACTGTCAAAACTAAAAGAGCAGGTGAAGTGTGAGCCCGGATTTCTGTTTGTCATTTATTTAAAAATGACGAACAATTAATTTATTATCAAAGCATTTCACAACTGACTAACGCATCATTGCAGGTCCAGTGTACAATGAACAGTTTTAGTTTGAGTCTGTTGTTTTGACCTTGCTTTGACATATCATTTGATAATAGCTGATGCAATAATGACGAGGTGTTTTAGTTTTGTCAAGTTGATATGCATTGCTCTTATTGCTGATGCTCAACTATAGTCCACTTGCTAA
The DNA here is from genome assembly GCA_038501785.1 of Myoxocephalus aenaeus. Taxonomy (NCBI): domain Eukaryota; kingdom Metazoa; phylum Chordata; class Actinopteri; order Perciformes; family Cottidae; genus Myoxocephalus; species Myoxocephalus aenaeus. The sequence goes on along the minus strand of JBAMJR010000028.1, from coordinate 6,711,534 downwards.
AACAACTGTAAAAAAAATACAGACGGCAGCGTGAGAAGAGGTTTCATGTTCTGAAGTATCTTCTTCCCAAACAGTACCCTCGTGCTCCTCATCCGTGGTAAAGCAAATATTCATGAAAACCTGCTCACTGTTTTGATGGTCTTGCAATAATTTTAGGACATGCTTCCTGATTATTTTTTTTGCTTGTGCAGACAGACTGCTTCACTCCAAAAAGAGGGCGATATAGCAGAAACCATTGTGTTGTTCTAAAAACACAATTTTGTCATTGATAAGCAATTCAAATCTGCAATAAATAACATGATATGAATGACAAGGAAAAGACACCGCGAGATATTCTGAAACTCAGAGAGAGAGGGGATTTTGTATAATATCCATTCTGCATATTTAGTATTGCAATGATGAAAAAAAAAAAGTTTTATAATTCCAAGTGTTTAAAAACAGGATAAAGAAAGCAACAAAGACAATGTGTTTACAGGCTCTCACAAGACTTATCACAGCAATAAATTCCCTAATATAATATAGCTGGTGCTATTATGAGATAAAGTCTTATCCATGACTCCAGGGAGGCTTACACTTGAAAAAAAAAAAAATGGCACAACCTAGTTCACCCACAACTATACACACTAAATTCAGGAAAACCTAATATTGAAACTGGTGGAAGAGAATACGTCTCAATCTTAAAAAGGTCAATTTGCCCATATTACATAACAGCACACAAGACATATTATCTCACTTATCTAGTGACTTTTTATTCATTAGAAAGCAGTTTCATGGCGGGCTTATGGCCTCAGGGTTTAAAAGCTGATGGTGTAATAGCAGGAACTGCTTCAGGCCTGGTTGAGGAAATTGTTGCATGTTATTCCCGTCTCTCTGCCCTCATTTCCAGTCAACTCTGTTCTTTATCTAATAAAGAAAAAAGTCAAAGTTTTAAAAAGTCAAGAAACACGGTTCACAACAAGGTCTGAGGATTGTCATGAATAAGTGAGACATTGCTTTTTGTGTTGTACAATGAATTAAGAACCACACCAAACTACAAAAAGACATTCACTTTCATTTACGGTTGCAACTGACATCACAATCATCGATTAATCTGCTTATCTATTCTTTACTCGATTGATATTCATTTTGTCTATGAAATAGAGAGTCAAATAATTGAGAACAAATTCAAAATGCTTGTTTCATGCAAACAAGAAGATATTCAGTTCGACACAACAGCCTTTATGACATTTGAGAAGCTGAAAAGGGAGAATGTTTAGCATTTATGCTTGAAAATCACTTAAACAAGGAAATGATTATCAAAATTGCCAATTCATATCCTGTTGGCTGACCACTAGATTAATCAAATAATTGTTTTAGCTCTATTTCCAAAACATCTGGAAACTTCTGAAAGTAATACCAACACGTTCTTCATGCTGGCTACATGCCAATATGGGGAATGTGGAAAATGTGTCTTTTTCCAAGACATATTTGGTGTCTGGAGATCATACATCAATGTTTGGGGTGATGAGACATGATGCACAAACGGAGAGCGAGTAATTCATCACACAACATTTGATACATCAAGACATGTCTTGATTTAGATTCTCATCCTGCTACTTTTCCCCTCACAGAGACCATATCCAAGGGTACAAATGAATGGACGTCAGGTTGGTTTGACAAAGCGCCAAAGCATCCTCCACACGCACCACTCATCTCTTTGTAATGGGGATAATCACACCAACGTGGCACCAAAATAACCCACCCTCTACTGTACATCCTGACAACACTAAATCTACCAATATGCACAGATTACACACATGACTCGCACAAATACAATGCGTGTTGGTCAAACAGCGACTTGGGTGGTTTTAAGATGTTCAGCTCAGATCATCGTCAACCCAAGGGGCTAAAACGGGAGGCGGTGACAAAGCCATCATAACCACATTTACCCGTTTGAACTCCTAAAAATGTCATACAGCAGCGGGTGGTGTCATGTCAGCCTCATAACCTGAGACCTGACAGAGCAGCCAATCCCTCCCAGGACGGCACACATCATGTCCCCTCTGACCCATCATTACAGCTGTTCCCCTGAATGGTTTGAATGTTACCACAGGTGTCCATGTGATCACACCAGCTTCAACAAATACATATACACAGAAACCTGCATTCGTTCAGCGGAATCAATATTTGTCAAACAAACTCATTTAGTGTTCGAAAAACTAATTCAAACTTCGACATGACATTATGTCTAGAAAACTAATTTGCACAAGCAATAACAGGAGGAATTAATTATTTAATTCCCTATGAACTGCAAAATGGTCACAGAATAGGGCTGTATTCTCAGGCACAGAAAATATTTAGAGCTGGAATTACTTGGTCTGCCACAACAGGGTACTGGCCCTGACATGAATGTATAATTTGATGATTTAAGTCATGAATACACACAATTCCAAGCAGCAAATGTCCAGTTATAATGCAAACACCACTAGCAGAAACAATCGATGGGTAACAATAGAAAAGTCATTAGTAATAAAAAACTAACTTCATCTTCATAATGAATGACAGCTGGAACTCTTCTGTTGGGATCTCCTTGTTGTTTTGCAGAAATCCACATCTGAAGCAGTTAATTATGTTCTGTTTACAAGCGCTCCAGTGAATTACACATAAGTGGTGGATTGATAATGTTCCAAATCGGGAAAAAACTAAAAGAGTTCAAGCGGTTGCAGGGCACTTCCCAAAGACTGCATGACAATCCTTGATTAGAATACAATGACATGTTAACTATTGTATTTGTCTGCCAGCCACAGTGGCTGCTGCTGCTCAGGCCAATTACACAGTTTTTCCCCTAGTTAGTCCAAACAAAACACTGCAGTCGATACCGCGCGTTTAGAGGCACATTTAAACTGCCGCGAGATGTCTGTAGGACGAGTCGCTGCATAATATCAGTGGGAAGGACAGTGGCTTAAAAAAATAAATGCACTTCCACGGAAAGGTCACAGATTATAAGTAAAGCCTCCCATCATACTATACTTTCTTTTCTCCAAGACAGCCATTAGTCTCTGAAACACAACGTTCACAGAGAAAACTAAATTACATTGAACATTATGGTTAAATCAACTTGATCAGAATACTTCACTGTTGCAAATGGTGATATGAAAAGTCAGATTCTAGTGTGATTGGATGCAGGAGGGAATTTCTGATCATTATCAACAATCAAAATGATTATGTTGATTCTTATTTGCTCAAAAAGAGTTGTGACATGGCATTTGTCAGGCTATCACTACCACATGAACATACTTAATAACATTAACACTTTCAAAATCAGTGTGTATCCGTTATGTTGCAGTTTTGTTTGCCATTATGGATTAGCTATAAAAAAAACATTTTTGCAAGTAGATGTTTTTACTCCATAAGAAAGGAAAATACCGCTGACTGGCTTTCGATGTTCTGTAGAAAATAGTTGACAGATATCATCATGCAGTATAGTGCATTAGTTTAAAAAACTAAAAAGAGAACTGGAGGTTGAAGCTTTACCCTTATGAATCAAATCTCAGGAAAACAGTAAGGTTCAACATACTAGGAATTATATTGTAATAAAATGGCTACATATCAATGGCTATTGACCGATTCCTTATCGTCACACAGCTTTCAAAACCTACATCAAATGTTGTTTGATGTCCTGCCATGCAGGCTGAACAGTCTGCATAAATATGAGTGGCTATATAAAGTAAATCCAAATATGTATATTGTAGTCACATTGCATCTGGAGAGACTGTCAACACAAATGACAGACGCATAGCCTCTGTTCTTAGTGTGGAACTTGAAGACAATCTTCATCTCCATTGCCACACTCTTGTACCACCCTGTTCTCAGTGGTTCCTGTTTTACACTATCAACACTGCTGATAAGATACACTGTGTCAAGTCTACAGTCAGTCCACCAGGTGTCAAATTAAAAGGGAAGTCTTGAAGAAGCAAAATGAGAAACATAATTAAGTGTGTCCTGTCTGGCGACAGTAACACAGTATTGTACTTTGGTGGCTTCTTCTCCACACCCTCTTCTTGCTTTGTTGCCACAAGCAAACAGAAACCTTTGGGAGGCCGTGAAGGCCCTAATGACATCATCAACCACAGCCTGCTACCTGCAGCAGTGCCATCCAGTGCGGTCCATTCTGCTGAGCCAGCACTCTGCTCGGCTGATGTATAGCAGCTGTCGAGCCCCCCCCCCCCCCCCCACCCCTTACATTATCATTTCATTGCACCCATGCAGCACACATACGTTGTAGGTCTAAGTGAGGGAGGCTACTTATGATCTGTAAGAAATGTCAATATAAACACTGTCCTGTTGTCCGAAAACCAATGTGTTTTTAACTACAGCCATTAGCATTATCCCAGTGAGGTTTAGTTCACATGGGTGTATGACATCATCCACAGGAGGAAGTCATTACATTGGATCAATACTCTATATTCCCTGTGGACGAAGACCAGCCACAGTGGGGCACAGCAGCAGGGCAGGCTTGAGTTATTGCACAGGAGGCAAAGAGAAACGACCAGTATCATACCTTCGTTATGTTATTAGATCACAGCCCAGCCGGAGGCTGATACCACAAGACTAGTGTTCATACAATTATAGTCCAGGGTCAGCTAACAAAAGCAGTATGGGACACGAGCCTACGAGGTACTGGAACCCTTGTGATTGCAGAGAGCCATATGGTGGCAATATTGTTAATAGACTTTTAGTTAGTTCAGCTGAGGATCAATTTAAAAAGTAAAACTTGCTAAACTGGAAGTCTATACTTCCTTACAGTTACAGGAAAAAACATTGCACATATTCCTGTAAAGGGGAACAGGATACATACGAGGACTGATTTTTGTTGGCTGGATCCATTTCCTGTCTCTTTGCTGAATGCAATTAATATTCATTTACAGATTAAACACCATGGTGAGAGGAGACAGGGCTAAGCCACTGACATAAGGATGCAGTGCGAGTCAGAGAACGGCCTCTGCAGGGGCCATTTTGAAACAGGTTGACGTTATAAATTATAATGAAAATACATTAGGACTAAAGAAGAGCACTGGTGATTAGAATGTAAATCACAAGTACCGTGGTTATCTTGACCAGTATCTCTTCCTCCAGAGGAAATATAAAAAAGGAATTGTGTGTGTGTGTGTGTGTGTGTGTGTGTGTGTGTGTGTGTGTGTGTGTGTGTGTGTGTGTGTGTGTGTGTGTGTGTGTGTGTGGTGTTACATTGTCTTGTTGAAAAGGATAATCTACTTTCTTCAAACAATACGACAACCATTTAACCTTAATTATTAACCATATTTTTTCAAATAAATTCATCATAAAAAATTAAAAGTATAGTTTTAACTGAAACAATAAATAAATAAATAAAGTGTTGGCTCCAATATTAATAATTGGAAAAATGCACTAACCAGATCTAGAGTTATTTTCCTTCCTCTGTTTATGTGAATGAGCCTGAGAACGAGGCTGGACTGAGGGCTGAGAGGCGGGGTTGAAGGAAACGCTAGTGAGCTTGCTCTGTCGACCCCATGGCTGCCAGATCCAGGTATTTTCATGTGAAGTCTATACTACAAAGTCAAACTTCTTTTGCTTAATGCGCCACTGAGCAACCGTCTCTGGAACGACGGTGTCGCTGTATCCAGTTATCTTTATACTATACATCCATGCTCAGAGCTTCCCACTAGAAGCCAACACCGAGGCCCCGCTGTTGGAGTCCCTAGACATGTTGCTGGACCTGCTGGAGGAGAGGAAGGCACGGAAGAACCAGAACCAGAACTGTGCGGGGCGGACTGTCAGACCCTGCTGCAAGAGATTTTCTAAAGTGACTCTGTTGCTCCCAAACACTAAAGCATTGGTCAACCAAAATCAACACGAAATTAAAGCTCCTCATATAGCTTTTATTTTTCACGAAAAATGTCAATTAAATCCCTAGTTACAGCTTCTCAAAGTTGGAAGATGCTGTAGGCTGTTGTTAGTCTTTTATGATAGTAAATTGAATATCTTTGAGTTTTGGACTATTGTTTGGACAAAACAATACATTTGAATATGTCAACTTGGGCTCTGGGAAACTTATATAGACCAAACAATTAGTCGAGAAAATTACTGACAGATGAATTGATGTTGGAAATAATCATTAGCTGAAATACCATTATTTTCACAAAAACTTCAAATTCAACAAATAAATATTTCCTTTTCAGTTTTATGCCCATTGTAACATGCTGTATGTGATCAGTTAGGTCAGACATCAGCTATTGGAACAAAATAATTAGCCAAGATGAAGATTGGGTGCACCAGAGCTAAAAACCTATTTCTGAAACTCTTCTGCAAGTCGAAAGGTTTTTGATTGTTGTCAAATTGAACTTCATTGAAACCTCTGTAGACCGGCACAATGGAGGCTGTCAAACACATCTTCTGTTCCATATTGTAAAATACCGTGGGAGGCACATTTCACCATCACAACCAATTGTGTCAAACAATGACGGAAGTTAATAGTCAGAAAGCTTCTTTTGGAGCCTACAGATACTTTTGATTGCATTCTTTCCACCCTCCAATTACTTTCCTCAGAACCCATCTCTGAAGACGGAAAGTATGAGTTAATTTGCAAGCACAATGGCACAGTCCATTAAGACTGCAGGCTCCTTTGCACACGGTTTCAGCAACAGTCTCAGTCGCCCTCTTCCTCCCATTTGGAATCATAATCGTGACTTTACTTTCTCATTTCTCCCTGCAGTCGGTCCTGTCAGGACGACTGACGACTTCAGAGTCTGTTGACAGCTTGGGCAGCTCGAGGTTTGGAACAGATGAGATTTCTCATAACGGCAGAATCGTTGATACCTGCTAAATCCTTCCCTGTCAGAGGGCACCAAGTCAGCCAGTCATGACGGAAGTCGATGCCAGTAAGAGAGGGATGGGAGAGTGTCTGGAGTGTATATGAAAAGATGTTATACTGCAAATAACTTGGTGCAAGTGCAGCCACCTTTTGGACACTGGAATATAGCACTTTGAAAGTCACTTGATATGGTACTCATTAAAGTCGTCAATGAACAAAACATGAATAAAACATCTGATATCATTGCTATAATTCAACCAAAAATATAAAGTATGACAAGTTGAAATCAGCTCATTTGCTTTTTATTATTTCTGTCGATTAAAAAACAGTTCCCAATTAATTTTGTTTTAAGTCAAAAAATGTCTTTTGTTCAACGCCACGTATGAAACCAAGATTAAAGCGGCAACTGAAAAAGGCCTCCGTCTGTCCGTCCGTCGCTATTGTTCAAACACTCAACTGTGTCAGAAACTTGAACAGTGTTCGTACGAAAAAGAAACCAATCTATATGCAGTAATCCCATGTGAGGAGGCAGGATTGGTTACACCGCAGCATGACACAGAGAATACGCATTGTGTTTTCTGCAAGTTTGTGCACGCACACTCCACAGATACCAGCGGGACAATGAGGCTTCTTATCGCCACAAGCCCCTCAGTATTTCACAACACTGTCAAAGACATAACCAAAGGCTACAGTGATGTAACACACAGACACAGCTGGTTCCCCATCTGACCCTGACAGTAGCTGCAGCCTGCATCATGATAAATGTAGTGTTACAAGAACATGTCTTTGACATCACACCAAGACTTGTTACCTTGGAATGAAGATGAGTGAAAGGTTTGCCTTCCCACAGAAAAAAAACTCACAAAATGGTAGCAAGGACAGAAAGTGAAAGAAGAGTGATTTGCTTTAAACAATGTATATTTTAACAAGCTGTAACCGCAATACACACCGACTACACTACAACCAATGAGAAGACTGAGTGTAATGTGAGAGCCACTGTAACAATTTATCATATATATATATATTTATATATATATTTGGCTGCAGTAGCATGTGGAAGCAGTGCAGCCATGGGCTCTACTTGGCTTTATTATGGTTCATAATAAGGGAACATCCGGGCGGACAGTGCACCTCAGACATGAAGTCTACAGCAAATGTGAAAATACATTAGCAAATGCTCTGTGGCACAGAGAAAGCTGCTGTGGGCCATCATGCAAATTTCACAATTAACATCCCATGTAATATATTTGAAAGGACAGACCCCCGATTTAAAAAAGGCACGGATTGCATTTAAAAAAAGGACTGCATCCCAGACTGCAATGATGTGAAGAAATGCTGAAAAAAGAAAATCCGATTTAACAATGCTTCATCATGTCGGAGAGCAATTAATTCTATTTTCATTTGGCGTCCCCTCTTATTTCCCCGTAAAGCAGAGCGTGACAAAGGGCTTGGGGGAGACTAACAAAGGCGTGCTCGGACACAGCCAACATTAACGTTACGTCTTCTCTAGAGTCCCCACCGCATGCTGAACGGACAAACACCATGAAGGCTCTGAATCCACTGAGCATCAGATTGCTGGGGTTTGCTGCAGAGCGCACCAGCCGCGGACATTAAACTGAATGTGTTCATACCTTAAATCAGAAAGGCTACGACGACCGTCGGCCAGCACCCGCTCTCGGCTTCTACAGCAGGCAATACAATAAAAATAAAAAAGCTAATTCTCCCCGGTGCAGCCCAGCCGCGCGTCAGTCCGTCCGCCCGACCGTCAGCCGCCTCCGGTTGGGTTCAATAACGCTAGAGGCGCAGCGGAGGCAGAGCAGTGTGGACGGACGCGTCGCTGCTTTGGACCAAATGTTCCTCCATATTCCAATTAACGCAACAAAAAGGACACTCACCGCTGTGTTTGGCACCGAATGACGACGTTTTGTTTATTGCATTGCCCCCACAGAGCAGCTGTGTGTAGCGGTGCGTCACCGACTTCCGCGTTAAGATGGAGTGGAGAGAAAAAAGCGAAGGGAAATAATGAATTTAAAGGAAAGGCGGCGCACGCGAGCGCAATGAGGTCAGGTGGCATATACTGAGGATGATAACAATGATGGTGGATCACATGTTTGGTGTTTACAACTCCATTAATCAATGTGTTTTATATGAATTGCCCTGACTATGTGAAATGTTGCATTAAGGCGTTGCTGACCCACAGCTCAAATTCAAATGAAATTAATGTTGATGCTAATTAATTATGCTAACCTATCTGCAGCTAAAGAGTCAGATATTTCAGGACTTCCAAGACACCAACAACATGTCACTTAAGATAAAAGAAAGACAGAGTTAAAGAGATAACGAGTTAAAAGAAAGAAAGACTTAAAAGAAAGAAAGAGTGAATATTGGACATGAACACATTTTGCTCTATAAGTATATAGATTAGAACCTCTAAAGCCAACTTGTTATCAGCGCACTATTATTTGTTTAATTCACACACAAAACAAAGTGTAATAAAACACAGAGGAAGTATGACCAGTAGTTGCAGGCAACCAGACTCCAGGACATTACTCATCCAGCTCATAACCCCAAATTGTTCTTTTTACAAGCTAGTTTTGGACAAATTAAAGGAACAGCATGGATTAATTAATCATGATTAATTAACTCTGGGTGTGTTGCTAGATTGTGTTAATATTAGGTATAGAACTAAGTTAACTTTTTACTCCTGTTCCAGTCTTTATGCTTAACTCTCTGCCAGAAAGTGAATACATGTATTTCCCCAAAATGATGAGATGATGATAAAACATATTCTTTTTATTGTATTACTCATTATTATAACATTGGATTTGATGGAAACTACATACCAGATTTGTTATTAGCCTATAGAGAACCACTCTAGCTCCAATCCAGTCAAATTGTATTAATATATTCGGGTTCAATGGTCATTATTTCAGATTATGAATGGGCTGCAGTGTGCTGTAGTGAGTCACACTGTACTGTAACTACTCCAAAAGAGCTCCCCACTCACAGTGCAGTGTGTCGGGAGAGGCTCACTTACTAAACCAGGGAATGTATCCTCTGTTGACTCAAAGCCTCGGCTCTGTGAAACCTGACATTGTGTTTGAGCTTATTACTGATGCACAGTCCGCCACTCCGTCTTCGGGACGGGACAACGGGGCCTCTGTGCTCTGTCTGGACGAAGTGGGCACCTCAGAAGTGAGTCTGCCAATTTGTTATGCATGTGTCTCTGCTTCAGAGAGATAAACTACAGGCTACAGGCGGCCTTGTTGCGTGGCATGGAAATATTGGGATGTGGTTTGTTGTGTTGAACGTGCAGAGAAGCAAGCAAGTGAAACACAGCTGTCTTGGTGATACTAAAACAGCCTTTTTCTCCACATTTACAGGACTTAAAGATAGGGGAGCAGGAGGGGGGGAAATTATCCTCGGTCTTCAAAGTGTGAAGTTGTTCTTAGTGTGTGTCCTCCTGCTTTCTTAACTGGGTGAACCTGTCAGACCGGTACTGCTTCAGTGTTTTGGTCCTTGCGGCCCTCTGCACACATGACTCAGCAGCACTGACAGGCAAACAAGCCAAGAAATTATTTTGAAAAACACTTCAGGTTCAGTGGAAACATTGTTTTGGCTCATGGCTACTTCCTGTTTGCCACAATCCTGTGGGTGAGCTTCAACTTGTGACGACGTTTCCTCTTTATGCCATGAATGCAAACTTCAGAATTAAGAGTTTGCACAATTTTGAACGTTTCGTGGTTATTAATGACTGCATATTCTGATTACAGCACTACAAATCTTAATCTGTAGGCCTATACGTATTGGAGATTATTGAATTGAATGAATACTATTAAAATAGACTTATTAACCTACAATGTATTATATCTTTTTTAAATCCTTTCCAATTCTGTACATTTTTTGGTATTTGATATGTCCGCCGCCAGCCTCGCTGAGCTGTATTTCTTCTTCTAAAAGCCATGTTTATAAAAAGAGGGGGAAAAGCATTGTTTTCGGTCAGTGGAAAATATAGACTTAAAGAACTTGGCAGAGGTGCAAGAGGCAAGTGGAACAATCCTGAAACAAAAAGTATAAAATAAGCCTTTGGTTTGGAAGGACTGTTCCACGGAAGAAACAGCTGAAGGAAACCAAATCAAATACTCAGACAAAACCTGTATACACCCCACTATGTTCTGACAATGAAAAGAGTACACTCTTGAACGAGTGATCTGGTATTGCACTTTCATAAAGTTTGGTGTCTCACCAGACACACATTTAGAAAACATTGGTCAAACTTGATGCAACAGCAGCTGAGATATTTAGATTTTTAGGCCCCAAACCACTGATTTCAACACTTTATTTAAGGCCCCTTCCCACACTTGTAAACACTCGCGTCTTTCAAACCCCTGTCCTCCCTCTGGAATGTCGGCTTTGTTAAAGATGTGTTGATTCCAAGTCCAGGCTGAGATACCTGTGATGTCACATCACAAAGCTCCTCCCGATTCACATTAAACATGATTAGTATCAGAATCTGAATTATTTAATTGCCAATTGCGTTGAACATATACGAGGAATTTGACTCGGGGAAAAGTGCATAACAATTAACATAGAGTAAAATAATAAACATAGTGCAATAATAGATATACATATGAATAAATAATAACAAACAGATAACAGTACTTTAAAACAAGTATATATTCTAAAATAAAAGTGGCAAGTGTATTTTAATAAGAGAAGAAAAGATGTGACAGGGTGTTTGAAGTTGTTCTGGGATGTGAGAGTCAGAGTCAGTCAGTGGGGGTCCCGGGCTTTGTTGGTGAACCGACTGCAGATGGAAAGAAACTGTTCTTGTGGCGTGAGGTCTTGGTCCTGATGGACCGCAGCCTCCTGCCAGAGGGAAGGGACTCAAACGGTTTGTGTCCAGGGTGAGAGCGGTCGGCTACAATCTTACTTGCCTGCTTCAGGGTCCTGGATGCGAACAAGTCATGGGGGGACGGCAGATTGCAGCCAATCACCCTCTCAGCAGAGCGGATGATACGCTGATGGGGGAGCAGAGGATGGACTCAATGATGGCGGTGTAGAAGTGCACCGTCATGGTCTTTGGCAGGTTGAACTTCTTCAGCTGCTATGGTGGAGCCCAGGAAGCGGAAGCGGACACATGGAAGCGGACTCCTCCCCACCAGAGATGAGTCCAATGGTGTCATCCGCAAATTTCAGGAGCTCGGCTGACTGGTGACCGGAGGTGCAGCTGTTGGTGTGTACAGCAAGAAGAGCAGAGGGGAGAGAACGCAGCTTTGGGGGGAACCGGTGCTGATGGTCCGAGAGGCTGAGACGTGTTTCTCCAGCCTCACATGCTGCTTCCTGTCAGACAGGAAGTCTGTGATCCACTTGCAGGAGGAGTCGGGCTCGTGCAGCTGGGAGAGCTTGTCCTGCAGCAGAACTCTTTGCACAGGCTGAGTAGTGGTCCTTGTACCAATGGTGGACTTGCACCTCCTCCAAAGAGGTGCCCCGAATGAGACCAGTGTTCACATTGGGGTCGCTCAGACATTTGTGTCTTCTGTGTTTTTCTGCGTGGTGCGGCACCACAGGCCAGAATAGTCAAATCCTCTAGTAGTAAAGGTTAGAAGATGCAAACATGTGGGCATATTATCTAAAGTAAGCCACAATAATCTTCTGGTTAAAAGAAAACAATTCAGCCATGCTAGCAATGAGGCTGTACTTCATTTTAATTTTAATGCTAACATGCTCACAATGACAATATAACATTGATCACGTTCATCTTCGTAGTTTACCATGTTGGTATGCTAACATGTGCTAATTTAGCGCTGAACTCTAAGTGCATCTGAGGCAGATAGAAATAGTTTTGGGTTATCAACCAAAGTATTAGACACACTGAAATGAAAGGTGTTGGTGTGTGACGGCCAAGGGAGTGTGCAGGCTTTAGGGTATTGGCTCCACCATGGAGTACCCAGTAACTAGTACAGTTACTTAATGGCTTATTTAAACATTTATTTTTATATATTCACCACTTTCGGTAGGCCACATTCTGGAAAAACAAGTCTTTCAAATTGTCAGAATATTTGCATAATACAAATGTTATTTACTTGCTGCTATGCTGAGGAGTTTGAAATAAAATCAGCCGGATGTATTTGTCTAAAAAAGATGCCTCTTTCCATGCTGAAGTGCATTTATCTGCCAGCAGCGCTTCAGCCGGTCATGCTGCCAGCCCAATTATCTTGGATCAAAGCCAGACAACATGAAGGAGGAAAGTGAAAATAAAAACAGTGAGACGTGACTCAGGTCGGGGTTTGTCTGTTGCACAGGAACACCATCCAAAATGAAAGCAACGTGAATAATGAGCAGCGTCTCCACTTTCCAATTGAGCCTTTCCACTACTCACCAGCAAAGAAATAAAACATAATTATGTTTTGGATTACAGTCACAATGTGTTCTCATATTTATGATACATCATCTGCACTCCACTCCCATTAGTTTGTATTTTGCATGTGTCCATATAAACAAACTACAGCTTTGAAGTGCTCCCGCTGACAAAATGAATACGAAGACATTACAATTGAAAATGTGAACCGGTGGCAGAAAGCCCAGTGGGATCAACCCATCTGTGGACCATCCAATCACATCATGTTTCTTTTCTTCTTTTTTTTTACTCATTTTAACTAATTTTAAAGAAATGAGCAGATAGTATCCCAGGAGGGGATAACACGTTTATCTCGAGATGGTGAGAGCGCTAATGGAGGAAGTGGTTGGCTACATTTGCAGCATCTTTGGCGAGAAATCGAACAGTGGGGTGTTCAACAGGTGCAAAAACTATTTCAGCTTGTTGCTAAGGAACTAGCCTTGGGTCTGCATCAGGAAAACATGATTCTTAAATGTGACAAAAATTAGTCAGTGATGACAAACAGTTCTATTTCATCCTTACTGACCGCCAGAGGCAGTGTTTCACACTGGCAGAGGCTGAGGGTCAATCCCAATCTCCACCCTAAACCCTCAAGCCCTGAACCCTCAGGGATTTACTGACGTCAGCTGCTAAATTGCTGAGTGTGAGAGGCTGTGAGGGCTTGAACTGGTGTGAATATGAATGGGACAGCACTTTGCTGCAACATATCACGTGACTACATACAAAATATTGTGTATTTATTTTATACTTTTTATTCATTGATTTGAACGTCTTCCTCACGAGATGAGAAGTCATTTTAGATGATATATTTACTTGTTTTTGTCAAAACGAAATGTTTGATGAATGTAAACAAAATATTTATATATATATTTTCTGCTTGCATTCCTCTGATTTCATGTGTTTTTTTATGTTCCATCTTTAATCCGTAATGTTGTAGTGTAAATGTATTTTATCGGGCTGAACGCCCACTTGTCTCTTTGTTTACCTTTTTTTTTTTTTACGTCTCCATGCTTCCATTGGGAACTGCGTGTTTAACGTCACATTGCTATGAACTGTGGGTAATTCCCTTAGGCAAAGAGATGCTGACTTACGGAAAGGGATCATAAAGGGCTCAAAATGTCTGCCAGAGAGCCCTCAAGCACTCTACGATGTGACAATGGGACACCCCTAAACCCTCACAGACTTCGCGGGAGTGCGCCTCAAAGTCCGTGAGTCCGTAAGGGTGGAGATTGGAATTGACCCAGTGTTTCACACTGGATATGTTCAATATCGCGCTTGAGCAGTTCGAGTAATTATAACAACAAAGTCACGTGTGACCTCGGGTGACCCCCAGCCGGGTATAACTTACCGCGTCATCCCGAGCTCGGTTCTCATTCATCTTCTCGCTGCGCAGGCTAACTAGTTGTTAGCATCAGCTTTGGCTGAACTTGTGTAGAAGAAAGCTCGTCGCCTGTAGCCTTGTGACCGGAGTTACGGGTCTCTCGCCCTCCAAAGGCTGTGACAGCTAGAACCTCCTAGGAGGAGACGGTGCGCTTCTACGTCCGGACCATCGAGCCGGACGGTGTACCTATCTTCGGTCATCACCAGGTCGGCTATCTTCACACCGTGAAGCAACACCGGGTGAGATCGACTAATATTGTGTCTGCAACAGCAGATTCCACGGGCGCTCTCGCTCCTGCTAACTAGGTGGAGCGCTAACGGAAGCGCGCCGATCGGCGTGGCTACATCGCTACTGCCGCGGCCGGCTTTCAGTGAGCAGCGTCCCGGTCAGGCTGACTGAGGGGACGCTAACGAGAGCGACGTCGGTAAACATTGCGGCTGTTATAGGTAGCGTAGTGTTGCCACTCGGGCTAACTGAGACCACGCTAATTCCCACCAGGCTAACTGGTGGGACGCTACCGAGGTTACGTCGATAACGGTATACTGACAGCGTGTACATCAACGTCGGTAAACATCGCGGCTGTTATAGGAGTACGTCGATGACAGTACTAACAGCGATGACGGTACGGACAGCGTGTAGCTGCTGAGACAACTCAACTAGCACAGCTACTAGACTAGCCATAGCTACTAGACTAGCTATAGCTACTAGTGAGGAGAGTTTCCTAGACGTGCTCCCCTCTCACTAGACAGACCGTGTCGGACTGGTCTCCACAGCAGCACAGTGCTCTCACTGAAGCTACTGCTAGGACACCAATGATCACAGCTACTATACTAGCACAGCTACTATAGTCACAGCTACGCTACTAAGGGAGGAGAGTTTCCTTGCTCCCCTCTCACTGGACGGACCGTGTCTGACCCGTTTCCAAAGGACTGGTCTCCACAGTAGCTCAGTGCTCCCGTTGTAGCTTACTGCTAGGACACCAATGACCACAGCTACTGTACTGGTGGGGAGAGTGCCCTCGCTCCCCCCCACTAGACAGACTGTGCCCGTCCTGTCGCCACAGGACCAGCCTCCACAGTAGCGCAGCGCTAGCCCGCTGTAGCTGACTGCTAGGACGCCAAGAGTCACAGCTACTGTACTGGTGAAGAGAGCGTCCTCGCTCCCCCCCACTAGACAGCCTGTGCCTGTCCCGTCGCAACAGGACCGGCCTCCACAGTAGCACAGTGCTCCCGCTGTAGCTGACTGCTAGGACGCCAGGAGCCACAGCTACTGTACTGGTGAAGAGAGTGCCCTCGCTCCCCCTAACTAAGTCAGGCTGTGCCTGTCCTGTCGCAGAGGGACCGGCCTCCACAGTGGTGCAGTGCTCCCGCTGTAGCTGACTGCTAGGAAGCCAAGAGCCACAGCGACTGTACTGGTGAAGAGAGTGTCCTCGCTCCCCCCCCACTAGACAGCCTGTGCCTGTCCCGTCGCCACACGACCAGTCTCCTCAGAGGACAGCAGGAATCACAGCTACTGTCCTAGTGAAGAGGATCATAGCTACTGGACTAGTGAAGAGAGCGCTGCGCTCCCCTCTCCTAGACAGACTGTGCCGGCCTGTTTCCACAGTAGCACAGTGCTGCCGCTGAAGCTTACTGGTAGGACACCAGGAATCACAGCTACCGCACTAGCGAAGAGAGCCGTACTAGCGAAGAGAGTGCTCTAGGAAGAGATAGAAGCGCTCCCTTCACGCTAGACGGACTGTGTCTGACCTGTTTCCACAGGACTTGTTTCCACAGTAGCAGAGTGTTCTCGCTTGGCTTACTGCTGGGACACCAGTAATTACCACTACAATACTAGGGAGGAGATTGTCCTCACTCCCTATCTCTTACTGTTCCCTGACCCTTCTCTAGCAGTCAGCAGAGCGCCCCGCTCAGAAAGACTTTGTAATCAACATCGATTAGTGGGGCAGGGTCCCCTCAGACTCGTGCTTAGGTTTGACCTTGCCAGCTGTGGGACCTGTGCGGCTCCTCTCCAGCCTAAAGACGGCCATGACCCTTGACCTCGAGTCCGAGGGAGGGTCTCTTGACTTCCGCCCTAGTGCGGAGAGGACTGAGGCATCAGACCCATCCGTGGCTGAGCCGGTCCCAGAGAAGGACATTATGTCACTGGCAGTGTCCGCCAATTTCTTTACTGAGTACAGTGGCGCGCGGCCCTCCCATGCTTCCGGGCCTGGTTCCCGTTCCTCGGGCCATACCCCTTCGGCGGGGGCAGTCAACGACTCCAGGGGGTCTGTCATCCGCAGGTCGCTGGCAATGCCTTCTTCAGGCACATTCCCGCCCCTGCCACCTTTTCTGTCCCTCCCTCTGAGGGAGTTGCACGCATGCGTCCATAGAGGACGCAGCAAAAGGGGGCCTTGAGGCCAGCCATTGAGCCGACTATTGCGTCTCGCATATTTGAGGCCGGCGGTCGGGTACCCTTGACCCCCAAGGTCAGGTCGCAGACGACCTGCTTTCCCAGGCTTACAAGACGGCAGCAGGGGCTCCGTGTCGGCCCCCAGCTCACCCCAATAGCCAACAGCGGCCTCAGCGTCTCGCTGAGAGGCAGAGCTGCTCCCAAACGCGACTCTTCCAGCGCGTGCACCCCAGACAACCTTCGAACCGGGGCACTAACCTTTAAGGGCAGGGAGGGCAGGGACTGATGTCCTCGGGCCGTCTGTAGGTTACTTCTCCCAGCGGCATGTCAGCTACTGGGCACCTCACACTCCAGACCCCGGGGTTGTTTCCAAGAAAGCCCTAACCCAGGGGTACAGGCTTCAATTCCGACGCCGACCCCCAACCTTCAGCCGGGTCAGGGGCACTATCATCACCGACCCGGCAAAGATGAATAAAAGTTGCAGTGCAGTTTAAGAAATAAAATGCAGTAGTGGGATGCAGCAATTGAATCTGGATCAATTAAAGGCAACAGCAAACAGAAAAGTCTTCAATCTGGATTTAAAGGAGCTGAGGGTCTCAGCAGACCTGCAGCTTTCAGGGACCTTGTTCCAGATATGTGGAGCAGAAAAGCTGAACGCTGCTTCTCCATGTTTAGTTCTGACTCTTGGAACAGAAAGTAGACCCGTCCCAGACGACCTGAGGGGTCGGGATGGTTCATAAGGTAGCAGCAGATCACAAACATACTTAGGCCCTAAACCATTCAGTGCTTTATAAACCAGCAGCAGGATTTTAAAGTCAATTCTTTGTTTGACAGGAAGCCAGTGCAAAGACCTCAGAACTGGTGTGATGTGATCCACTTTACTGGTCTTAGTGAGGACTCGAGCTGCAGCGTTCTGAATCAGCTGCCGCTTTCTGATTGACTTTTTACAGAGGCCTGTGAACACACCGTTACAGTAGTCCAGTCTACTGAAGATAAATGCATGGACTAGTTTCTCCAAATCCTGTTGAGACATAAGTCCTCTAACCCTTGATATATTCTTCAGGTGGTAGTAGGCTGATTTCGTAATTGTCTTGATATGGCTGTTCAGGTTGAGGTCTGAATCCATAACTACACCTAGATTTCTGGCTTGGTTTGAGGTTTTTAACGTCAGTGATTGAAGCTGAGCGCTGACTTTCAATCGTTCGTCCTTGGGACCAAAAACAATTACTTCTGTTTTATCTTTGTTTAATTGAAGAAAATTCTGGCACATCCAGTTATTGATTTCTTCAATGCATTTAGCCAGCCCTTGTATGGGACTATAGTCCCCTGGTGATATAGTTATGTAGATTTGTGTGTCATCTGCATATTTATGATAACACACTTTGTTGTTTTTCATAATCTGAGCCAGTGGAAGCATGTAGATGTTGAACAGAAGAGGCCCCAGTATTGAGCCTTGGGGAACACCACATGTCATCCTAGTCAGCTCTGATGTGTAATTAGCTACCGACACAAAGTATTGTCGGTCCTTCAAGTAGGATTCAAACCAGTTAAGTGCTGCGCCAGAGAGTCCTACCCAGACTTTCAGTCTGTCTAGTAGTATGTCATGATCAACCGTGTCGAATGCAGCACTGAGATCCAGTAATACTAAGACTGAAGTTCTGCCACTGTCTGTGTTTAAGTGGATGTCGTTGAAAACCTTAACAAGAGCAGTTTCAGTACTGTGGTGCTGACGAAAGCCGGACTGGAAGACATCGAAACAGTTATTTTCGGCCAAGAAGTTGTTCAGCTGTTGAAAAACCACTTTTTCCATTATTTTACTTAAGAATGGGAGGTTTGATATTGGCCTATAGTTTTTCAATATTTCGGGGTCTAAACTAGCCTTCTTTAGTAGTGGTTTAATCACTGCAGTTTGTAGGGCTTGAGGGAAGACACCTGAAAGAAGGGATGTGTTTACAATTTGTAAAAGATCAGCGGTCATGCAGTGTGAAATGTTTTTGAAAAAGTGTGTTGGTAGAATATCCAAGCAGCAGGAGGATGTTTTCAGATGTTGTATAATGTCTTCTAGGCCTCTTTGGTTAATTGAGTCAAATTGTGTCATGATATTTGAATGGATGTTAGATGGGGACAACACATATCCGGTGGTTGGTGTGGAGCCACCGACTGCTTGTCTAATTTTCTGAATTTTGTCAGCAAAATAGGAGGCAAATTTATTGCATGCACAGGTGGATTGGAGCGTAGCAGTTACCGACACCGGAGGGTTTGTTAGCCTGTCGACGGTAGCAAATAAGGCACGTGTATTGTTATTGTTTTTGGTTATGATGTCAGAGAAGAAGGACTGTCTTGCATTTCCAAGTTCCAAATTATAATTGCGAAGTCTCTCTTTATAGATACCACAGTGAACCTGGAGATTAGTTTTTCGCCACCTGCGCTCAGCTTTCCGACACTCTCTTTTCTCTATTCTGACCAGCGTGGCATTTCTCCAAGGGGATCTTTTCTTACCCGAGACAACCTTCACCTTACTGGGTGCAATGGCATCAATAACATGATTTACTTTAGAATTGAAGCCATCCACAAGCTCATTGACTGAGATGCAAGAGAGGGCTGGTGTGGAGGAGAACTTCTGAATAAATAGTTCACTGGTATTTTCAGTGATGTAACGCTTCGTCACAACCCTGGTTTGGACATTTGTGTGTAGGGAGATTGCACTCTCAAAGAAAACACAGAAATGATCAGAGAGTGCAACATCAGTCACAGCAACCTTGGAAATGTCCAGACCTTTGGTGATGATTAGGTCTAGCGTGTGCCCCTTGTTGTGGGTGGGACCTGTTACATGCTGTGTCAGGTCATAGTTATCAAGGACACCACATAGCTCTATAGACCCTCTGTCCTGGGGATTATCAACATGGATATTAAAATCACCAACAATGACAACACAATCAAAATCAATACAGATTATAGACAGCAGTTCAGTAAACTCATCAAAGAAGGTTGCACAGTATTTCGGTGGTCTGTAAATGTTGAGGAATAAAACTTGAGTGGAATTGAGAGCCACATATTCAAAGGAAGTAAAATGACCAAAAGACATCTGCTTGTATTGAAGAGACTCATTATATAAAATAGCAACTCCACCTCCTTGTTTCACTCATGAAACTGAAGTTGGGAGGTGTTGATTCAATAAGAACAGCTGCACTGTTATCTTGGTCTAACCAAGTTTCGGTTAAAAACAATGCCTAATAATGAAATCATTGATTAAAAATGTTTTTCCTGACAGAGACCTGACATTTAATAAAGCTAAGTTTAATGTGTTTGAAACTTTATTTGCCCTATTTCTTTGGATAGGCTGACGAGGAATGAATGTTAAATTGGATAAATTTGCAGATTTACTAATGTTTCTTCGCAGCCTCACCTTTCCTTTTCGATAAGTCAGGACAGGAATTAAGAAGGCTAACTTCATACAGGGCCCAGACTGTTCCTGGAGATAATCAGTAGTGTCATTAGCCTTGTAGTCCGGACCCAAAAGACATCAATTCGTGGCATCAGGTAGGGGAGATAGGGGATGGTTGTGGAACCGTTGTGGAGGCGGGAGAGGGGCACGGCGCTTTAACTTCGGTGTTTGTGTCAAAGCACTTAGAACCAGTGGCGGAGGTCTAGCTGGAGGGGTTTCAGCACAGGAAGTGGGAGTGCGGAGGGGAGTGAGTTTGGTTCCAGCAATGGCCATCTTGTTCATGCGGTCAGTGAACTCCATGAGGGGGGAGGATGGGGAGGAGGGAGAGAGTAGAGAGGAGAGGGACCTGGATGAAGTATGGGGGGTGGAAGTAGGTGCTGGTGAGGGAAGTAAAGCTTCCTCAGTGTTATTCAGCGGGGCCACAGACTAGTGCTGGTTGCCCCCTTATGGCCAGCCAGGACTTGGTTTCCCCTGTTGCACAGACTCTGCTGCGGGACGCCATGGCGCCTCCCTCAGAAACCTCCTATTGCAACTAGGTGGTCAGATCTAGCATTCCGATCCCAGCCGCCGTCAACTAGGGGCCCGAGCGGCCGCCGAGCGGCTGCACAGAGCCAGTCAGGATGACTATTCTGAAGGCCAGAGCGCCATCTACCCGTCTACAGGATGAGGACTCAGTACAGTGCCCTGTGCCTACTGTACTAGAGTTTCTGCAGTCCCTCCTAGAGGAGGGCCAGTCTCCCTCTACCCTGAGGAGGTACATAGCTGCTATTTCAGGGCAGCATGCTGAGGTCGACAATGACGGGGTATTGAGCCACAGGCTGGTGTCCTTCTCCTTAGACGGGGCACAGTGGCTGCACCCTTCGAGCTCCCTGAAGGCTCCTCGGGGGACTTGTCCGTGGTAATGGACGCCCTATGTTCGCCTCTTGAAACCGAGGCAGAGGCTGAGATGTCTGTCGGCAAGGATTGCTTTTTTCTCCTCCTTGCCATCACTTCGGCAGGCGAGTAGGCGAGCTACACACCCTGTTGGTGAGTGAATCCTGTCTGAGGTGGAACTCAAGACAGGCCTGATGTGGCCTAAATGTGGCCTAATGCAGCGTTTTCCCCTTGGGGTGGGGAAACGCTTGTATCTCAACCAGCCTATCCAGCTGGCACAGTCAGAGCTTCTGTGCCCGGTGCGGGTCCTCGAAACCTAGGTCAAGGCCACCGCATGCATACGGCAGTCGGGCCAGTTTTGTTGTCCTAGGAGAGACCTAAGAAGGGCTGTGCCCTTTCTAAACAGCGCCTGTCCCACTGGATAGTGGAGACCGGGGCCTGTGCATACAGAGCGAACGGCCGTGCTCTGACATCCGGGGTAGGGTGCCATTCTACCAGGATTGTCTCCACATCAGGGGCAACCTTGAGAAGTGTGCCCGTGCAGGATACATGTGCTGCAGCCTTATGCCGTGTTCACACCAGACGCGGCGCGAATTTGCGGCGCGACCAGATTACATGCAAAGTCAATCCACAGACGCGCCGATTTTTTCGCGGGGCGGCGCGATAGACGCGTTTGAGGCGGCGCGAACAGAGCGTTTGACGAGGGGCGAACAGAGCGAAGGACGCGGCGCGAATTCGCGTGAGTTGAATTCTCCCAACTCAAGCGGAGAATTCGCGTGACGCAAAGTTGCGGCAGCCAATCAGCGTTGAGAAGCTCCGCCCGTCATCACCGCCGTCTTGCCGGTCCCGAATGAAACTGCTGCTGCTTCGCCTGAACCAGCGCTGGCAGCGGCCGTCATTCAGACACTGTTGTGGGACTACGGATAATATTATGAACCCAGACACCATGGAGTTTGATGTTCCGACACGTGGAGTTTACACAACAAGTATAAAGCAGAACTAGTGGTTATTTCCATGGTGGATGGCAGAATCGGTATCCGTTTTACGGAGAAGCCAGACGCAGTTCCTGGAGGAGTCGGAGAAATTCACCGAGCTGTGTGCGGCTACGGATGGTGTTATGAACCCAAACACGAGGGCGTTTCATGTTCCGACATGTTTGGAACTTCCACAACAAGTATAAAGCAAAACTAGTGGCTATTTATTCCATGGTCGATAGCGGAAATGAAAGCTCCTTTCACAGAGACAAGTGACTGAGATAAGCCACGCCCCTTTCGCGGCGCGATGTTTCGAGTTTGGTGTGAACACCCTCGTTTCACTCGCGCGACTAAACTTCCGCGGTGAACGCGGCGCGAATTATCGCGCCGCGTCCGGTGTGAACACGGCATTAGGGGCATTACCCAGCACTTTCAACAGAGACTTGAGTAAACGTTGCCACCCCTCACCCACTGGGTGTGGTTCTTGGCCCAAATTCCTCTGCTTGAGCCATATGAGGTAGTTCCTGTGGGATTCCTTGTGACTTTGTTGGTATAAGTCATCCAGTGTGAAACACTGCCTCTGGCGGTCAGTAAGGATGAAATAGAACGAAAGTTACGAAGGTAACTACGGTTCTATGAATCCTGGATGACCTCCAGAGTTCTTGGTCACTCGGAATCTCGTGATTTCGCGAGAAGATTCTGCAGAACCGAGCTCGGGATGACACGGTAAGTTATACCCGGCTGGGGGTCACCCGAGGTCACACGTGACTTTGTTGTTATAATTACTTGAACTGCGCAAGCGCGATATTGAACATAGCCAGTGTGAAACACTGCCTCTGCCAGTGTGAAACACTGCCTCTGGCGGTCATCCTGGATTCATAGAACCATAGTTACCTTCGTAACCTTCGTTTCTCACCTACTTCACATTAATATGAGAACTATTACCGGTCGAGCAGCAGGAAAGATCAAACATTCAATGTGCAAATAACGAGGACTCAAAACAGCAAGATCTGAGAATTGAGACATCACAGCAGGACGATCTGTAAAACTAAATGAGTCGATTGGAAACATAATTGACAGGTGTCCAAACACACACACACACACACACACACACACGCACCAGTCAGGGATGTACAGTATGTATGGAAAGAACCTTTATTAGATCAAACTCCTGTAGATACTATAACAGCATTAAAAGTGTTTGCAACAGCTGAGCAATAAAAAAGACTTTTACAAAAGATTTTTTTTATGGCAAGCATCTTACTTGTAGACACATAAATACCATAACCCCCCCTCTTTCCCATACTAATACAGTTTACTTGATAAAATTACAGATTAACCAGATTACAACAGACATTCACATTTACACACATTGCATACTTAGTATTCTAAAAAACAACCTTGAATTTAAATAAGTACTATTCATTAATAAATATTAAGAATGTCATTGAGCCGGTGTACTGTTCATTTTTAAGAAATATTTCATTAGTGATGTCTGTATGTATGTGCCCATGTAAGAAAGACATTTAGAGGTGAAGAATATAAAAATCTGAGTGACAACATCATAAACACTATAAGATAAACACAGAAATTTAAGTATTCTTTCCCCACACAATAAGGAAAGCCAAATGTATAAATATGATAGTTCTAAAGTGCATCTGTCAAAGACTTGTCGAATGAAAAGTCATCAGCGGTCCAATCTTTTTTCTTCTTTTAAAAAGGCTGACAAAACTAAAAATAGATATGTCTGAACGTGCAGCAGATATATTTAGCGAAAACTACCTACATAAAAGCATAGTTTTTTGTTTTTATGGAACAGAAAAAGAACTTGGTAACAAATAAAAAAGGATAAACATCTTCACATTATCAAGAAGTAATAATCAGTTCTTTGCCATTTCAGTCTACTCTTGTTTGTTCACACTTGGCTTTACAGAATATCTTATCTCAATTTTAAGCAAACTTGGCTGATAAAAAAAAAAAAAAAAAGCACACAGTGGTGAATAAGTTCCTTTTCTCGGCTCGGGCTGAACAGTCTAGATTTTAGGCAACTTGGGAGCACTGATGAGAGGGTTGGTCTCCTGCAGAAACCTCCGTCCAGCGCCCTTGTAGTCGTAAGTGCAGTCGTGAGTCTCTGCGTAGCGATGGGTGCAACAGAAGTTGTGACCACACCTGAAAGATGTAAATAAACTGATGTTTTGGTACGTATGCAAAAATATAGAAACAATAATTCTATATTTACAGTAAACATTCAGTTTCACCATCAGCAAACATCATCTGCTCAATCCTCGGGCCAGTCTGCCGAGTATAAATAGTCACATCACTCAGCATAGTTTCCTTTGACTGAAAGCCTCCTTTGCTTCTTTTCTCTTTTCCATCAGTCCATTTGTAAAAAGAGCAACACTATTTCTATTATATTCTATATGCAATATATTTCATTTACAAGCACCAATATTGAGCAAATTAAATTACTCATTTAATCACAGAAGCATCAGTTAGTCTTTTGAACACAGTTGGGAGCTCTACGTTACACACAGTTGCGTCAGATTCAGGGCGTACGCCACGGACGAGTCTCGGGAGACGGAAGAGATCCAGTTTAATGTCGTGGAGAGAAACTTTGATAATGTTAATAACTCGTGGCAGACCAAGTGGTGAACAGAGACATATTTCACTAGAGAGACAAAATGATGAAATGGGAAAAGATCACTTTCCAATAAAGCGGCTGCTTGGAGGACAAGAATGACAAATAGCGGGAGATTAGATTAAGAGTCAGGCGGCGGAGTGGGTGAGTGAGTGCAGCTGGGAATGCTGGAGGCACTTTTACCTGCACTCGTAGCTGGTGGCCAGGCCTGTCTTCTTGCCACAGAGGAAGCAATGCTTTGAGCTCTTCTTTCTGCCTGTGGGAGCCTTGACTGGAGGTAGGTGGTATGTTGGAGTGCCTGAGAATAGAAGAACATTTTTATTTATTATTATACACCTCACAGTAGCCGGTGTGGAATGTCTGATAGTGTAGTGAGGACGCTTGTATTAAATCTACACAGCCCAATCATGTAGCTCGGCTCTTTTCTGTAAATGATACAATTTTAACTGTCCCTGATGTCAGCACACAACATATCTGGAGACTTTTGCTTTAATTTGTGCTTTCTTAAAATGTTCACAAATTTCTAATTTGTTTTAGCTAGATCCAATCACAGTAATCCCAAAGCAATAAAAAGGTTAAAACACAGAATCACAGAAGAGAGCAAAATTGCACTTCTCTCTTTTCAGTGGCTTCTTACCAAAGCAGCCGGGTTTTTTTTTTTAGCAGCTGTCAAAAGGGCAAAACATCTGCTGTGGAACCAAACACTGGAGTGTGGCCAGAAATGCAATGTGCTTTTAAAACCTGTCAAACTTCACCGTTTAACTTTGTTTTGTCCAAGTTTCTTTATTCCAATTTCAATGAGCACAAGGAGAGTGCTTTCATATGTCAGGCTTTATGTCCGCTTCACGTCACTGGATAGCCACAGGAATAAACGGCCAGAAAATAATATCTCAAAACCAGTGTTCTCCCCGTCACATTCATGTCTTCTTATCTAGGGTTTCCTTGTTAGTTCTGAAAATACATTTCAGGCGTGGTTGATGACAGTGTGCAATTAAACTAGATGTTCTTCTTCTTGAAATAGTCAAAATAATTGTTTCAAAAGTGGTTTCAGGACATCTACAGGCTTTGCCTTATGAACCATTACCAAATCTACATTTAGGAAAACACGTCAGTAAATAAACAGTTAATTTCCTAAGTCAAGGAGCCCTGGTTTATGTCAGCTCGTGCCTGTGATAATCGTGTCTGTGGAAGCATGCAGCTCGGCAGGGCTTGCGAGCCGTGGGGATACGGGAGCACACAGATAAAACCGACTGTTCTGCGATGAAGGTACAGGAAGCTCACCGTCAAGCAGCTGGGCGTGGGATTGGATTTTGATTTATGTCGTGCACTTTAATCTGCTGCCATACAGACGTACAATGGGTTCAAATATATTCAGAACCAAGCACATTTTCCACATGATCTGGTTAAGAAGATCCAATTTGAATTGTATTAATTATTAAGGGATGTCCCAATCCTAATCCGATTTAATATGGAGGATCTGATATGTACAGAGCAGCACTGTTGGGACATCATGTAACTTGAAGAATCTCAGGTGTCATTTGCTGCAAGTGTTGATATCTTCATTGAAACTCACGACTGTTTTGTTTGTGTTGCTCTGCAGTTCAGTCCCCGACGACGGAAGAAAAGGTTGCAATGTTTTAATGGAGCACATTGAAATGTTTGTCAAAATTGGTGTACCCAATGTTTCCCATAGATCTGCAATTCAGACCAATCAAAGTACGTTTTCTTTTACAGGTCTGGATTTTACTAATCATTTCCAAGGATGTTTCCTAGAAAGAACTATGAGGTAGTAAATGTAAGTTATTTTTAACCAGAGAAACATTTTCCTTGAAATCATTTCTAACTTCTTTTTAATTTGAAACTATCCAACTGAACAGTCTATTTTCCCTATAATTAGTACCAAATTGCACAGTTATCTCCAGGAGATCTCTGGGAAATTACTGACATGTGTAATAAAGCCTTAATAGCATAACTAGATGTTGCAGTGCAGTTCGGGACATTCACATTTTTTACCTACACATTATTTCCCAATTGCGACAAAGTGACGGTACAAAAACTAAATTACAGAAAGGCCTCATTTATATACTGTCTGCATTTAGATTGTTATGACCAGACAGATCTTAGACACGTTTAATATATTTTGCTTATCCTAGGTCACGAAACAAGAAAATAAAAACTGCTCTCAAGAACAAGTATGAGGAAAAAGACTTTCTGGTCTGGTACCCAAAATGCCAAATGCTACTAGACCCAGGGCTTAAACTGACCAACATATCCTCGCAGTTAAGCATCATGAATAATCATTGTGAGGATTATTATTATATATATATTTTTTTTTAAATCAGACCAAAGTGGAATGTCTTGATCGAGTAAAATCAGTAATGATGTCAAATATAGACCCTTGGGAGAAACAATAGTCTAGAGCGCATTCATTCCCACAGTAGAGGGATGACTCACTTGTCAGCACAACAACCATAACAATACAGGACAATTCAGGACAATAACAGAGTGGATTTAAAGCCAACTCCAGACATGAAACCCACTGAAAATATATAGTTTACTAAGAATTCCCATATAATCTGGTAACACTTGTGGTTATCTACGTGGAAGAATGAGTGCATAGAGTCTGTAAAAGCAACCAAGAGCGTCTAAAATTAATCTTTTGAGGACTAAATTAATCTTTTTGAATGACTCATGGAGGTGTGAACACCAGAGTCAGCATACTGAGTGTGCTTGATAGATGGAATGTATTTAGAAAGCTCATTAAAATAGCAAAATAATGTATGTAGATATTATCTATATCTTTCACAAGTCTTTGTGAAAATGCAGTTGAATGAAGTCTGACTTATCGGTCGTTCGTGTGCAGTCGTTAGTTGGGTTGTTGAATGTTGGAAGCAGTCGATCCTTTGACCATCATCAACAAATTATTATCCGTTGGGAAAGACTGGTAAGAAATTCCCAGTTTTAGAGGAAAATAGGAATACGCGACTCAGTGCTTGATGCATATTTATCCTTATTTTTTCCTCTGGGAATAGTCTAAGCATATTAGCGGTTGACATAAATAAGTGAGTGTGCTCGTGTGTAGGCCTGGCACTTCCTGTTGTTTGTGCTGCTTCTGCAGTGACGAAATAATTAATATTTAAAACCATTGCAGTGCTTTGTTGTAGCGCTCACACAACATGCATTGAAGGCTTTCACACAACAGTATCCTCTCTGTGTGCCACTGCACCTCAAGAACGGCATCCACAGTCTACAATCATTGGCTCCATGCGCTCTGGTACAACAGATGGCTGACAAGTTCACAACTCAAATGTGTGATCACAACCACTACAATGCAACACTTGCTGTATATGCTAGTGCTTTATAAAAAATATAAAAAGGGTGTTTGCAGAGGTCGCGTAAACCGTATATTTTCCGTCATTGACTGAATTTCTTTTTTTAAACAATGATTACAAAAACTGAAGGCCTTGGAGCGTACTGCTGCTGCAGCTGCTCCACAAGTGCAGCATGCTGTGGGATTTATTTTGGACATAAAGTGATGAAGTTGTGTATTGAAAAAAGATAAATGTCATAATTTACAAATTTAATTTTTTTTAAATCCAACATAAAATTCTGCTTCAATCCATAGCATTTAACATCAAAACATATTTTCTTTCTGGCGCACAAACAGAGGCACCTGTATTAACAGACATTCAAAGCTTCATTCAATAGAAGCATTGAATTTAAAAGATGACATTCGGTACAGCCCTATAGTGGCTTGGTCTGACCATTTTGGTTATTTTACATTTGTGTATGAACATTTGAGCAGATTTAGTTTTTTTAGGGCACACACAGAACGGACAGCTAACAAACTGTGAGAAGATATCGACAATATATTGAATTAGAGTTGCAGACTCCATCTTTTAATAAATGTAAATTATAATAAAGGGTAATAACAGATTGACAGAGGTTTTAGAACCCTGTCCCTCAAAACGACAGCCAACGAGAATGTCTAACAACCACTGGATCTTTGTGTGTCTGCCTTACCTATTCTCCCGAATGATGTCATGACTCCCCCAGCTGATGCAAGAGGGGTGGTGGACTGAGAAAATAACAGCAACAGGAAATATTCTTAAAGCAAATCAATGAAAACAGTGCTTTTTCTTGAGAAAAGTCTAAGTATCATTTCAAGATGGACTCCATGATTATTTTGGATTGACCGAACCTCTGATTTCTTAAAGTTCAGCTGTTTTCCATCAATCAAGACTAAAATGTGCATTTCTCCTTAACAACAAGGCAGTAAATGCTGCAATACGATACATTTTACAGTTGAACCTTACATACAGTACGCCTCACAGTACACCGTGTCACATGAGGGTTAATGTCTGATTTAGTTTGAGTAGTTTAATAAAATATTTAAACTGAGAAGGAATTTTTAGGTATTTTCCTTTTTAATCATCATCCTATCTGGTGGCAAAACGCATATTATGATATCTCTAAATGGTAGTATCAGTTGAATCTTAGTGAAATTTGTCAAATACTTGACAGTACAATGTATATCAGGTATTTAATAAAAATAAAAAAAGCAATCTGAATCACTGTGATGAATCTGATTGAGATCTTCGGCAATTCAGTGAAAATCATTTCAAGACATTGCCATGACAATTATAGCATAAATAATACAAAATAAATAAACTATGAATTGGGGATTAAAAGCTATTCCACAAATCCCATGTGCTCTCTCCACTCACCATGTAAGAGGCTGCTGCTCTGTGCAACGGTGACATTTGTCTCATCAGGTCATCCTGAAGGAGCCTGCTGGTTGGGATGGATGGCAGCCTGGAGCCGAGGCTGCTCGGTCCTGAGGCAGTGGCAGGGGGCAATGCGAGTCCCAGACTCTCTTCAAGGCCGCCCCTGCTGTTAATGCCGTCTGGAGCCCTTGCGGAGAGAGATGCTAAGAGGTCAGAGTTGTTCAGGGCCACAACTGGCTCCTTCCAGGCTTGGTTGGCCATCTTAGTGATGCCTCTTGCTTCCCTCTTGGAGATAAGCTCTGGTCTCTTGCCAAGTGACTCCACTTTAACACCACGAATGCTTAGCTGATGCGTTGACATGGTGGTGGAGAGGTGAGGGGATGGGCTGCCTGGAAAAAGGAGAGTGGAATCAAAAGCCTGAGGCAGCGTAGAAGTTGGTGGTGAGGGGGAGATGGGTAATGGTGAGGGGGAGCTGATATGAAATGGTGTGCCGAGCTGTGTCCGATCCCCTCTGCTGGTGAGAGCATCACTTGTCCCAAGTGTCCAGGTACTAAGTGGGGATGGGGAGAGCGGCAACTGGTGCTGAGCCCCGACCTCGAGTGACCGACGACCTCCCTCTGGCTGCATGGACACATCTAGACTCAGAGGGTCGAACAGTTCTCCAAACGGCGCTCCAGGTTGAGCTGGCACCATCAGCCCAGCAGCTTCCTCCAACAAACTCAGTCCTACAGCCTCCCCTAAAGGCTCAGCTGGGTCAAAGGTCGCCTCGGGTGGACCCCTGATACACAGTGGAGGGAGCTGAGGGTACACACAGTCCCTCATCAACCTGGTGCTGCCGACGTCCAACCGGGACACTTTGGGAGGGGGCCGGATCTTTGCAAATGGTGGGCATGTCTCCCATGGCTCCTCCTCCTGAAGCATGTAACAAGACGGCGATGGGAAAGAGGGAGGGGGTCGTCTCGGGGTAGAAAAGTGGGCAGAGGTTGCAGCAGAGAGCGGGAAGGGGTCTATGGATTCATGGTCTGCGATTGGAGGTAGTTGTATATTTGACTGCCAAGGCTGGTTTATCTGGGAGAGCGAACGAAAGAGGCGATGGTGGTGTCGTGTGCCGGTCGGTCCTAGAGAGCCACCGCAGGGATGTGGGGTGACTGGGGGCCGTGGTTTTACCTTTGCGGACTTCTTCGGCTGGAGGACACAGACAGAGACAAATTAGATTATACCAACAGGTTATAGATTTTTTTTTCCCCATTCTGTAAAATCATAGTGGTAATTTATTACTTGATTAAACCCTTTGCATAAATTAATAATAAAGAATCATAAAAAAATATTTAAAGCGCCGGTAAAGTTTAATGTATTTAAAAGCTCTATCGTCTGAAAAACACATGCAAATTAGTGTTTGCCGCAGTACATCTGCATTATGCAAAATGGTTGCAGGGTACAATTTTTAGTCCATGATTATGAAAAGCAGGATTCTATGTGGTGCACATATTC
Source organism: Myoxocephalus aenaeus (assembly GCA_038501785.1). Taxonomy (NCBI): domain Eukaryota; kingdom Metazoa; phylum Chordata; class Actinopteri; order Perciformes; family Cottidae; genus Myoxocephalus; species Myoxocephalus aenaeus. The sequence continues at coordinate 6,680,385 of JBAMJR010000028.1, read as the reverse complement.
AATGTAATTTGGTTCATTATTTTGATTTAATAAAATACAAGCATGATAAAAAACTATTGGAAGAAAGGAGACAGTGCTGGTTTTTAACAAGACCTACATTTAAAATGGTGTGAAAATGAATGTGTAGAGGCCACATTTGCACTCTCTGATAGGCAGTACAATCAATACAATTAAATAGATTTCGGTACTCTCAGCAGCTTCCAACCTTCTTGTTGATGTTCATGTCCTCCATCTTGGCTTTGAGTAGCTTCATTTTGTTCATGGTGATGGAGTTCTCAAGGCTTTGCTGTGTAGCTGCAGAACACTCTCCATCTTCCTCCTCCTCCTCCTCCTCTGCAAACACAGTGTACACCGAGCCACCACTGCAAAATATGAGAGATAAAAACACTCTTCCCATTAGTGATCTAACAAAGCTGTCGGCAGTCTCTTCTTCAGTGGCCTTGCTCACTGAACTCAGCTGCCACAACTACCACGGATTAATCAATGTTAAGTATTCAACTCCACGCTCGCTGTATAATTAGATAATTATACTAATTTATCCTGTTTACTCCTCATTTACGCTTTTTTTATCCTAGCGCCATTCTTAATACTCAGAACCTAATGCAATAGCCTCTTTGTTTTTCTGATGTTACTGTATGCTAAGTGATTATCAACATGAATAAAAGTATGCACATGAGAGAAATTGGGCCAGGGGGGCAAATTAGTTTTATTCAGACTGATAATAAAATGATATAATAAATGTGCTTTAAAACAACAAGGACAGTTTGACAATATCCTTACCTCACGGATTCAGACAGAGGGGTCAGGGTGCCATCTCCCCTGTCGACCACTCGGAAGAAGTTTAGCTGGTCATTTTCTCGATAGACCACAAACGTAACCTGCTTGTTGGCCAGGCTTTTATCCCAACCCTCCTCCTTTGTGATCTCCATCAGGTCACTAACCTCTTTGATAGGGTCATCTATGGTTACTAAAAAAAATTAAAGTGTGGTTAAAACAGGAAGACCGTACATTTCAATTTCAATATCTGTTCGGGAATTTACTTTAAAAAACTAACTTTTCATGAAATATAAAACTACTGTACAGCTGCCATGCGAATGTACAGTTCTCTGGTCTCTTCCTTACCTCTCCTGGTGTTAATTGGGCCTCCCCTCATAGCCAAGACCAGTTTCAAAGTGCAGCCCTCTGCAATACTGCAAACACAAACAGACTGATGATCAATAAAAGGAGAATACGTGAAGAGTATTGGAATGCATTCTCCAGTGTAAGTAATTGTAATGGGGGAGAGGGAAATAACAGTAGCATATCTACATTTAGGGTTACATGCATTACTTCTGAAGCAGAAGGGAAATGCTCTAATATAAAGTTTACAGCACTCAAAGCGTCAGGATGATTTCCAGATGAACTTAAGTGCATGACTGGTAATTCCACTGGAACATTTGTTTCTGATGAGCAAATGTTTCATTGTCTACAGTCCCTTTCTGCTTCTAACACTTCAAAAGCATGCAGCAGCTTGATAGGCAAGTCTAGCAAGATCTCACCAGAGGCTGTTCATGTGGGAAATTAAGTGACAAGCACCCATAACAATATCACTATTTGCAGCCAGCAGAGCACTGGAGGGTGAGGTCTGCATCTCATAAACTGACAAGGGTGGAGGGGCAAGCTCTCCAAATATGACCAGTGTGTCACTTTTCTCATCTGCCTCTATATCTCTGGCTCATTTACAATATGTTGAACTGAATTAAGTCCCCACCACAGCCACAAGGCTTTTAAAGTGCACATGTAAATGACTCTAAATGAACGCAGGGCGAATTCAAACATATTGCTAGTAATTTGTCTAACAAGCTAGTTGTCTGTGATTTTGCCTGTGTCAGTGCTCTGCAGGACAGAAAGCAGGAATAGATGTACCCATAGTCGTGTAGACAGTGTTTATCATCTAGCTCCAGATTGTTCCAGATAAGGTGTTGCTGGGCAACCGGGATACCTTTACAGAGACACAGACAGAGAGTAGAAAATAGAAAACAAGCACCTGTTCATATTTCATAGACTAAGTTCACAAATATGACAGAAAGGCAAGACCGAAGCATCCATAGCACACGAAAGATGATTCATGTCTGCCCCCTAAAGACAGAACTATGTAATTGCTGAAAAATAGCAAATGACAGAACAGAAGCATTATTAAAATAGTTAATATTTTTGTTTTACTTGTTGATGTGCTAAAGGGCTCTCACCCTTTAGCAGACAGCTTATCTTGCAGCTAAAACTGTTAAATACTACTATACGTCTACATCATATCTAATATTATTATTAATATTATATCTATATAATAATATTATTACCAAAATAATAAGACTCCAGTTGAGGATGACAGCCTAAGGAATACAAAGGGTCTGTAGAGCCACTCCTTAAAATTAGATGGAGTGTATTCATAGTCAGGAAGCTCTCTGTTCCCCCAGAGTGAACTCTGTTAGTGTTAGCGAGTGTTAGTGAGGGAGCAGTGCTCTTTTCATTGCAGAGTGGTTTTCTCCATCACAAACACACTTTGCTTGGCTGACACACTCAGAGTGGCCCTATCTTACCAAAACTGAAAACAGCAGCAACGAATGTAGCTATGAAAGGTCATCTTTATCTACAGAAAAAAAAGCAATCTCAGAGGACAGCCAAGGTCAAAATGAGTGAATAAATGAGAACGGGTACTTAATTCAGATGAACTTGGAGTGTAACCAAGAGTTTTCTTCCGATCAATTTTTGGCATTAAAAAAAAAAAAAAAGCTTGTTATGCAGCTCTGATGCTGCATGCCTACTGATGAAGTCGAAAGCACAAACCATGTACACGTTTTAGAAGATACAGTTGTGCAAAACTTCCCAGAGCAGTTATACAGAGAGCAACACACAGGAGACAGAATACAAAATGATCAAACAAATGACTCCTCATATTCACAGTCTATAAAATAATTGATCCAGCTTGCTGGCTCAATCAGGGCAATATCCTGACTTATAAAGTATGGACACTATTCCCCAACCGCATGCAAACTACACGTGTGTGTGCTTTGTACCTTCCAGTCTCTGGATCTTTGCCTTGACTGAAATGACAGCCTCAAAGAGCAACACACGCAGCTCAAAACAGGTCCCTGTCAGGGTCTCTATGAAGAGCTCCATAGTGTCATAGAAAGGGAGCTTATAGTGAAAAGCTCCCACGCTGTCATCATTAAAGAAGGGTGGCTCCTTCCTGTTGGTCATCTTGGCAGGTTAGGGCGAGAGACTTTGGGGATATGGTTAAATGGGAGGGCTGGCCCAAGATGAAGGAGAGAGGGACAGGCACTGCTCTCTAGCCTCACAACCGTCACACATCATGCAGGACGACCACAGCTGTGAGTAGAAACAAAAGCATGGTATGATTATCATAACTTTTTAGAAGGTTTGGCTAGTTTAACCATTCACTGCCCCTGCAATAAAGTGTCGAAAAAATACTGTATGTGATTCCCACAAGTCGAAAATTCACTTATGATAGTCTATGCTCTGAAATTGGACCTTTGCAATTCAGTTTAGGAGCAACATTCTTTTGAATTGCACATGAATGCATCCTTTTGACAGACTTCTCAATCAATCTATGCATCAACTGCATTTTTAGGCAGACATTAATATATTTTTGGGTAAATGGAAATCTATTTGGGTGAACCGCACAAATGTATATATGGGAAATGCTGCATGACTAAGGGATATTCACGTCATGAATAACATAAGAATTAAGTAATCCATCGGATGTGGTAGTTGTGTTGGCAACACAAACCGGACAGACGAGTGTAAACAGACAAAAACATGCTCATGTATGTAATAAAAGTCAGTAAGACTGAAACTGTGAAATTATTTTAGAACAAGGGCATGTATCAGTGGCAGCCGACATGTGCAACAGTCTCATACAATATTTAGTCCAGCAGTTAAGTCCCTGGCCAAAATTCAAGGGGATCAGGTGTGTTACATAAGCTCATCAGTGGTATGAAGTGTCCTGAGCCTGATCGCGGCCTCTGACAGATCACATCTTATGTCACTTGACTCAACATCCTACAAAATGTTATCCAAAGGTTAGTCCAGTCGTGCTTTTACTTATTAACTTATAATAAAAAGAGGAGTTCTACATTTTAAATGTGATGTCATAGCACTTTGGTTAATGTGGGCATGCCATTCTACAGTCAAGTACAAGCAGAAACAACAGAAGAATATATGTTTTCAGTTTTCCTCCTTTGAACCCAGAATAATACATGGCGATATATGATCTCGTCCCTTTGTATTTTAGAGATACAATGGACCACAGGCTGCACGCAGACCCTTGCATTTGAGATCTTTCCACTTTACTGGGGACGTTACTGGTGCCTGACAGGAGCTCAGGTAACCAGTCATGCCCACACAAATGTACACACAGGTGAATAACACTGCCTGATGGCTCGATGGCGTAAGCATCATCAGAGGCCTGGGCTGTATGTTCAGAGACTTGTGGGTTATCAACAGGCCATTGTCTGAAGAAAACGCCTCGGTTGTCATGTTACGGGCGACGCTTCTACGTGAAGCAGACTCGACGTTAACCAAACGGTAGTTGACATCATTAAGGTCAGAAGCCACATACCAGGTCAGCGAGAAGAGAGAAACTAGGTCAATGTCGGAGACGAAGGGAGCTGAAAAGTCGCCTCAATAAGAGTCCAGCGGCTAACGTCAGCGAAAAAAGGAGCTCACAAGTCGTGTTTAAACATACCAGTGTTCACAAGGCAGCTTCAGTCCCGGTTTAACGGCCGTATTTCATCATTAAAACCCGCCGGCCCGGTATCTTCTGCTGAAACACAGTCGTCCAACCCCGTCTATCCGACGCTGCCCGTGTTAGCTTCCGTTGCCATGTTAGCCAACAACTCAAACAATGGCTACCTTCCTCAGCGGCTAGCTAGCAGGATGCGAGGCTGCATCTGGAGGCGTCGGTCCTCCGGTGTGACGTGGCCTTCAAGTCAGAGCAGCACTTCATCCCAGTAACCCTAAACACGACACCTGGACCCGAGCGGACTGTCGGCCGTGGTCGATAGCCGTGGTCCGCTGGTCGGCGACATCGTCGTACCTGTCAGAAGCGGTCGAACGACACCTTTGTGGTTTCATTTGATTGACAGAAAAATGAACCAATTGGCGCCAGGGACGGTGGAGTGGGCTGGACAACACAGTCAAATGTTGACAATTTGACATCCTCCTAAGTTAGGAAACAAATTGGCATAACATAGACAATTGTCTGCCATACTAGTCGTTATAATCGGCAATTATCACAGGTTCTAAAATAAATAGTAAAACTCGCTATATCAGTTAATATAAAACCTTTGGCCGCCAATGATTGACTTTCTTCATCAATAAATAAACAGTGAACGTTAAAACACTTAAATCATCTTAAAACATAATTTAAAACAAAGAGACCCGTTTCCAATGTGTCTGTTTTTAAAAGGGTTGACAAAAAGGCTGTTAATGCCATGTTCAAGGCACAAACAGATATAAAAAAGTCTCCCCAAGTGTGCACTGATAGTTTTTGAAGCATTTACTTATTAACGTTCCCTAATGTTGAGGTTATAGAATCTCTAGCAACCAGGGAGATTTCTCTTTAAATGTTAATAAGCTTAAATTCTTCCTTTTTTTATTTTATTATTCCTAACCTAGGAACAGTAAAAAAAAAACTCAATCATCCAAAAAGTTTTACAAAAATAGTGTACTAATTGCAGATCTAATGTTCCCCTTCTCCTGAATGGACACTGATCAATATCTAAGTCTAAAAAGACACGATGCACATGAGGCCAAGTGACTTGGAGAAGAAAAGAAAAGAAAAAAAATCACACTCATTTCAGATAGCATAAAATATGTTTCTTTTTAGTTATTAAAAATGAATTTCTGTTTTCATCACAGCCAAAGTTAAGAAATTGGCAAATTTCTTATTAATAAAAACATTGTCAAAATGCCTAAGACAGTAAGTAAACACATTGATTTCTCATCACCATGATATGGCACAAATCCAAAGACATGGAATCTCAACATGGAAAAGCAAAAGGATAGACATCTTCCAAACGAACAAAACAATTTACTGTTAATTTCTGCAGGCTTTGAGGCTAAGCATATGGTATGCTTATAAAGTGCTAATATGTATAATAAAGAGTAACAGTATGTTATAACTGTTACATAATATGATCTGATACTGAGATGATTTTGGAAGTGCTGTCATAAGATGCTTGGAATAATTTTCATTTGAAAATCTGTATCTGGCAAAAATAAGCCCCAGGATTTATAAGATTTCAAATGAATAAATACTCTATCAACAGTGTATCCGATCTCCAATCATTCAGACGATCCAAATGGCAAACAACTTTAACCACAATTGTACAAATCTTGCTGCTAACAGTTCAGTTTCCACCAAGAGCATTTAGTGGGTCATCAAATATGTTGCTTGAATCCGCCTCTGCACTGGTCTCCTGAGAGCGTGGTGTTTTCTTTGATTTTTGGGGAGCCTTCGTGACTGGTTTTACTGTGCTTGGTGAAAATATGTCATCTTTAAAGAACAAAGAGATGGACAAAATATCTGGTTAAATATGCAGATAAAAAAAAAGAAAAAAAGTAGACCACAAGTTTCAAAAATCTGCTTTAAAAAAACATGAATGCCTGTATGCTTACCCATGTCATCCTTGAATATTGACTTGGTCTCTCCCTTTGTCTTGGACTTCTGTTTTGGTTTTAAAGTGTCCGTCAGGTCAGCAAAAATGTCTATGTTGTCATCGAACAAACTGGCATCAAGGGTCTTCTCTTTGTGCTTCTTGTGAGCTTTAGGCACGGCGGAAACTTCATCCTGAGAATTCAGCAGATAAGAGGAAAGACATGAAACATATTCTTATGATGGCAAAGAAAACCTTGACAGTATTACCATCAATGTAAAATAAATATACCTGGAAGATGTCCTGCTTTGAAAAACTGCTGCTATTCTTGATTTCTTTACTACTTGTGGAGGCCTGAGAGGAGCTGTTGCTCACTCCAAAGATGTCCTCATCATCGTCATCTTCCTCCAAAAAGGGTGTGGCTTTCTTTGTTGTTGACCTTGGTTTGACCTTTTGGAAAAGGTCACCAGTGTTGGCATCAAAAATGGATGGGAGAGTGCTTTCATCTTTGTCTTTCTTCAATCCCGCCCCACTACTGGCCTGAGGTTGTGTAGTCTTGGTAGTTTGTCTGGTGGAGGGTGTGTTAGTGACTGAGGGGGCCCCAAACAGACTGTCAGAGCCAAAAAGGTCATCATCATCAGAAGACGGCAGCACCTTGCTACTGCTGCCAGCTTTACTGATGTCTTTCTTTCCAGTGTTCAGTACAGGCGGTCTAGGGGAAGTCTCGGAGAGAGATGATAGAGATGGTGAGGAGGCGGGCAGGGCAGCTGGTGCAGCAGAGTTAGCTAATACAGGACTGGCATGCGTCTGGCTGGACTTTTCTGGTGGCGGTAAGGCTAAATTAGACAGACTCGGATTGGGCCCAGAAACTTTTCCACCATCCGTCTCTTCTTTATCCTTTAAAGATTTGTGGGCTGCTTGCTGCCTCGCTGCTCTGGACTGGGGTCTCCTTTGTCCAGAACCTTTGGCACGACTCTGCATGACAGAAGATTTGAGCTCACAATATCAAAATCCGAGCGACGGAAAAGCAACTAAAAGACTATTAGATAACAGATTTATTTCTCCAGGGATCAAAAACCCACCTTGTGCGCGCTCTCCAGTGTCGTAACCAGAACTGGGGTGTCGAAGTTCACACCTCCCTTCTGGGCTCCTATAGGAGTTGTGGCAGGGCTGAGGCTCAGGCTGGAGCTGGACAACCCTGGCATACTGGGGGTAGCACCAGGGAGCAACGCAGTGGGGTCTATCATCAGATTGGCCTGATTATGACAAGATCGGACACACCAATACAATCATTTGTCAAGGAGAAAAAGACACAATGGACGCTGAACAGTGACCAAATACAATTTAAACAGATGTTCCACCTAAGTACACATTTACAATTGCTCTCTTTTCATGAAGTTTATCAGAGTGGTTCCAAGCAGAAGACCATTTGAAGGAAAATGAAAAGAACAGGACTGTGGATGAAAATGAGGCAAGAGCAAGATGCAATCATATCTTGTGAAACTGAAAGAAAGAGCAAATTCTTCCAGCTAAGCAAATTGAAATTAAAGCAGATAATTATCTTCATATTGGTAGTCATGCTGCGGTTTCGTAGCCAAGCTTTTAAGTTGGAATATGAAAAAGACCAAACAGAAGACACCTTGAAAGAGAAATTGTGGAAGAGAAAATAGAAGAGACTTTTCTCAGGAGGAATCAAGAGTGAAATGTCAGGAATGAAGACTTTTGATTCAATAAAAACAAAAATATTACTTGAAGTTTCCCAATCCTTGATGAAGAATCTTTAGGTTTTACAGGTCTTGGTTCAGGCTTCTGTGTGGTCAGATTATAGCAGTTTCAGAATGTAATCCAATGAAGACATTTCTTGTTTTTCATCTAGCAACAACACTGTGTGTCTATCACAACATATCAAAAATAAAATAGTAAGAAAAACAGATAATAACGGCAAACAGCATGGACACACAGGTATGAATGTTTATGGCTCAAAAAAACAACAACAGTCCATCATATTATTGAAATAGACACTGACAGTAGACTCACCTGAATCTCTGATACAGATTCTGGACTTGCTAGGGGTGCTTTGTCAATAGGTTTACTGGGCTTCTCTGCTACTTTCTGAGAACAAAAATTAAAGAGAGAGATCAAAGTTCTCCCGCTGATATACATTTTGCGGTTCAGTTCATTGCATATTTATACAGCTGGTGTAAAATGCAATGTTAGGGCAGCAGGAATCTAGCATAATTCCAAATCACTACAAAATAATAAAATTGCTACCGGCGGAGGAGCTTTTGGCTTGATGGAGCTGAAGAGGTCATCCTCATCATCCTCTGCAAACAGACTTTGTATTGCTGGCTTCGCTTCGCTGAGCTTGGAGCTCTGAAAAGCAAACAGTCACGTATCTTTATCATCTTGTAAAAGACGTCTGCATCTGGTCTTTGTGCATAAAGGTATGCTATAATGCTAATGCTACTGCAATGTAAATATCTAATTAACTTCACTCAACTAAACAGTTTGACACAGTATGCAGTCGAGTTAAATATTACAAACAACCAAACAGATAAGAATATCTAATATACTGACCGCAGCTTTGCCTGAAGTGGCAAACAGATCAACATCTGGGTCATTGTCCTTCTGCTGCGTCTGACTGAACAGAAGCTCCTCATCCTGGAACACACCTGTGCTTGTTGCTTGTGGCCGCTCCTCCGTAGGCTGAAAATAAAGACACACATTTTATACCTTGAGAAACAGCACAGCAATGCACCTGAAACATTTGTTCACTCTATTCTTAGGTTTACTGTATAATCATACAAACCTTTAGTGTGTTGCTTGCTGTGGGTTTACTGGGTGTAAATATCGGCTCATTCCAATCCGATTCATCTTCCTCTTCATTATCGAACAGACTAACAGCGTTTGTTTTGACTTTCTCTTCCTTCCTGACATTGGGTGGTGGGCTGTCCTTAGAGAGGAAGCTGTCATCATTGTCGACTTCATCCAACAGGCTCTTTGTCTGCTTTTTGGCAAAAACGTCGATGCCTCCAAAAAGACTGGCTGCTCCAGCAGGCTTCTTTTTACTTTCGCTGATCTCCGGCGAGGGCGCTGATGGGATCGGCTCAGGGCTCACCGCTGCAGGCCTCTTCTGCTCTGAAGGCTTGTCCTGTGCTGCGGTTCCAGAAACTATAACCTCCTCTGATTCCTCCAATAGGGAGGACGACTGAGAGGCTGCAGGCGGTGTCTGAAGAATACATATTATATTTATATTTAATCTCAGTGTGGGAGATAATGCAAATTACATGGTGTGAAAAAGGTATTACAGCAAGATTTAAATATCACTTTTGTTGGGAAACTCATTGAGCCAACTTTTCTAATTTGATGTTTTCTGTTTAACTGAAAGATCTAAACGGTGCTCAAGGGAATGAGTCAATTATTTCACCCCTTAAGCCTGTTAAACCTTTTTAAAGCCCACTGGAGGAAAGCTACAAAACAAGATTATTTTTCATGACAAATGTGAAGTAAGAAAAAAGGTTAGTGCACTCACTTTAGCAGCTGGGGCTGCAGTGTTTGTGTTGACAGCAGGTTTGATGCCAGAGACGGATCCTTTATCTTCATCGTCATCAAACTCATCTTCAAACAAGAGAGCGACTCTCTGAGATTTCTTCTGACTATGTGAAGAGCGACAGAATGAGAGGAAAGGTAAGAATTCCGAGCAATACGATATATTTTAAAACACCATGTTTAAAGTGATATTAATACAATTGTAAAAGCGAGCAGGTATGTTTTTGCACTGTTCATCCTTACAAGTGTGCATACCTTGACTCTGTCGTTGGAGCAAACAGGTCATCTTCATCATCGTTATCAAAGAGGCTGCTTTTGTGAGACATTTTGGCACTGGTGAGACCGGAGGGGGCACTGGCACTCGGCTTCATCCCGCCTGTCTTTACCTCTGGCTTCCCCGCACTACTTATAGAACTCACCCACTGGTCCTGTCATTCAAATGTTCAGGAAAATAATGTACCACATTGTAGGCCCCCTTAAACATTGGTATGCAGCAGTAAATATGATTCTTTGTATTCTCATACCTCATCGTCACTGAAGAGGGAGCTGGACACGGCTGTACGGAGTTGTGGTGTGGAGGCTTTAGCTGGATTAGGTTTCGCTTTAGACTTAGCTGCAGATGCAAACAGGTCCTGTAAGGTGAAGAACCACATTATTGTAATGTACTCACAGCAAAAGCGCAAGCTAATTCAGTGTTGTCCAAGTGTGTGAAATATGAGTTTATTATTCTCACCTCTTCTTCCTCATCATCAAATAATGACAAAGGGGCCTTGCTGGTTTTGCCATGGCTTGTAAACTCAGGCTTAGACTGGCTCTTGGTGATAGTTGGATATTCCTATAGAAGGCAAATACACATAGAGTGTAATTAAATGTGTTATGACTGTTATCTCTTTTTTTTTTTTATATTGGAATTTGAGAGCCGTACCTGCGTGTCTTCATCATCAGAGAAGAGGCCTCTCGTCTGGGGTTTCTGAGTCTGCTTGACAGCAGCCTTAGCAGCATCGGGAGCCGGCCCATTCTGAAATGCATAACATGAAGATGAAAATTTAATATAAATAGTTTTCTAAATCATAGCTTCCTTTTTAGAAATATGAGGTTTAGTCTTGAAAGAAAATACCTGTGCTGAACAAAGAGAATTGAACTGTATCAACAATAGTAAAGGCCAGCAGTGCACTCTAAACTAAATCAAATTTGGCCTTTTCTCAGACTGCACTTGGTGGCACTCAGAGCAAACATCAATATACTGACTGCAACTAGGTCTGTTCATGTAATGGCATCCATGCCTGATAAATTAGCTTATGAGTCAATGTAGACAGGACCTCTAAACAAAATGTGAACATATCGTAAAACTAAAACTGGTAGAATTTTGTAGATAAAAAAAAATACTCTGTGGCCGATACCAGTTGATGGTGTATTAGGAGGCAGTGAAACAACTTTTTTGTGTTTTTCGGTTAACACAGCAAATTAGATTTGGTCCAGAGTGTATTGTGAGACAGTATCCAGACCTTCACAGATTTCTCAGACTCTTCGCTGGGAGACGGTGAACGTTTCTTCAGGCCCTCATTGAGCAAGCTTTGAGTCCCGGGTCCAAACATAGAGATGGCCCCTGCTGGCATCTAAACATACCAATGAATCATCAACATAGGAACTCTTCTACAGACCACAAAAACTCAATTTAGATCCACTAAATACAATATGTAATTAATTATAATGTCATGTTCAACTGTATTGAGACACTTGAACGTTGATCTTTACCCTTTTCTCAGGTTGTTTAACCTGCTCTTCCACTACCTCCTTCTTGCTCTGTGCTGGAGTTGGAGCACTGTACTTCTGACTGAATATGTCACCATCGTCGTCATCTTCTTCATCGAAAAGGTCGATAGCTTTCGTGGGCTTCTTGAGTCCGGCTGAAAAAGAGGGAAACGCAACCAACACAGGGGGGTTTGAGGGTGAGGATCCCACTTGAACCTGGACTGGAGCACTGAAGTGCCCGTTCTCTCACGCACTTACCAGAGTCAGACTTTATCAGGCTTGTACCACTGAAGAAGTCATCATCCTCATCCTCCTCATCAAACAGCCCACCTCCTCCTTCACCAAAAGCAGCTCCCGTAGGAATCTGTTTGGAGGCAGCACTGGTCTTAGGAACTGGAGTCCCATTCTCTTTGCTCTCGACTGATTCAGATTCAATCCCTGAACGGAATAGGCTGTCATCTGTGGAAAGAAAGTTGTTTGGTTGAGGACGATGAAGCAGACAAGAACTTGATATTGGCTGTCATACAAGTTAATGCTTCTACCTGGGAATACTGAAATGGCACCTGCCAGAATCTTCTTTCCAGATTTGACAGATTCTGGAATGGAAAAGAAAACGGTATGTGTTAATTTGCAAGTCCAGTTTTTTTTCTATATGTTTGTACAAATCTTATGTATAAGTCTTTGTCTTGAAAAAATTAAGTCTAACCTGCAGTTTGAGATGTGCTTTTCATGCTTTCATTCAGCACCTTTTTTTCCTCGGACATAGGAGGTTTTGGAGTATCAGAGAAAAGATCACCCTAAATTACATAACACAACACATCACAGGTCAACATCTGGTCCAGAGTTTATGGGACTGAAGAAGAGGGGGCTCTGAAAATCATTTGGATTCATATACCTCCTCATCATCGTCAAACAGGCCTCTTCCTCCACTGAAGAGGCCACTTTTCCCTCCAAATGGGGAGAAGTCATCATCATCCATCTTCGGTGGCTTAAACATGTCATCACTGTCCTCTTCAGCTGCTGTTACAATGGACACAAACAGTATTGGAGCATACTGAGAACAACGGGCCTGCTGTGTAAATAAGTAATGGAAAATTAAACAAAAAGTTTGAATCGTTCTGATGATGAATGAAAGTCCTACCCTGTGGCTTTGCAGGCTTTGGTTCTTTCCTGCTTTTACTTTTCTTCTTAGATGACAATGCTTCAAAGACATGACATGGTAGATACACAAAACCATGAGCATGCACATGCAACAATGTCATTATTTAAATCTCAAATATAAACTTTGATGCCGTGTTAAATTAAATATGAAAAGTGGGAATAACAAAAAGGAGATGATATGCTGCCAGTTGGTTGATAATGACTGTGACTTACATGCGCGATCTCCTTCTGGTTTGTTAACTGGTTCCCCTTTGATTCGGGCTGCCAGCTCATCAGCAAAAGATGATGGGCCAGTGTTCTGAATATGATATAAAAAATTACAAAAGATATACAAACAATATCCCCAAGAAACTGAAGATCATATATGAATGATTTCAGAGTAAAATTACAAATAACCCATCCACTAAACATATCTCTTCAGTATTCAAGCGAAGTTAGAAGAGGCATACCTTTGTGCTGTCGTCGTCGTCGTCATCATCTTCATCCCTGTCTGATTCTCCAAATATGTCAGAATCCTCATCCTCTTCCTCTTCATCCTCATAACTCAACATGGATGACTTCTAAGTGAGGGTTGGAAGAGAATGAAAAATGATTGGCTTGTTCAGCTTGAATGTAAACTTTGATGTGTTTTAGCAGGCTGGCAGCCAAGCTTACCTTCCTAATATTATTGTGACCTTCATCCTCCTCCTGATTAAAGTCATCATCTGAATGCTGTTGAATGAATAAATGCATACATTGAAATTTAATTTTCCTGTGGAATATGAAAAATGTGTAACCTTGAAAAACATTGTGAAAGAAAAGGAAAAAGTCTCACAAGTGCTTCTTTGCCATCTTCGCTCTCAATTACACTGTCTCTGTCACTGTCCACTGACATTTCTGGAGAGAGAATCATACAAATACATGAGGGAAAATAAACACCATAACAAAGGAGCGCCTGAAGAAGCTGCCATGAGAATATTACCATCACTGGAGAGGTCACCAAGTCCAACATCCTCTTGTTCCATGAAGGCCTGGGAACCAATCAGATATGGAAGTGGTCTGTCCACATAAAGGTCCTAAAAGAAAAATGACCAAAAAAAAGACACCCAGGATAAATAACATTCATGTAAAGATGCATTGTCACATGCATTATTGCAATAATTGTAAATTACTGCTTCAAGATTAAGAACACACCTTGGGCTCCAGGATGGCCTCCACTCTGCCTGTGACCTCCTCATCCTCTGAATCAGAGTTTCCTGCTTTGATGTCCAGATGCTCAAAGGCTGACTCCAGCACTCTCAGACCATGGTTTACTGCTTCCTGCATCTTAGGGATCAACGATGCCTCTTTCTGCTCTCGAGTTTTCTCCTTTAGGGAAAAAAGGACTTTCACAGGTCGATACAAGACTTGTGGATAACATACTGTGGCCATTTTATCCCTGACATAAGAATACTGAAAAGCACCATTCAGTATTATACTGGTTGGTCAGTGTTGTGCTCCATGCCATCAAATGTTAAGACCAGGAAGGGTGAGTTATCTGAGTTACCTGTTCAGGCTGCTTCTCCAAAGCATCAGCCTTGGGAATAGTCTCTTCTACCTCTTCATCATACACTCTCTGTAACATGACACAAAGTAAACAGATGTTTTATATCACCAGATAGATTACATCATGTAATCTGCAACATTTTTGTTCCAAAAGTACACAAACAAGTAGAGTGATAGTATAACAGGCAAAACTGAAGTAGAACTAAAAAGTATAAATGATATACATTACATTTTCTATAAACTGTGTATTGGAAAGCATAAGAAAGTCGTTAAAGACAGAGTGCAAGCAGCTATCTGTGTTCTTGGTGTCACGGATCAGACTGTCCAACTGCTTTTCAATATCATGGGTTTTTGACAGCATTCTCTGGGAGAAGTCTTGGAGAAACAGGAAGAGCTGTGAAGGAAAAAAAAAAAAACTTATGAAGACAGTTGTTC
Source organism: Myoxocephalus aenaeus (assembly GCA_038501785.1). Taxonomy (NCBI): domain Eukaryota; kingdom Metazoa; phylum Chordata; class Actinopteri; order Perciformes; family Cottidae; genus Myoxocephalus; species Myoxocephalus aenaeus. Next base: position 6,665,308 of record JBAMJR010000028.1, on the reverse strand, counting down.
CTTTCAATACACCAAAGCATAACACACATTTTACAATCTCCTCAGATTTCTGCAGGATTTTGATGATGATGAATTACTTGGCCTATTTGTAAGCTAGGAACAAAGTTTCTGACTTACTCCTGAGTCAGCTGCCAGGGACCAGTTGGCACTGTTCTGCCGCATCTCTTCAAGAGTCCAGGGTCTCTCCCAAATCTGAGCATCTTTCCTGAGGTGGTCATTCCTACTTGGGCCATTTGCTACTCCCTCTGGCAACCCACTCATCTGCAATCAGATCACTCAATTAAATATTCAGAAGGGCTTTTAAACATCGGTCATTAATAAATTATTACAAGAAAACTCCACTTGAAATAAAATGCTTCTTCTTCTTCTTATGCAACAACGTGGCTCAGATATTCATTTTATTTGAATTTATATACTGTCTATGATTAGAATGAGTCTCTGCCTAATGTAAACAGCTGATAGACTGTTTGAACATAAAAGCTTGTTGGGAGGAAATAGCATTGATTTCAACTTTAAATGGCAACAACATGCGGTCTTCTGCATATTTGAAACAATATTGCTCAAGCTCGAACCATAAACTGTAGTGATGCTATCATGTAGAAATAAGTAATGGAGCTGCTCTATAGTCAATGAAGATTGGAACAACTCTGTGTCACCGTTGCAGCACAGATAGTGATATCACTGGGACATGTTGCATGCCCTTCATTAAGTTCCTTCAAAATCGTAAAAGAAACACTATGCAAACAGCAAAATACTGCATCAGTGAAAAAGAAACCTACATTAAAACACAAGTACAAAAGTTAACAGAGGAAATACGGTATGTGGCAGGACTGTGGCATTCCTCCAGAGAGAGGCCAAATAAATCACCCATCATGCCTCCAAACAACTAAACAACCAATATGAAGTGATTTCCTCTGGTCAAAGGTTTAAACCTCCAATCTGTAAAATAAACGAGGCACAAACATAATTCATCCCAATGTGTTTGTGTGTGTGATGTGTATATGGCAGAACATATTGGAATATAGGTTCCACGTAGTCCCGAGTCAGATTCAATGTCAATAGAACAAGTCCAAAAACTGATGACACATTACATTCACAGTGTTGTTGCCCGGATTTCCTGTTCATTGGAGGTATGCGTTTGCATGTGCAGGTATCGACTTTGGTTTAAAGAGTTACTGAAATACAACACAATAAATTACACATTAGCTAACTCGTAACGTGATCTTTCCTTAACTAATGTAGTTGTACTGCTACACTTCCGATACAACAACTTAAGCTAGCTTTGGCGAATACAATAAGGTGATACATTTGCGGAGGATAACACGTTGCGTCCATGAGGAGATGTCCTAATGCGATTTCCTCCTGCAAGCTTCCACATTCAAGTAGGCTTGTGGAAGAGAACGCGGGGGCTGTTTGGTTAGCAGCTAGTCAAACTTAGCTAGCAAACAGCATCGTTAGCTCTAGCAGCGGCTCCAGGCGACACACACAGCCAAACATCTCCCCAAATGTGAGCGCTTCTGTGCTTACCTTGAACAACTCTGGTCAACTGCTGATCACGACGGTCAACTGTGGTCAGATACGACGTAAAAAAACAAGATCGATTATGCTAAATTTGGCCTTTCCCTCATTGGTCTTCTGACAGGTCAGCCATGTTCTGTCTGCAGACAGTCACCTGACCGCCGTCGCCTAGCAACCCATTCAAAGTGGGGCGGAGTCGAACATCAGACGTTCCTTTGACTGTCACTCAGACTATCTTGTCCCAACAAAGAGCCGCTTTCAGTCAATACTTTTACCATAGACTTCTCCGTGTGTCTCCAACCGAGTGAGTGTGTGTGTGTGTGTGTGTGTGTGTGTGTGTGTGTGTGATTAATACTACGTCATCCAAAGTTATCTGTTTTAATCACTAACTCTCGTTCACTCATTCACCACCGGGATCTGCGTTCCGTTCGCAGGAGCGCGCACAGCGTGAACTACCACACGTTGTAACATCTGCGGAGGCCAAATACTGTTGAAAACGATTTACTCTTCTTTTTGGGGTTCAATGATGATAAATTGATGAATTTTGAAAAGAAACTGAAACAAACCGTCACTACTAACGCAAATAAGCTAGTCATGTTAGTTCGACTCTCGCGAATATATTCATATTGATAACACTGGAGGGAGTGGACTACATTGTGCTTGGCACCTTCGAACAAAAGCAACAAAGAATTGTGTGAACAAATTAAACGTTAGTTATGTAAACAAAGTGTATTTTTTTTATTTGGCAACATCTATAAAAAAGTATTAAATCATTAAAAAAATATTTTCCAAAAAGGAGTCTTTAACAAAGTGCACACATCCAACAAAATAGCAAAATTATTACAATAATTGAACAAAAAAGATTGTGTACCTTGTATCACATATTTACACAGTTACTTTAAGAACTTTTTTGTCACAGTAAGAAACGCACAGGTGTACATATTACTTCAATGAGGTCCTTCAGTTTCAGTCACACCGTCTCTATGTACTGGGACGTTTGAAAAGAACAGAGCTTGGTTATTGGGAATGCCTGCGTCTCTTTCCCACCATGGCCAGAGCTTACTGCAGGTACCACTGTAGGTAACTAAACAATATCGTCTGAAAAACCTCAAACTTGGTTTCTAAACTGATAACTTACAATAAACCTGTTGCATAGTCAAGTAGATTTTGAACATTGGGTCACATTGTTCCACTTGAGGCTGTTTTGCAGCAGAAAGTTGTTCATATGGTACATGAGCTTTTCAGGTTTACAGAGTTATACAGCGAGAAATTACTTAAATTCAATAAATGAAAAAAAAAGCCACAGGTTGTTGTGGGCACTCAACAGCAGTAATATATACAGTAAGACAAGTAAAGGAGTCAAAACAGAGGTGCAGCGAGAAATAATTTACATACAATTTTGACAAGTGATTATATTAAAAAGACATACTAAAACAAATATTTAGGTTTTTGTGCAACACGAACCAAAAACTAACTTCGCTCTTAAAATGCTTTTATTCATAAATATACAATTAGCATTTGTATTTGTATTGACAAAGAAACGTGAGGGTTAGGGATAGAGGGGGATGAGCAAATAGTGCAAATTGAGCTTAACATTAAAAGGCACGAGCTGATGATAAATAAAATCTCTATGAACCTAAATCAGATGCTGCAACCTGGTTGTGGTGAGATGTTTCTCTCGTCTCAAACAGATGTTCAGTCTCCACCACAGTACTCTCCATGTCCCCAGCCTCCATTTGCTCGTGTACTTTAGGCTCCATCTCTTGGTTCAACTCTATTTCTTCTAGCTTCAAGTCGTACCCTGTCTCGTTTGTGTCATCCATTGTATCGTCTCCCTCTTCCTTCTCCTCGTCAATCATTAAAACCTCTTCAGTTTCATTGGTTCCCGCTTCTTCATCCGAGGAGGACATCACAGGCCCCTCTCCATCACCACCTTTGTCCATCTCCTGCACTTCTTGGCTGCTTGTCAATGTATCAGCAGGCTGCCAATAATCATACAACTTGCCCTACAGGAGGAAAATATACATTTGTAAATCAGACTGATACAATCTTTTGACTGTATTAGAGAACTCCTAAACGGAATCCAGCTTTTATCTGTCTGAGGAAAACACGGTGCATTAAATGTTCATATATACACATATAAATAAAAGAGTACTGTACATGGAGAGGCCTGGTCCTCTGAAGGAGCATCTGCCACTTGGTGTAGATCCTGGCCACCAGGTCCTTGACCTGGAGGGAGAGGAGGAAGACAGACGTTGTCAAGCACACAGCTTCTAGAGAGCACCTCCTAGTTTTAATGATTGCTTGCATGATTGCATTTTGAAACCAAGTCAGCAATGATTGATTCACTTATCAACAATTATGATTTTCATATTGGGTTTTGGTCTGTTTGACGAACAATAGCAGCAATCTAAAGACGCCACCGTGGGCTCTGGGAAAATGTTTGTATGTACAGGTGTGTATACACATACATACTGCCATCTTTTAGACTAAGCAATTCATTGATTAATTAAGAAAATAATCAGCAGTTTAATCTATATTACCAAAAAAAATATTGAGTTGCTTCCACAACATCTATACATTACAAAAGCCAATTTCTTTACTCAACATTTAAAAAGTGAAAATTCTAGTTTGAATACTTAGGAATTAAACTTTTGTTCATTACTGGTGTGCTGCACTTGATGGACACAGGGGGAAAAACAAAATGACATTTGTGAACCAAATGACTATCACATCTACTGTATACTTCCCAATTCAATTTGGTTTAACTGTCAATTATTGCTTTTATGAAAACCTCTGCAGTGGTGCTTTGACTGGTCTGTCTTTCAGGCCTCCCTTTGTTCCTTTTACCAAATACTAAGGCCTTGGAGTTAAACGGTTTTCTCCAGAAGGGGACAAAACTGCTCATAATGTTAGTAGTAAAGAGAACCTCAAGTCTGGATGGAGCAGCATTCATGTAACGGCCTGTGCAACAGCAGAGACCATGTTGCTCATGCCGTTACATCCGCTGAGCAGCTGGTTAATGACACAAACAGCTTTTACTTGAGATTCAACAATAATAATTTCTGTGATGAAAACAGATTGAATGCGTAACTTTGTCAGGGATACTGCCGTCACTGACATCAATGTAGCGTTAAAAAGGTTATTAACATGACTGACTTCTGAATAGTTGGTGATTGAGGCATGTGATGGTCGGGTAGGTCGACTCTGGTTTACCAGGCAGGTAGAGGTGTTGAGGATGCCACACTCATACTTGTGCTTTGCATTTCAGCATTTGGAGGCCCACCAACAGCAACGCTACGCTCGTATTTATTGACTTTCTCAGCATTCAACACAATCCAGCCACCTATTTCTAGTTGCAATATAAATGTAAATTGTATTGACTGAAGGATGTTAGTCAATAGTTTCCCTCCAAAGCCTCCCCTTGAGGTTGTTCTCTGTTGCCCTATCTTATTCTCTTTCACACGAATTTAGCAAAAGCCACAATGCCTAGACTCCCTCTCATCCCTTCAGGCATTGTAAAGCAGGCAAAACATGGTAATACAATAGACTGGCAGCACCTGCCCTCCAGCTTTTCCTTCCCAAGAAGTACTTTAGTTGGCTCAAAGGTGTCTATCATGATCTTGATCTGTTCCCATTTAATTAGCATATTTCTTTGATGTGTGTGTTTAATGGCTGACTGCAAACCAAATTTCCTTTGGAATAATACATACATTGGATTTTAAAGCCAGACCTGCAAACTCATGAGGGGTGAAAAAGGTGACACCAGCGGGGCGGGCGGGCGGGGGGG